>VXAB01013451.1:17757-69483 GCA_013399175.1 Odontophorus gujanensis
GGGGGGGGAATCTCCATGCTTTATAGCAACTTGATATTTTGCTTTGGCACAAGAAGAAATTAGGTTAAATTATAGGTATCACTTCTTAATGTCCTTGTATTTTCATTGCTTTTTGATGCTCAGTGCATTTCCAAAAGTTTTGCTGCTGTTACTGGATTCATTTCTGCTTCTTCAGTATTTGCACTCTGAAGATCTGTGCAACTCTGTGATGCCAGTGCAGCTAGTGGCTTTTTGTGTAGAGCCTTACAGATTTTAAGTTTTCTTGGTATGTGGCAGCTTTTGATTGGGGAAGGTGTGCATTCTGTTTTTTTAATTTGCATACATCTTTAACGTGGCTATGTTTAGAATAAGATTAGGAAGTAAACTTTGTAGGGATTTTCCTATTAGAGAGCCTAAATTTAGCTTCTCTTTTATGTAAGGATCATTGTTAGATTGTAAAATATCTATGTTTTGTGGGAGGAGGTTTATGAATGAGTGGAATGGGCATTTCAACTCCTTTACTAGAAAAGGAAATGCAGCTGGTAACAGTATGTTGGTGTGATGGAGTGCCGCACAGGAGACTCTGTGTAACTGCTATCTGTTAGCTTAGAACCATGTCTTCGTCTGGTACTTTTGTTCAATGTCCTGTCCTTAGGTTATTTAATAAAACATGTAGTGTAACAGTAGAAAAGCTCCTAGACTTTGTCTTCTGAACAGCTACTGCTGTCAGTGTTAAGGTTCTTCACGTCTTAAACAAAACAGTCCTCTTTTCTTGACAGCAAAAGTGGTTATGAAAAAATATTTACTGTTCATGTGATACTATATATTTTTATTTAAAAACTGAATTATATAGATCAGGCCTTTTCCCTTGGTTGGAAGCCAAGTGGAGTGTACTGTAATTTCTGGAGATAGAAGTGCTTCTGTATAAAATCCTTCTTGATATGTTTTTCTCTCTTTTTAACATTAAGATCATGCCACACTCCTCAAATTCCCCTTGTTTCTAGTACTGACTGTTCTTAGTGGGCTTGACACGATTTCTGCATGTGGTTGTGAATAGCTGCTTATAGTAGTGAGGTATGTTAAATGACGTTGGCTTTGCACAACTGCCTTGTGATCCTAAACAGTGCTTCACTGTAAGCACACTCTAGATGCCCTCTGCCAAGTGCTGAGGAAATCTTTCCTTGAAAATCGTGTGCCTTTTTAATGTGTCATGGCTCAATTATCACATTGGGTTTTGGCTGCCAAAATAGCCGTATATATTGTCTAGCAAGTGACAGCCTGGACCTTTCTCTCTCCCTGGCTGTTTGCCAGCTGTTTAATTGAAGCCCTGTGTTTGCTGTGTGTCACATCTTATGGTGGTCTATTATACCCAGCTAAAACAATATTTTGAAAATATTTCAAATGTAAACTAATTCTGTGAGAGTTTGCATCCTGTTATTTACATGATCTGCTAAGGACACCATGTAGGTCATTTTTTTTCCCTAAAAGTATGAACATTTGTACCTCAGATCATCTCCTGAATTTCTAGGGCAGAGAGAAGACAAGATGGGGATACAGAAATGCTATCCCATCCTCATGAGAGAAGTAATTAATGATGTACGCTCTCCGCGTAATTTTTCATTTGTAGTTCCAGAGGCATTTTTAAAGCCAAATATTCTCTTTCTTCTGCCCTTTGGAAAAGAGCACCAATGTACAGCTGAGATCCCAATGGAGTAGCAAAGCCTGTGGGTTGTGTTTCTCCTCCAATAGATATACTCTGGGTGGAAGGGGCCCTGGGTTTTGAGTGAACAGTGCCAGAGGCAGGAAAGGATGAGGCTGCTGGCATCCAGCATGTTGGGTTCAACAGCCACCGGCTTCCAGTCAACAAGGACTTGAGGTTTACATTGCTTATGGCAGAGCTGAACTCCAGAGCTGTGTTCCAGCCCCACACAGCTGGGCGTAAAGCACATGATGTGACACTTCAGTGTTAGGAGAGAAGCACTCCGTCGTGCCTGAGTAGGGGATCCTTGCAGTAAGTGTGAATCTGAGAATTTTCCCTGCTCATCTTTGCAGAACTATTAATCTCTATCTCAGTCTCTCTCAAAAGAGCATCTAGGGGAATTATTGCTCCTGGGTGAGATTCCTTCGCCTTAGCCTCAGAAGTCATGAATGTACATTAGCTGACATTCTTGACTATGTAGATATTTTTGGCAGAAACATTTCCGCTGCTTTAAGAAGAAATCAGGATTTGTTCTACTGCTTGTTCAGTAAGAAGACTGTCTGTTTAACAAGAAAGAAATGATAAAAGTCTAAGGAAACAGCTTAACAATTTTAGGTCAGAGGGGAACAGAGCAGAAAAAAGATTAAGAACGGTTCCATTTTTGTGCAGAACTACAGATTTATAATTAAGTAGTAAGTGCTGGCATTTTAAAAAAGGAGAGGAAAAGATAGCATTTAGGCAGGCTTAGATCGAGAACATTTTTTGTCTTCTTAATTAGAGGGGAAAACATCCCATCTGGATAAAGCCATCTAGCATTTGGAAAGAGACCTGTTTTTAAAATTCATCTTTGTAAAGGGAAGTGACATTGTTGGAGTTAACAATGTTAAGGCTGTTTTGTGGAGAGCGGTATTGTGTGTGTGCATAATATACTTGAGTGTATGTGTGTGTATGTTTTATTCTGGCAAATATAGTTCCACCTTTGTATGGTCTCTTTAGGTAGGGGAATGGTATTAGAAGACACGTGTGAGAGTGCTGTGGTATATGGGGCAGTGCGGGTGTGAGTGATTGTGGCATTTCTGCTGCACTGTATTTAGTGTATCTTACGTGTGAGTTTCTTGCGTGTTTTAAATTGCAGTACTTTTTTGGGAGCCTAGAGACATCATCAACTAACTTCTATAATGTACAGATCATGTTGGTGCTGAGAGGTAGCTTGGCAGAAGTTCTTACTGTGTATGTACCACCAGATTTGATAAGGCAGGCATGTGTGTGTGCTGCCAAAACAGAGAATTTGGGCAGCCTCCTTATGTGTAGATTTAAAGGATTTGTTAAGAAGCTTTATTCTGAGTCTCTGACTTTTCACATCTTGTCCTTCCCTCTTCTATCTCCTCAGTTGCAAGGTGGAAATAACCAGGTCCAAGCATTGGCTCTTCAGGTGGAATACAGGCTGTGAGTTGGTAGTTGCTTTGAAGAAATTAGACTTTCTCTCCAGGAAGGTGCAATGTTCAGGGCTAAAGCAGGCCATGAAAGGGACACTTCCCTTTCTGTCAAATTGACTTTGGTTTCTCGGATCCATTATGCTGGAATGCAGCCCTGAAACACCAATTTTCTTGTAAGGAGGAAGCAGAGCCAATTGATTTAAACTTCGCGTTGCGTCTGCTGGCAATTTCCAGCAGCAGCTAATTGCAGCCAGCAGCTCTCAGCAGCAGGTGACCGAGCTGTCCCTCCTCACAAAGAAAACAGGGAGCTTAAATCTGCCCAGGGACTTTTTCCTTTTTCCCCTTGAGATTGTAAGGCAGAGGTTAAATTCTTCAAGTGGGCATTTACACATGTAAAGAGATATCTTCCAAAATTAGGTAAATAATTTTATTGTGCAGTTTCTGTAGCTGTTCCCTTGAACTGGAAGATAACTTGCAGGGCTTTGCACTGTATCCTTGTATCGTTTCAAGCCTACATTATGTGTATGCTTAAGTTCTGATGTGAATACCCAGCTCTCTTCTGGTGTTGGAAGTTCCACAAGTTACTCCAGGGCAAATAAAATGGTGGAGACCTTTCTTCTGAATTGAAACAGTAGGTTTGAAAATGCTTGCAGGTACTGAAAATTTACACCTCGAAATTGTAGTTCCACTTACATGAATTTCCTTCTGCAAGAACGAGCCTTTAATGAAGGACAGGGCACGGTTTTTTCCAATTCCCATCACTAGATGGCGGTGCTTAGTAGGCTAACAGTTGGATGTTGTAAAAATAGCCAACGTTAATGTATATCGACAGAGCAATTCCATAATATTTAAATCTTTCTGTGTGTTTGTCTTTGCTTTCTTCCTTTCTAAATCCTACTTGTAATTGCTCAGGAGAGACTGCCTCGTGTGAGTGTTACTTCTGCACTTAGAGCTCTTGGGCAAGCGGTCTGCTGCAGTTCCTGATGTGCTTCTGCTGCCTTCCTTGCCTCACTCGGAAACTTGCTGAGATCACTGCCTGAGGGACGGAGGCTTAGCAGGACCCCGTGCCTCAGGTCACACATGCACCACTAACCTCTCCTTTCTGTGCACTGAAATGTTAACAGAATGGCTTCAGGGATGGGGTTAGCTTGGGCAACAAGCCATGCCAGTGTTACTTCCTGCAAAGCTCTTGGAAGATGTTTTTCTCAAGTATGATATCTGCTGTTACTATGGGCAATGTGAAATCAGTGGAAGAGTTTTGTTTGGTTGTTTTTTTTTCTGTTGATAGTATGTGCCGGCTGACAGGTGATATTTTTCCAGCTGGTTTCCTGAGCTGTGCCAGTGGTCAGTTGTGCTTCTTGGCTGCATTGCTGGCATGGCAGCACTGTGCCATGTGTGGGTATGGCCCTGCCTTGTCTGGCTCTCGTGCAGCTTTTTCCCAGTCAAGGCAAGAGCAAGCTTGGCCATAATGCCAGCTGCCTTCTTTAGCAGAGAGGCATCAGGAAGGTGGGCTCATTCAAGGAAGACAGCAAGGGGAAAGATAAACCCAAGCAGCTTTTGTGCAGTGCTTTCTGTGCAGCTTCGTCATCTCCCTCTTCTAAAATGTAAGTGGAAATTCAGCATCATCTGCTCCCTTTTTTTTTTTTTTTGTTCACCAGCACTTAATTTAAATTCACGATTATCTTAAATACTTAAAACTAGAATGATTTTTAATTATTTAGTAACTCATTGCAGTTGCCTGCATTAGTCTACTACAAACTGAAGAACTGTTATTAGCTGGAACTGGTATAACTTGCTAGCTTTATCTTTTTGCTAAATAATAGTTCTTACCACTTTGTCAGAAATCTCACGTAAATGTTAAATGTAGAGAGCATCCACGACCCTGGTTACTCTAACACCTGTATTTACAAAATGATGTATTAAAATGTTTATAGTGGAGCTTCAGTTGTAGGATAATGTTGCTGATTTGCCCGAGCAGCTTGGAGACCTATAAAACAACAAAGTACTGTTTACTTCACAGATGTGAGGCTGACTACCAGACCTTACTTGCACAACTTCCTGAGCACTGCTGCCATTCATTTCTGGAGATTTAGCTGACATCTCACAGTAGAGCAACGACAAATAAGTCTGGGGGAGAGCAAAGCTGCTGGAGAGCGCTGCAGAGTGGTGGCTGAGCCTCCTCATGTGGTGTGAGGGTGGTGTATGAGTGCCCAACAATGCAACCTGTAATCTCCTTGTACTTATCTATATGTTTAGAAGTTGGAAAGAATGGGAATCTCGCTTTGAAGTAACTGTCATCTGTGGGCTGTTTTTCATTACTTTACATGGAGTTATTGGTAATAAAGGTACAAAAGTTAAGTCAGTAGCAGAGGTCTACATTCATTTGAAGACCCTGTTCAGAATTGTGCAGAGGCCTGTGCATATCTCCTTTTGAAGCACTGAGCACATGAAGAATTGCTTCCCTGAACTGGGGTCAGAGGGAAAGAAGTCAGCAGAATGGGGCACCAGGAGAAAGCAGCACAGAGAGCATCAGCTGGGAGCAGCTGCAGTGTTCCAGTGCCTGTGGGAAGTATTTCATAAGAGAAAGCTCTCCCTCTGTATCTGCAATGCACTGTTTATATATTTTAACAGATCTTAAAGCCTTACATTCAAAGATGTCTGATCCACCAGGCACTCCAAATGCAGCTTAGCCCTGTGCCAGGTCTGTTCATTTGACAAACAACCCTATGAGTCTGACCAGGGCTGGGAGAGGGAAGGGAGAGCAGAGCAAGAGAGACCTGCCTGCTTATCTGCCCCACACCAGCACGTTGCTTTGCCCAATTTCTTGTGGCTGTTTCAGAAATAATGCCATTCAATTGAACAATGTTCCTGCTACACTTCCATTGCAGTATGCTTTCTGGAAGCATCGAGAGGCAGAAATCTGAAGCAAACAACCAAGAATGTAATGGGAATCAGAGAACTCAATTGGTACCAGTTTTTCCTCCTAATTTTTACTTGAGGGCTGAATGCTAACTTAACCCTCTTTATTTGGGGGCATTCAGCACATCATACTAAATGTGCTTGATTTTTTTTTTTATTTGCAGGTCACCTTTTAATGGAGCTGTAAAAGTAAGTGTAAACTGCACCTTCTTTTGTCATCAGTAAGTGCTGAAGGGCATAGCACTCAGAGTAGGAGTGCCTCTGGGCTCAGATGTGGGAGAAGGGAGGGCAGCCCACAGTGCTACCCCGTGACTAAGGGAGTTGAGAGGTAGCTGGGCTCTTATTCGCTTTCCCCATCTACTTGCACAGGCCTCAACACTGCAAATACTTCTTTTTTCTTCTTTTTTTTTTCTGTTTAGACAGTTGTTATTGATGCTCTGCTAGCACCTGAAAATGATTGCCAGGGGTTCCTGATGTGCTAATTCCAGTGCAAACACATTCAGAGGAACAGTTTGCATTCTGCCAGCCGTAACTTGTGTTTTTGCTGCGTGGTGGAAAAAGGTGGATGATGTATCTTGATAACCCCCAGGGCAGACATAATTAGGAAATGGAGCTCAGGCAGTTGTCCTGCTTAGGGAAGTAGCACTAACCCCTTGCAGAGAGTCTTAAAGATCCTGGTCCTTGGCAGAAGTCAGTCAAGCACACTTCCATAAAATTTAGGTGATTCCAGTGGTTTCTATCTAAGGTGGAGAAAGTGTGATTTGGAAGCATTTTGCACATTTGACAGAAATGCATATGTAAGCCAGATGATGCACTCAGATCTCAGGCCTTCTGCCTCTATGATGTCTGATTTGCATCTGTTGCATCTGTTAGCAGTGCACATAAACAAGCAACGACACAAACTGGGGAGGAGCAGTTGCTGCAAAGGTTTTGGGGTTGCAGTCTGCATGGGTTGGTGGTGAAATAAAATGTCAGCTCTGAAGTCAGTGTCTTTCTGAGCTGTGTTCTATTGCAAGAGTAGCTTCAAGCCTCTAGCAACAGCTGCTGATTATTCTCCTCATTTGTTTTATTTCTTGGCAGCTCTGGTTTGAAGAGGTGGATGCATATCCACAGTGAGACTAAAGATTATCTGTTTTGCCCTCTGTGCTTTTTACTGATTGTGAGAAGAAAGTTTGAGGATTGGTTGTATAAGTGGCTGACATCCTTGCAGAACTCATCTTCCCCTTTGCAAAGCCAAGCTTTATGGAGTAATGTCACTATTCCAGGAGCTCATATAGAACATAGCCAATGTCTTCCCGGTGCCTGGCATGGGAATTTCTCTGCTTTGCTTGAGTCTGTTCTAATCCAAACATCCTTTGGCTTGCCCTCAGCATCCGCAACACATTTTTATGAAATTGCTGTTGATTTCATCCCACTTGTGTTGTTACAGAGAAAAATAGCTGGAATAACATATATTGTTTACTCTGTGTATGTGGGAAAAAAAGCCACGTTAAATGCCAGAGCCCAGTAGCTGAGAATTGAGGACAGGACTACAGGAAAGTGTGAGGTCATGCATGAAATACTGGGCATATTTACAAAGCACAGACAAGGTTTGTGGCATAGCAGAGCAGTGCACAGTTCTGTGCTGTTTCTCTTGGGATCTGCTGTCTGGAGCATCAGGCTCTGTCTCCCAGCAGTAGGAAGAACAGGAGGCCAAGCGTGGCTGGGAGCCCCCGCTGCTGCAGAAATATTGAGCCAACAAAAAAACGTGCTGCAGGAACCATCAAAAGGCAGAATTTCACAGTTCCAAGGCAAATAGTGTAAAGAAAAACCAGTGAACATCACTTCATCTAGAGGTTTGCCTGCTCTGTGAAGAATTGTCACTGGATCACAGGAGATCCAGAGAGTGGCATGCCTGAGTCAAGTCAGTGTGTGGTGGGAGACCAACTCTGTCCACTCCCATTACTGCTTTTGTGGAGAAGGCAACAGGACAATCGTATTTCTCAGGAGATGCTCTTTCCTTGCCTTTTTTCTTTTAGTGCCCCAGGAAAAGTGCAGCATTGAACTGGAAAGAAAAATGATCCTTTTGCATGAAAGCAAAGCAATAGGAAAAGCAAAAGATCAGACTGGAGCTTGCTGGCAGAAAGCAGGATTTTTGAGGGGACAGCAGTGAAATGGGACATTCTTTGTGTAAAGCTGTTAAACGTGGCTTGCAAGAGAGGCTGGTGTCCGTATGTGTCTCTCCACCTCTGGGGGCGAAGTTCTGTGCTGTTTTTAAGATGCGTCATGAATCAACTCAGGAGCAGGAGGCTGAAGCAGGGAGACAGCTGTTATCCTTTCCTTAGAGGGTGGAAAGTGTCAGCATGCCACCAGGCCTGCTTATATTACATGTACTAAAACACATCCAGTTCCTTTATCCTGTCTGTTATTCATCAAAAGGTTGATGCATAGACTTGAGGGAGAGGGACTTTGAAGGGCTGGGCCCCCTACTAATTACATGTCAGACACCTTATAACAAATAAATGAGCCGAAGGCAGCCTCTTAAGTGCTCTGATTTCTGTTGTCCAAATCCACAAAGGAGTGCTGGTGGTCACTTTTCACTTTCTCTTCATGGGGCCGTTCGCAGGTTCTCCACTCCTAAGTGTCCCTGCTCCCTGGGCAAGGCTGGTGTTGTGGGATGTGAGAATCAGGGTTGCTGTTTCCAGGGCAAGTACCTCCCCAAGTACCAGTGAACGTGTAAGAACTGACACGGTGACAAGTAAGGGCACACTGAGCGTGTGGAGAAACGTGCCCAAAAGACATGTTTATCCAGCTGCATCTTCTGGGAGCCCTGAACGTGCTGTGGCCCAAGCACCCCATTTCACCTACCAGGTGCACCCTGAAAGCAGCAGTCTCCAGCAGAAGGGCAGGGCAGGCAGCATTCTGCAGCGGGCACAGGGAGGTTTATTGTGGCTGTTGTCTCTAAACTTAGATGTGTTCCCTCTGACAGCTTCCATTTCGTGCCTGTTGGCCTAGGAGAATATCTCGTGATCCCAATGCTGGCAGCAAAGGCCTGGTGCAAACAGCAGGGCCTTGTGGACAGCTGTCACTGCCAGGGCCTCCCTTGCTCTGGTTCCTTCTCTGCCTCATTCTCCAGACAACTTTTCTGCAACACCCCGGTCTTTCTGGGATCCCTCTTATAACCCCTGACTTTCAGCTGCAGATGCCAGGGTTTTTCTTTAAATGACTTTTTTGGATGGTCTTTCACATTGTCCAGAGGTATTTCTGGCATTTTTGGCTGGCTTCCAGGCCAAGCATGACAATGACTGAAAATTTCCCTCTCATCCTTTTGCTGCTGGACAGAGTGTTGCCTGCCTGAAAATCTCTCGCTATCCATGAGAGAGCCCAGGGATATGTGGGGAGGGCTGAGTGAGGACTGTGCGAGCAGAGCAGGAGGTAGTGCAAGCAGCTGCCCAGCTGGACACAGCAATGAGCCAGGGGAAAAGAGCCTTCTGTATGCAGATACAGGAGAACGAGAGGCATTTACAGAGAGAAAGAAGATTAAAATAGGATTAAAAAAAAAAAGGCTTAAGCCTACTCAATATATGTATATTTTGAGTTTGAAAACATATATTAATATGTTTATAAATAAATAGTGCCAAGCCAAGAGCATGTGGTTGTTGCGTTGATGGAGGAGTAGGGACTTGAGTAGGCTGTGTTTGCTGGCAGGGCAGGTGATCCTGTCTGGTCTCAGACAAGACAAAAAAGAAAGCAAGGTAAAATGAGGGAAGTTAAGGAACTAGTTTCAGTGAGGTTGGATGTGTAATCTCAGACAGGCCCACTGATATTGTAGCTTTAAAGGTAAATGAATATATAAGGCTGAAAAAGATTTCATTCAGTAGACAGGATAGTGGCAGCCATGAGAATTAGTTTACATTTTTATTAGGCATTCCCATTAAGGAAATGGGAGAGTAGAATTTATACTTCTCTCATGTCATAAGGTTTATATGGGATGCTTCACTGTTGGAACACTTAAGTACCTCAGACTAATGAAAAGATTCTTTCAAGGCTCATGAACTGTTTTATAGCTTCTAATAACTGGAAAGTTATGTTTATTTCAGGAAGCATTACTTAACTGATAGAGAAACATGTGCTTGAGTGCTGTAGAGATGGTCATGTGTACGTAATGCAGTGGCTGCATATGTACATGCAACCTTGTTTACAACAAGAGTCAAATTTAAGATTATGTTTTTTCCCATTGCTCAAAAGAACAATGAATTCATATGAAGAGATTTTGTAACTTGTAGTAACAGACTGTAGAGATTCAGGGAAAGAGATTTTTCTGTAAAACAAATATTAAATCCAAAGGATCTAGAAATCAGTTCTTACTGAAACTATTGGGGTCTGTTTTATTTTCAGTTTTGTTGCTTCTTTTCACACTGTTTATTACTTCATTAGGTATAGTAATTTTTTAGCTGTGCATTATTAATGTTAATTACTGCTAATTGTTTAATATTAATTATTAATGTTACTTCATTGGCTATACATTAAAAGATCCTTTATTTTTATGTATGTGGTTTTGAATCAAAACACAAGGTGCTGCTTTACTGAGTTTTAAGATAAGTAAGTTAGATTTTACTAGCACTTTTCAATGTCTGTGATATAGTGGTGCAATGGTAGAAAGTACCTCTGCTAGCAGAAGTCCAGCCTCAGCCTGTGCTGAGAACAGAGGTCAGTCAGTGTAAAGCCAGAAATCTCAAGAATGATCCTCTCAAAGAATAATAAGAGATGGTATATTTGAATGGATCTATACAGGTAGTATACAAGATGATACAAAGGGAAAAGGCTCACCTTAGATGGAGAAAGCTCACAGGACTCCACGCAGGAGGGACCTCCAAGAAGAGATCCTTTCCTGGTGGTGGTCAGCCCTTAAATGGGGCTTGGGGAGAGGTGGAGCCAGACTCCACCCCCCTCCAATCACACAGGTATCACTGCCTTCACCTGTGCCCCCATGGCTGACTCAATGCTCACCTCAGGTGGTCAATCAGTGGTTCAGGCTGTGATTCAGCAGTTCCCCTACAGTCAGGGAGACTCGATTGTAACACTTGTACATATAAGCAATGCTCTGCATCACAAATGCTAGCTTAATATTTCCTATATCAGCCAAGAATATTGCTAACTTGCATATGTCCTGTGAAAAGCTACAGGTCAAATCATTGTCATAAAATTTAATGACAGAAGTAGAAAAATATAAAGGTGAGCATCTACTGAGTAGAAAAGTGTCTAGAGTTTTGGGTCATCACTCATCTCTGTTGCTTCCCTGTTTCCTTCCTAGTTGTACATTACTGGGATTGGCAACAGAAAGCTGTCACCAGCTCAAGAGCTGAACCTGCTCTCCTGCTCCTGCTGCCCTGAATCACTGGGAGCAGGGGCAGTGCAGAAATGGGTGAAGACAGTAGCACAGCTGAGGTTCTGGGGGATTTCCAGGATGGTTTCCTGTTGCAGAAGCTGAACTCAGTTTGTGAGTTCCTTGCTGTACTGGAATGCATAGGAATTCTTTCTATAGAATTACCCCACATAGGTTACATGTTAGGTGCTTTTCTGTCAGGCTTTATTGCGGTGCATAAAGTCAGAGTAAATCTTCAGAGAAGGGGAGAATAGAAAGCCTTCCTGTAATGCATTTCCCGCAGGATATTTCTAAAGTTATTTCAGAACATGAAATATATCTCTTTAAGAACAGAAGGTAATACTGAGTTTTACAGTGATCTCATTTATCATGTTAGGGCTCATGTTAGTTGACCCCTTGCTGCTGACACTTGTAACATTTCCCAGATAACAGAGTGGAACTGCTGTCTGACTGTCTATAACCACAGGAAGGTGATCCTTCCCACTCTGCTCCTCTCCTCTCCTCCAAGAGCCACTGCTGACAGCTTAGCAGCAGTAATGTGAATTCCCTTTTTGGATTTGTTCCTGAACACATTGCTTTTCAGTCATTTTTGGACATGCTTTTGAACACTGCCCTCCTAAGTGGGAAGCAAGATTGCATCCAGCTGCTCCAGATTATTTAAATTTTTGTGAATGTGTGTTTGTTCTGGAAGAACCCCTCTGAAATGAAAGAAAAGTGTCAAGTGCCAAGTGTATCCTTGGCTGCATTGAACAAATCCCTGTATGATAGCATCTTTCAGTTTGTTTTTCAACAGTGGAGTGATTTTATTGAAATTTCAATGATCATAATTAGCCTTCAGAAGTTAGCATAGCATCAGTGTACAGAAAAGAAGTCAAAAGAGGTTGTTATTTGAGGTTGTTACTGCAGACTGTGTTCGCTTGTTCCTGTGTTTGAGGGATTTCTGCCAGAACAAAGATATCTGTGTCCTCTTTTCCATAAAGGCATTTCCAATCTAAAATCAGTTCCAGTGTAGGACACACTGTCAGCCCTTTTGATGCAGAAGATGAGGCAGCAGCCAGAGCCCTTTTACAACCAGATTTCTCTTTCTCTCTAACCCTTTGCAAGCACCTTCATGGGATTATAATTACTTTTCCAGCAGTGAGTTTGCTCGCAAAGTCAAGTTTCGTTTTTCTGTTAAACAAATGACTTCCGGCATCAGTGCAATTTATTTTTGGCATTTCTGAGGAAAGCATGATATAAAGGAAGCCTATAGAGTCTGAGGTTTTCATTTGTAGGGGCTGGAGCCTTTCTGGTTGGTTGTTGAGTTTTTGGTTTTATCTTCACAGTGCGCGCTGGACCTGTTGAAGTCTGAAGGAGGTGTTTGAAAGCTCCTCAGAGTTACAGAGTAGCACAGCTGACAAGAGATCTGAATTATGTGTATCAGCAACTCACTGCAGCTAAGCAAGGAGCTGCTTATTCCTTTGACTACTTGATAACTGTCCACAAGAACAGTCTCTGAAACACTCATGGTTCTTTGTGGAAAACATCTACTGTCTCACTACCCCTCTTGAATATCAGTGTGATTAAAGTTAAGATGCCTCAACTGTCACGAGGAAAAAAAAAAAACACTCCAGAAAAGTGTTCATGTTTATGCAGTTTACACTGGCAAGTTAATGTTGCCACATCAACTCGTAACTTGTGGCTCATGGCACACAGCTAGCAGCATATGTGGCATGTGACTTGCTTGTGGCTAATGAACTAGATTAATAATCATATAATACATTATTTCCTGAAGCAGTGGAATTGTGTTCCCAGTGGTCATTTTGTGGGTTATGTTAACGGTGAGCCCGGCTCAGCCTATGAGCCAAGCTCACTGCTAAAATTTGGGTATTTCTGGCTGGCAGGACATTGGGTGAGGACAATCTGCTCTGTGGGTTAGAGATACAAAATACCTGTCTTACTAAAAAGTGAAGTCTCTAAAATTGTATAGATGTATTTAAGATAAAGACTTATAGCTATGTAGATAAATATAATGTTAGGAACATATGGAAAAGATTAGAATTAAGGTTGTGACATATAACTTCAGATTTAGTGTTTCCTAGCTTATGAATATTTAATTAAATTTCTCTAATATTTCTTTATCATTTTTCTTTCTTATTTCTACTCTTGACTCTTAAATATTTCTGAATTTAAAAGAAAGATTTCTAAGGTGAAAAAAGTGTTGACTGTAGACATACAAGCTCTATGTCAGATGAAAGTATTTCAGGTAATGATAACAGATTTGCATCGGTATGCTTGTTTGAGATTAAGATGAAAACAGATAGAGGCAGTGTCATCATCTTCAGACTTAGTTTACAGTAAAAACAGGACAGATTCTAGCTATATTATTATGCAACAGACAAAATAATTAAGAAGTGTTATACTGTGCACAAAGAGGATCTTTGCCTTCAAAATACTAAAAATCCAGTAATAAAACATTTTCTGGTTTTCAATAGTTTCTGGTTGTTATGTGATTATCACAACATAATGAGCGGAAAAGTTCTATAGATGAAACTTCTCCAGTTTGAGTATCAGACTAAAGAGAGTAATTAAAGTGTTGAAGAATGTTAGTCAGGCATTGCTCTCTGTCTATTTGATGAATATTTTCATTAGATATGGAGCAGGTAACTGTCATTTGTAATTAAAACAGGTATTTTCTTCCTTGAGTTTATTGGATTTTCAAGGAAAATGGCTTCATTGAAAGAAGATTGTCTTCTCTGCAAGAATAGAAATAGTTTAAGGGAGAACTAGGGACATGTTCAAGAGCAGAGGAAGAAGACACTGGAAACTGTAGGGGAGGCTTTCAGCTGGGCTGGGTAGAGGGAGAGAGGTAGAGGCAGTACAGAGCAGTCTCCAGTAGGTGAGGTTTTAGAGGGAGATGCTCACCTTTCATTGCTGAAGGAGGTTGAAAGGGATGAGAAAGTGAGAAGGTGCAGAACAGCATGAAAACTTGTACTTCTAGGAGGCTAGAAATGTACAGTTCATAGAAGTACATTACTTTTGTGGACCTAACTTGTCAAAATTAATCAAACAGCACATAGATAAAGGTGGGGAGAGCCTGTATTTGAAATTTGGGATTATATTTTCTTTTAGATGCTTTCTGCTGTGAAACAGACAATTGTATTTCATTTGTGCTTGGCACACTGAGGGGGGTACCTTGTTGTGTTGAATGTTGCCCTTATCTGTACCTGCTTTACCTTGTGACTTGATTTGGTGATATACTCTACTTGGAGCTGTGCCTGGAGGCGATTCAGAAACTGAAATCCAGCCTGTTCCTGCTTGTTAGGCTGTGCTTTATTGGGACAACAAAATTGATTCCTGGCATTTGGTGGATTTGAGGTGGTGCTTGATCTTTACAGCATTAGAGATTTTTAAGGCCCAGATACTTGAGACATGGCTCTTCTCTGCTCCATACCAGCTGTCTGAGGAGGATGCTTGAGTTCCTATGGTGCATCCCTATGGCGCCCACTCTTCCTAGCATGGCAAATTCTCTTTTCTTCACTCAACAAAGTTATCCCTTCATCACATTACAGGTCAGGATTTGTAGCTACAGTATAATTGAGTTTATGACTGTGCATTGTTGATTTTTAAGCAACTGATGCAATTCTTATTTGTAGGAAGGCTTGGCATACCCACTGAGCTGAACCCCATAGCACAGAAATGCCAGTCTTCAGAGGAAAGAAAAACACTAGGATTTATCTTCATGGTGCACTACACTTCAGATTATAAATCACCATTTTTACATCAGTGGTGTAATGCCTGTTGCTAAGGGTGGGCTGCTGCAACTTTCATAAGCCAGGTGAGCCAGCGGTTAATGAGGTTGGGCTGGATGCTGGAAGGCTCTCTGGGGCTGATCTTTAATAGAAGGTGCACTGCTCTCAAGTGTTTCAGAGATGTGTTCTAGACCAGCTGCTCTAGAGCACCTCTAGAGTTAGGGGAAGTGGCTTTTCACCAAGCCACTCTTGAAAGTGCCATAGTCTGAAATTTGTTAATATTCTCTTCCGTTTTTACTGCAGTCAGGATATCATGGATAGATAAAGGCCTTGTAAGAAGATTATGTAAATAATTGTTACTTTTGATAGACAAGACTTTGGATGGGCTCTTCAGAACTGATAACAGCAACTATTCCACTAAATACAAGTAAAGTGTATGGGAAAAGTCATATAGGGTTTACTGGCACCATCACTTCAGCATTGATTGTCAGCAGCAGAGTAGTACCAGATTTTGCAATACTTTTCTTCCTAAAATATGTTTTGAACAGTTTACTGCTTTCAGTCTGATTGGAAAAAAAACACTGCTGCTGCCTTAGCATTACGTTTTTGGCTCACATATGGTGTATCCAAGTTAGGCCTCCAGTTCATCACATTTTTGTAGTTCAGGAATGTGGTTCAACATCTACAAAGGAGATCAACTCTTCTACATTGTTACAGTGAATTCTTTCTAATAAATAAAACCTCTTTCTTCCTTTCCTGTCAAGGCATGACGAATGTAATGTGGTAGGAACATCCAGTAGAAGGGTCAGGTCTTCTCTCACTGAGTTTTGCATGAGTTTGTAGTTTGAAACTAGTATACAGCTGGTGACTGTGGTGCTAGGTCATTGTTATTCTGTAGTGGTGTTAATTTACTGTCCATTAGTAATGGGACTGGTCTCACTTGTGTGTAGTAGTAGATCTGTTCAGAGACATTGGAAGTTGCAGGCTGAACAGGGCAGGGGTATTGTGCACTGAGTGGTGTCAGGCACTGATGAGCACTGTGATAGCTTCCAGGGATCTGGGTTTATGCTGCAGAGGCATCTTAGGGGCACCTCGGATTCCAAAGGAAATATTTAATAAAATGGAAATGAGGTTTTAAAATAGCCCTTGCCTTCTCTTGCAAAGGTCAAAATAAAGTAATTAAGCAAATGTTTCTTCTGAAGAGAAATAAATAAAAGATTCGCCTTAGCAGCAACCGGTCACTTCTTTGATAAGCTGGATGTGAATCTTGATTTCAGACTGTAACTGGTTTCATGTGTGACATTGATTTATACAGAAACAGTACCTGTCTCAGAAGATGCCTGGAATTGTGCATTGTTGTAGAGCTGATGTACTCTTTGAGCTTTTTATGTTTGGGTACTTTGTCAGCTGAGCAGCAAGGCAGATGTCAGCAGCACCTTGTCACAATAGTCACTGACAGTCTGGTTTTAGATCCAACAAAAGAAGTCATATTCATGGGGCAATGCAGTTTGAGAACAGTTGAGAGGGGAAAAGAAAACCTTCCTCCTGTACTCAAAGAGGGCAAACAGCTAATGTTCCTTCATTTAAGACATGGAATATTTCAGTGCAGAGCTGTGTATGGTGTGGGGAAGGGATTGCTCAGACCAGGCAGAGATAAGGTGCCCAGCAGCAGAGGACAACCAGTGGAGGGAGCAGAGGGAACAGGGGAAGGAGACACAAGGGCTGTCACAAGGGTGGAACATATCCAAGTACATTAGTGGGTGTGAGTGGGCAGCTGTAACTGCAGAAACGTTTCCCTGTAGGCTTCCTGTCAAAAATCAGTTCTGTGGCTTTATTTTGGGATCTGCTCTTCTTCTCTCTTTAAGATGGAAATTCTCAAAGTGTGCCTGGAAGCAAGATGTACTTACTTCTTAATTGTCAAAGTTCTTCCTCTTTTCCCTACAAAAGAGTGGTGAAGGAAGGAAGGAAAAGTGTAATGCCTTTCTCCTTTCACATATTTCTTTCCCTTTCCCTCTGTCACTCTCCATGTTTCCTCTTGTTTAGTTGTTTTGATTTTTTCTTTTTTGTGGGTGGAGTTTGTTTGTTTTTGTTTGTGTGCATTTTGGTGTTGAAAGGGGTAAACTTAATGAAAGGAAGCTATGTTGTGAAGTCTCAGAAAGATTTGCTGTTTAACCATGGGACTTTCTGACTAAAAACAAACACTCCTTATTTGTAATACTTCTGCTACGCAATCCTTTTTTTTTAAGCTGCTTCTGGGCTTTGCATGTTCATGCAGTTTAGGGTAGCAAAGCCTCCCTTACAGGTGAACAGTAAACCTTTAAAGATGAATTCAACCAATATATGAGCTTTTTTGGTTGTTCTTTTTGGTGTTTGTTTTGCTTTTCATTACACATAAATTATTTGTGTAGCTAAATGCAATCTTAATCTCTGTTATTTAAAAAAAGAAAATAACAACAGCAAAAAGAAGCAAAGGCTTAAAATAATACAAAACCCATACATTATCACACCTTTCCTGAGAGGCAGGGAATTTCCAGTATGTTTCTTCTTTCACTAGCTCTATGTTTTATACTTTTCATTTTAGCAAGAATTTTTGGCTAGTGTGAGTGTTTGCTAGCAACAGCAGCTGAAATGAAGATGGTGACTGAAGTGTCACTTGGTCTGGAGTGTAGCTTCTCCTTCTATTGTGACAACCCTGAAAAGTTGCTATTTCATGAATTCTTCTGTATTTTTGCTACTTTAGTTAGTATTTTGGTGGGAAATATGCTATTTATAGTAGGCAATTTTAATCTTGCAAGAAGGGCACTGTGTGCTGGCTTTTTGATCCAATGCATCTAAATAAATGTAATAGTGAATAATAAAAAGGACATTTGTTTTCACATAGCCAAATATGCAGCACTACTCGCATAGAATTTGTGCAAAATAAAGTTCCATTTTTACTAATGACAGAATCTTTCCAGTGCCTGTGGAATCCAGCAGTCTGGGTATTTTTTTCCTTGGTGAAGGTTGTTGCTTTGTTTCTTTTGGCCAAAGAGGTTTAAATAAGGCACTTTTGATGTTAAAGGGGACTTTCCTGCTATAGAGCTCGCAAAAAGCCATATGTCACCAGTTCCTCATAGCCCTGGGCATAGGACACATCCCAGGGAAACAGCAATGTGCAGCACAATGTCAGTCTTAGTGGAGGAAACAGTATTAGATGTAAGCTGGAGCAGTTCTCTGGCCTTGGAAGGCTTTGCTGTGGAGTTGTTCGGCCCCAGCTAACATTTCAAGAAGTTAACATTTCAAGATGTTTTATTAGGAGAGAACAAAGAACTCCCTGCTTGTTGAAAATTTGTTACACAAAAATAAGGATGAAAAGATTCCAGAAGAGCTGATGTTAGGCACTGTGGAGTGGATGAAGTTGTGCAGATTGGAAAGATTTACAAGGCATCTGGTAATTAGTTTCCAGCTCCCATGGAGCTTTGCCCCATGAAAGTTACTGCTGCTGCTGGAAGGGGAGGGGAGCAGGAAGGAGATGAAATGTGACTCTGCAAAACCAGCTCTTGGTGTTCACGGATTATCAGTGCATTACTGAAGCCTCATGGTAACCTTTTGAAAAACTACCTCCTGCCCCCCCCAAAAAAGAAAACCTAAAAAAATCTCTACATCTTTCGTTTTTCAAAATTGTCCTCTGCTGCACTTTGTTTTGAAGGGGAAGGGAAGAAAGCTATCACGGACCTTTTCCCACCCAAAACAGTTTGCCAGGCTGACCCAGAGCAGCCTTTGGTCCCAAGTGCTGGCAATGTTCAGCTTGAGCTTCCTGTCATCATTAGTTCTACTACTACTACTTCTGTTACTTACGAACACCAGTTTTTAAATTCCCTGAAGGAGGATTTAAACAAGAAATCATTTTATCAGTTATCTTTCAGGAGCACCTTACCACACCACAATTACAAGATAAGCTGTGTTTATGTGGTTTCTGAAGTTCAGGTGTACAAATGTTGAAAAGTTACTGCAGAGTCCCAGTGCCTGGTAACCCTCAGAGCCTCTGGAGGCTTTGCTTTTGTGCCCACCTCTGCTCCTCACCTACACAATCACTTTGAGCAAGTTGTTGCCCTGGCATCTCTATTTTTCTGTCTGTAAAACAGATCTTGACTTACAGTAAAAACTGAAGTAAAAATGCAAAATGACATATTTACTTGCTTGTTTGCAAATGTTTAACATCTAAACATCAGGAATCAACTCCAGTAGGCTAACTGCTCGTTAAAAAATGTATATGATCTCTGCTTAACTGATTAATCAGTTAAGTACAAAAGAGGGCAGTCTGTCTGAAGATAATTTTCCTAGAAATGCTGTACTTTAAAGCGTAAAATTAGGCATTGTCAGAAAAAAAAAAAAAAGAGAGAGATTTATTGAGATGAGTTGACAGAAATGTTATTTTTCCTGGGCTGCAGATATCAGCAAAAACTAAATTATGTTAGTGACTGAAAATATTTCAGAAGTAGGTTTATAAATTAATACATTAATATATATCAATGTATTGTATTAGGACATATTGGAAGATATTATGTTTGTTTAAAACTCAATTAATTTTGCAAGGATAGTGAGTAATTTTATTCTTTCTACCAATATATTGTACTTTCAGTATCAAATGTAGACAGCGTAAGGCTTTATTGTTGAGCTGACAACTACCGTATGGTCTGTAATTCCTGAATGTAGTGCAGCTGGTGTTGGAACCATATCCATGGAAAAGATGGATTTAGCACTCCCACAAAAAGTTTAGTGCTGTCTGTGTGCTTTTGCCTTGCCCTAGTCTTCAGTTGCTACATCCCACTGCTGCTGTGTTCTTTACAGCTGCTTTGGTCAGCCTGAATTTCAGCACTGAGGGAAAAGTTAGGATCATAGAATCACAGAATCACCAAGTTGGAAAAGACCTACAAGAACATCCAGTCCAACTGTCCACCTATCACCAATTGTTCTCACTAAGCCATGTTCCTCAACACAATGTCTTAACATTCCTTGAATACTTCCATGATCTGTGACTCCACCACCTCCATGGGTGGTTACATTTCTTTCTAAAGGTAGTTCTGAACAAAAAGATGAAGGTCTCACTTTATTCCATCCTTTTACACATCTTCATCCTTGTGCACCAGTGATTCAAGCTCTCTGTCAAAGCTCTGAGTGGGTTGCTGATTTCTCAGCTCATCCTTACAGCTGTCAGCTGTCTTAGAGGAGGTGTATAAATGCTCATCAGGAGGAGAGACTCATTAAATTAACATTGCTGGGGTGGGGGAGGGGGGACGACTACACTTGTGATGAAGCTATTTTATTTTTTTTTCAATAAATTGATTTTACCAAGTGAGATGTGTTTCACTTAGATGTTTATTGAGTGTTTTCTGGTCTGGTTATTATTTTTGTATTTTTCTTTGATGTAGTATCCTTTCAGTAGAGTAAATAAGTTTTCTTATCTGAAACCGATTTCTGTATATCACGGTGCTTTCTCAGTCTCGTTGAATTGCTATGCTTTTGGAGTTAAAACTGCTACTCATGTGGCTTTTTAATGCTTTTATTACATATTACACTTCTGTCTATACTAAACGTTGTTTCAGTTGTCTATTTATCTCTCATTCTGTTTTATATAAAGCATGTTCCTTTTCTCAGCTGCTTTTAGTCTGAAACTCCATCAGCTTCTCTGCCTGGCTAGTGAAAGATGCGTTGCTGGGCTCATGTGCCTGGCAGAGGCACAGCTCACAGCTTTGGCCACCCTGAGTGGTGTGTGCCAAACAGCCAAGGAACAGAATGGGAAAGTGACAATGAGTGGATGCTGAGCCTATGCTTGTATAAAAACAGCAAGTATAGGGTTGTAAAAGCTGTGAAAAAATGTAAACCATATATAAGTAATCCTTAATATTGAAAATCTAGTGAAATAGTGAAATGAAATAGCTAGTGATGAAGGCCATGTAGCAATCACAGCCATGTCCTGAAAGGAGCCAGACTTGAGGAGTCATTCTTATTGACATGAACTAAAGGTTGTGTTGCCTACGGCAGTATGCTGAATAAGTGGAAGTGATAGCAGCTCTATTTCTTTGCCCTTTTGAAGGTCCTTTGGAGACTACATCCCTACAGTGTTGACTGTAAGAGCAGCCTGACTGTTGAGGAGACTGCCTGCCACACTCATGCTGCATGTCTTCAATGGAGAAACAGTACTTGCTTTTCAAGCACTGCTTATCTGCCCACATTAAGCACTAAGTTTGCTTCAAAACGTATTGCTGCTTTGACAGTATATAAGCACTCCATCTTGTGCTTTTTTGAGAGGAAGAACATTTTTAAAAAAGGTGTTAAAGTGACAAAGGACACGCCAAAGAGCATACATCTGTATCTACTGCTTTAGGCTCTTGTTAACTGTCTTACCTCAGATTTGAGGACATTTCTTTCAGTAGATACTGTCAGCCCTAAAAAAATCAGAGCTTAAAAGACAAGAAGCTGCTCTTAGCTTAGACTTCATGTAGCACAAAATTTGACTTGACACGGCATTTCTGCATCTGCTTTTGATGGTAATGGACTTCAGGAAACAGGGAGGTAATCTGGAAGCTGTGTGTTACAGCAACATGACTTAAAGGTGATCATGTAGCCACTGCTAGCTCCCTCTCCCGAGTGCAGATACAGCTCTCTCCAGTTCCAACTACAGGCTCCTGCCTTGCTCATTTTGGAAGTCTGAGCTGCAAACAGACGCATAATTCTTGCAGTTCTTTAAAGCAGGACTGTTCTTTCTTCTTGGTAGCAAGGACTACATGCTGGTTTTGGAGAACTTCCTCTAGTCAGTCATGCTGGTGTCTCTGGAATTAAAAGTGCAGTGGAGCTGGGAGCTGACCATGTGGGTGTGGGCTCTATGAGATGCTTAAAATAATTTGAGACACTTTGTAAACTATATCCATCCAAGTAGCATGTGTAAAGTAAATAGCAAAGTTATTTTTGTGATTAAACCAGAATGCAAACATATTACAGGTGTGTTTGCCAGGCTTCAGCACTTCTGTCATCACCTTTCATGCTCTTTTTTTCCATCAAGTTAGTCACCTGTAGCAGTGGAATCTCAACTTCTGGACATAATTAGATCTGATTTCAAGCGTATTTTATTGTGTGTTCCCACAGAGACATTTGTATGGCTGTGTTTTTCTGGGATAGTTGAGGAAGGCTTCACTTTTCCTGCAGCAGTTGCAGGAAGTTTGAGTTTCCCCTCTGTGGTTTTCCATCTTCTTAATGTCAGTCCATGCATCTGGAGGGTCTGGTGAGGGTCTGCTAAGTCAGTCATCTTACAGAGTATCAGAAGGAGAACAAGCTTCAAGAAGAAGAAGAAAGAAGTATCTTGATATTGTAGTGCTATTTAGTCTTCCCTTTTCCTCAATGGAGAAACAAAATTGAATAGTGACTGAGATCTGGAAAGGAAAGCTCCATTCTGTCACAAAACAGACACTACATTCTAGATATGGATTTGTGGGATTCAGAGCTGAACTGTCAGCAGTGCTGCAGAACTATGACACAGAAATTCCTGAGGAATATGGAGAAGGGCAAGCT
Organism: Odontophorus gujanensis; assembly: GCA_013399175.1. Taxonomy (NCBI): domain Eukaryota; kingdom Metazoa; phylum Chordata; class Aves; order Galliformes; family Odontophoridae; genus Odontophorus; species Odontophorus gujanensis. The sequence goes on from VXAB01013451.1 coordinate 40,435, forward strand.
TTGGGTGCAATTCACCACATTTTGCTTATCAGCTGCGTAGCTGACTTGGATGTGGATTCAGAAGAGGTGAAAAACCCTTCTTCAGAATTCCTACACTATTGCCTGCTTTAATCAACTGTTGAGGGTTGAGCTGTAAAACTGTGAGCTTTCCCCCACTTAAAAAAAAAAAAAACAACAACAACAAAAACCAAAAAAATACAACAATACAAACAAAACAAAACAAAACAAAACAAAAAACAAGAAAAGATATCCTGGCAAAAGCAATGACTTAAGCTGGTTTTGCTGCTTATAAAGATTGAGTTACACTGAGGCATAGGTGGAAATGGGGAATGTCTTTGTGTATGAACTGGGAAGGGTCAATTTTATTTTTGAGAAATACAGCTTTTTACTAGTTACAAAGGTTTTCATCAGACTTCTGTGATTTCAAGTTAGCTATCTGACACAGGCAGCTACAACACTACTTTTTCTGTTTTGTTGAACTGTACAGTCTTTGATGTACAAATGAATGGAGGAAGTATTTAAAAGGAATAATAGAATTACATTTGGAAGCATGTGTGTTCTGGATGGTTAGAAAGACTGCACTGTGAACTGACTTCGATGATGATAACACAGGCTTCTTTTGAGGGAGAATGTTCAGTGCTTGCTATTTAAGAGCATGGCTATTGAGCAGCGTTCAGGAAGGCAGTAAGAAACATCTAACAGCATAAAACTAATATTAATGTGTTAAAAGGTCATTAAATCCCCAAGTGGATGCTTCTTACTTGGTATTAATGTGTTTCAGTGTAAGCAGACTACCCAACTGTCTTTTTTTTGCCCTCTCTTTCATCTGTGTGTGGGCAAGCTGTAACTTTGTTGCTGAATATGAAAGCTGATTTTTAATAATAGTGTTCACTAAATTGCACTTTCTTGCTTTGTGATACTAGAAGAAAGCTTTCCCATGACACTAACACCATTCAATAGTTTAATCAAGTTTGCCTTTAGACTTAAATTGTTGGACTTTGATGATTTTCTAATAAATTAATGTGCTTTCTGTGTTAAAAAACACTGTTTATAGGTAGAGTTCTTTGGAATTTTTGGTCAAATATGTATTTCTTAAAAAGAAGGTTTTTAATATATTGATCAACATTTCTAATAGCTTAATAATACGGTATTTTGGATAGATAGTAGGGGACTTCATTTTGACAGCTTTAATTGACTTGCAGGCTTTGTCTGTTGAAAACTTCCAGTTATTATTTGTAGGCATAAATCTTTGTAAGATGACTATATATTTGAAGCCAGTTGTATTTTTAGATCAATTAGATCCTTTGATGAAGTTGTTTGTTTTAACTGTCCTCTTCCTCTGAAGCATGTGTGTAAAGGATGTTGAGAATAATGGATTTATTTTTTTTTTAATGACATTAGAATTGTCATTAGGAATGACATTTAGGAATCCTAAACTGGATGTCTCAGCGTCACTTAACTTCTTGACTTGAAAATTTTTGCCGTGAATGATGGAATTAATCAATTCCATCATGGGTAGGCATCGGAAACAATGGGTGCACCATTCCCCAGGTACTGTGTGTTTCTGTAGGTATGGATTGCTGGCATCAGTAAGGATGAAGGCTGTAATACATAAAAGAAAAAACAAGTTCGTATCCCAGATAAGTTTTGTTTGTGTTAGTTGAGAAGCATCCTGTGTCATGGAAGACAAGCAAAATTTGCTGTGTTTCCTAAATATAGATTCATCAGTAAGAAATTTTGAGCGGAGGGAAAATTTGAACTATATACCTGTAAGCTAATTTATCTGGCAAAGACCTTAGTACAAATTGAGGTTTGTACCCATAAGGAGAAGGCAGCATACTAGTGCTACTAGTGTCTCAGTTGTGATGACAGGGAGCTGTTCTTTTAATTTATCCTAAATTAGGACTTGGTTGTTACGAACACACGTTGAAATAGCAGAGAATGTTCCCCTTTACTGACTGTCCTCTGTGTTTAATAGGGAGCATAGATAAAAGCTGTAGTGCATTTGTGTGAAAGAGTTCTGTATAGACATCAAGATATTTAAAATGAGCCTAATATTCAGCATGAACTTCCTTCATGCCAGTGAGCCCTGTGATTTTTCATTTTTTTCAGGGACAACTTGTATTTGGTAAACCTTCTATGTATTACCTGAATAGTAGATGGTTGTTTACAACTCCTCTCTCAAGAGCACACACAGAAACAATCTGATATTTTTTGTTACCCGATTTAAATCCAATATTTATGTTATAATTTATCAAATTACATTCTGGGGATAGTTATTTTTTGAAACAAAAGTTACAGGAATTTGTCCTGTAAAATTGGCTATGTTTGTTCTGGAAAATGGAGAGAACCTGAGTAGTCTTCTAAGAGCATCAGGAAAGGTCGTAGGGAACATCAGGAATACAAATAGGAAAGTAATACTATGCTATTGTAGCAGTGAACTAATTTGATGGGGCTTTTGGCAGTGGGAAAAACTATCTGCTTTCTAAAATACTTTACTTGGGGTATCACTATATTTACAGCTGTGATGAAATTATCAAATGATTTGTTATCCAGCTTTATTTATTATCAGCACTGTGTATTCTTCTACTAATAGCAAGTTTAGTGCTGGAAGTTTTAATTGTCTAAAACCTCAAAAAATCGTCAGTCTGGCACCATTCTCTTTAGGGTAATTAATAGCCATTCTGTACTCTATTAGATTTCCCTAGTGGTACAATCCGACCTGAATCCAGTATGACCACATTATTACATTTCTATGGAATCTGAAATTTATGCCCTTTTATGCTGCCCACTGGAGGACAGTTGATAGCTGAATAAGCATGAAGCCTGGTGTGACGGAGCTAAGCTATTGACATTTTGGAATGCATATGGTTTGGCAAAGTTGCTTTATGGTGGATCAGTTCTTTTCTTTGAGTAACCACACTGCTTTTGATCTGGTAGTAGGAGCTCTAAAGCTGGATTTACTGCTGCATCGAACCATGGCCTCGGGCACAAGTCCTATTTCACAACCAGCAGAATTAGCAGGGGATCCCTAAGTTAAAAATAGCCTTTTTTTTAGCAGTAATTTCTAGACTTCAGTCTTAAGGGCATGATACTCTTTTAAGGAAGTGACAGAAGCGAAGTTTGTACAACGAACTCGATTCCATATAACTTAAGTTACAAAGAGTCTCTATGGATCTGCTAGAATCAGTAAATAACCTTTTTCAGCAGACAGATATAACAGATAGATCAGTGGCAGATAAAATAATAACAGTTATAGCTATATAAATAACACAATAGACTGAAACTTTTTCTTTGTAAAAAATTGCACATAACCTGGAAACCTTATAATATTGAGTACTCTATCAAAAAGCATTTTCAATGTGAATTTGATATAATGCCATAGACAACCCACTTGTGTCCTACCACAGCAAAATGCTATTATCAAAAAATCACTGCTACACTTGAGGTTCATGCTAATGAAAAGTACACTTTCTGTGCACAGAGGGTGTATTGTTCAGTTGCTGTAAGAATAAGTTCTTAGGCTCTGGCACTGATTATATGAATGCTGAGCACAGGTAATCCAGAAAGCCCTGGAAACTAGGCTCTGAAAAATAAAGCAAATGGAAATTGTTGTCCATGCTTTAATGTTAATTTCTAATAGTCACAGTACTGGAAGCCACAAAAGTGGCTTTTAGTTAATGTCCATTTCATTAATCTTCATTTCATTCTTTGTGCATTATAACCAATAATATAGAAGAGAATCTTCAAACTTGAGAAGATTAAGAAAAAAGGTAATGGCTACATTTTCTTCAAAATGTTAAAAACAGTAAAGCAGAAAAATAAACTAAGCAACAAGAAAATGACATATTTCCATTCTCATCTTTAAAATATAAAACTAGTAGCACAGGATTTGTGCTCTCCAGGCTTCACAGAGTAATGCTCTACTACAGGGCAAATTGTTTCTCATAATTGTTTCTCATAATAAAGCATGACATGGAGTCAGCATCAAATCTAGCTAACTTTTCATTTTCCTTCATCCTTTTTCTTTGTAATTATCACAGCCTCAGTACTATGAAGTTCTATCACCGTGTTTGGAGCACTGTGTTTTGGAAGAGTGCTGTTGACAGTCAAAGTGTATTTAGTGAGTGCAGGAAGCAGCATGCTGCTAGCATTGTGCGTATCAGAAATGTCTTGTCCTAGATTCTCACTCTGTAGCTGGTTCTATATGGGCAGCTTTAATGCACTTTCATATAGTGAATTGTAGCAAATGCAGAATTCTCATTTCTGTAACCATCACGATGGGAGTCTCACAGCCTCCTTGCTGGTGTAAAAGCTGCTGCATCCAGCTGAATGTTCACAGCACCATGCTGGAAAAGCCATTCTTCATCAGTGTGAAACCTGAGAGTCAGGGTTCAGTAGTGTTAGGTTTAAAGGACCTGGTGTCGCCCTGTAGGTTCTCAGAGTTTAACCTCACATCTTCTCAAATTCACCATCTGAAGGCAAACGTATAAATTAAATCTGTTCAGCTGACTAGCTTGGATAGAGCACCGTTATAAATCCTCTGTCTTATCTTGATCAGGTATAGATCCCGCAATGAAGTATGCAATGAATATTTGCTTAGGAAGCAGATGTAGCCAGTTAACTTAATTCTGTCAATTTATCAATGCAGCTTTTATGTATTAAGTAAGAGCCCTTAATTTTGTAAAGAATATTTTTCCATTTCATTTGCTGCATTATTCTGAGATTTTTTAGCCTGTATTTAAAAAGAAAAAAAAATGCTCAAGTGCTTCTTTTATTAAGAATATGCTGATTGTGACTTTACAGAATTTGTAATGTTTGATGTTCTGCAGCTAATTCAGGAGGGTAGCAGGCTGGTAGCAATGAACCACGCATGCGTGTTGTAGCCAAGACTTGTAAGTCATCATCAGATATGTTGCTCCACCAATATTTGAAAGGCAGACTAGAAGAGGAAATTAACAGCAGGGTGATGCCTCCTCATTCCCAGCTTTTAGCCCTGGGCTTTAGCTATCTTCTATGGGAACAGATTAGTTGGGCTTGCAACAAGGTGTGGTGGTTCCTTCCATCCATCTTCCTGCAGGGGAAAAGCTGAGGCAGTGGCCCCAGTGATTCTCTGGCACTGGGTATGCAACTGGGGTGTCCCTTCTGCTCTGTAGTCCTCCAGGGCAGTGTAACCCTGCCATCCTATCCAGGTAGAAATGGAAATGGCTGCAGGGGCTGAGCTGCTATGAGTGGCTCTGCTGTGATCTGCAGAGCCTTAGAGAGGTTCTGAGAGAAACAAGTGCCGCTTTGTTTGCTTCCAAAAGAGATTACCTTGGTATGTATACAAAACACGAAACAGTCTGTGGCTGTCTGAATGTTGTCTGAGTAGAAATACACAACTGGTAAAGGCAAGTGTGATGTCTTGTCTCAGCTCCAATCTCATCTCACACCAGTAACATAGTAATAGCTGGAGTTCAGGGGTTGTTAACCAGTGTTTTACACCACTGAAAGTGAGATGCGTCTTCAGCAGTTAAATAGAAATTTCACAAACCTCTATCAATTGTAATGAAACGGTTAAATTTAACAATTTCTCCTTTATCCGAGTACGTTTATTATTGCTTTAGACATTGCAGCGATGTTTTCTCAGCAGCAAGTTGAACAAGGTGTTTCTTCCTCTTACAAGGATAAGAATCCCCTCTCTCATGTTATAGCCTGATCCGTTTATATGTTGCTAGCCACAGCATAGGAGAGGACAGCAGCGAGTAACAGGCAGAGAGTTATTGCACTTAGCTTCTGGCTATTAACTGATAGATGCCCTTGTTCTGACTTGGTGAGTGATTGCCAGATAGTTGGGCACCAGCCCGGATGCTATAGCCACACTTAATTGTGACTGATTTGTTGGGCTGAAATATGTCACTGATTTAATTCAGCTATTTCATTAATCTGATTGAACTGCATCCAGCCATTAGAGGTGTATGAAAGAAAGGTATCTGACACACGAGGCAAGAACACTAACCTCTGCATTAAACTATAAAACAGCCATTAGGACATCTAATGCCCAGATTGAATTGTTCCATAGAAACTTGGTTTCCAAGCATAATACTAATTAGCTATAAGCTTGATGAATGTCAAGAATTAATTAAAACATTTCAGTGGCCTGTGTGGGTTTTAAATATCATCATTATTGCCCCCAATATTTTCAGTTCATACACTAATTGCTTTTTAGAGAGCACATATGGAATTATCTTTTGGAGAGACTGAGGGGACAAAGTGGTTCACTATGTCATTGAACATGCCCCTCATTGCTTCTGGATTTCCCTTTTTCCTAATACATACCTGCAGTTTTTCTTCCACTTCTGTGCACACATTGCAAATAGAAAGATAAGATCTGTGATTTCAGACCCAAATTTCATTTTGACACCACTTTTAGTCTTTCTTAGCTGTACTCCAGAGGCCAGCACAGTGTTGTTACCTACTTTCATTTTGGCAACAGGAAAATAACTACAGTTCCATCAAATGACCTTTTTGTTTTAAATTAAATAGGATGTTAGCTGAAATCCTTGATTACTTATATCCTGTTAATAAAAGGCCTGAAAACAGTTTAGATATTTAGGACATGAAGTAGACAAAATAAAAAACGTGGGGAAATTAATAATTGAAAGGCAACTCATAATTGGGATCAGCTTTTGGTTATTTCTTGAATACAATCTACGTGTAAAAATAGCCAAGATTTTGATACAGGAATTGTAGATCCATAGTGTAGACTGCTCATATTCCTTCTCCCTGATGAATGTTTCCACATATTTGGCTGCGTAGTAAGGATGAGTGTCCAACATGCCATGTTATAGACTGCAGCAATGTGTATAACAAATGCATGAGATGACAGGACACGGGAAGAGCCGTATCACCAGGAAGGTTTGTAAGGAGGCCTCTGTGTGTTGAGCAGTGCCAGAAAACACAAACTCCCTGCCAACAATTTATTGCCCTAGTCCTTGCTTCATATGCCTGATGTTCCTGTTCCATGGACCACAGGGGGAGGAAGGATGTAGGTAGTGTCTGGGAGGCTGCTGAATGGGGAGAACTGAAAGTGTCTTTGCAGTGCCATGTTGTTGCCCTGACTGCAGGAATGTGATGGACCCACAGTGCCTCCATGAGCTCAGTGTCGTTGTTCACAGCAGTCTGTCTGGATCTCAGCAGTTTGGACTCAAGGACTTCTTGTGGGACCTTAGTTTAGTTTCTGCACTGAGATTGGCTTCAGGAAACAACATTCTACTTTGATTTATTTTATGTGTTTATTTTGTGAGGAGGTATAGATGGTTATTGCATTATAATAGCATGAAGTATGGTGTCAAAGCAGTCAAGAAATTGCTTGTTCATAATTCCTACTTTCAAAAATTTAATTAAATAGATATGTAACAGCTCTTGCCCTAGTGAGAAATGTGTTCAGTATCATACTTCTTAATCTCTTACTGGTTAGTTGTCTAAATGCCAATTGCTTGGAGGCATAAAATACACAAGTCCTGAAGAAAACTTTTTGATTTGACAGTGCTGTAAGAAACTCAGTTCCAGGTTATTTAATCCTACCCTACCCATCCTCAGTTTTCCTACTCAAGGGTGCTACATTTCACCCTGTAGTATATGAAAAAAGTCTACCAGTATATTCATAGGTAGCATTTTTTATGAAAGTGTAAACAATATAATGCTCTGAGAAGATGAGTGTGGTTAAGATACACAGTTCCTTCTGTGCAGGGATATCACATTACTGGAAAAACACTATATAGAAGTTCAAAGTAACCATATACTCGAGAGAACAGATCTAGTGGCAGCTTCAGACTGGTAGTCATAGAATCAAAGAATCACCAAGGTTGGGAAAGACTTCTAAGATAATCCAGTCCAACCATCCACCTATCACCGGTATTTCCCACTAAACCACATCCCTCAGTAGAACATCTACATGCTTCTTGAATACCTTCAGGGTCAGTGACTCTTCCACCTCCCTGGGTAGCCCGTTCCAATGCCTGACCACTCTCAGAGAAGTATTTCCTAATGTCCAACCTGAATCTCCCCTGGTGCAACTTGAGGCCATTCCCTCTCGTCCTATTGCTAATTGCATGGGAGAAGAGGCCAATCCTCATCTCGCCACAACTTCACTTCAGGTAACTGTAGAGATCGATATGGTCACCCCCGAGCTTCCTCTTCTTCAGACTGAACAATCCTAGTTCCCTCATCCAATCTTAATAAGCCCTGTGCTCCAGACCTGTCACCAGTTTTGTCCAGCCACTCATGGCCATCCATTGCACTGCTCTATCTTCAGAGGCATGGAGAGCCCAGGGACGGCAGAGGGCTCACCTACCATGTTAATTTAAAACACTGAGCCCATTAAAATTAGTTGGGAATCAAACAGGTGTTGGAGATGTATCAGTGGTTAGTATTAAAAGAAAATGAGTATAGAAGGAAATTTGTACAGTACCTCTCTCAAGGCTGTTTCTGACGCTCTTTTTTTCTTTCCTCTCTCTCTGTCTCTCCTCTTCATTTTTTTTTAATGCAGTGCCGGCCCTAAAGGAGATAACATTTATGAATGGAGATCAACTATACTTGGACCTCCAGGTTCTGTATATGAGGGGGGCGTTTTTTTCCTGGATATCACATTTTCATCTGACTATCCATTCAAGCCACCAAAGGTAAGGGTAAGGTTTTTATTGTGCTCTTTGTTGTTTGTTTGTTTTTTTAACATACAAGAATTTAACTTGCGGTGAGTGCTGAGCACCTGCTGGCAGTCAGACTTGTTTATGTTCTTAAAAACTAAATGGTCCAAAATCTTGGCTTGCAATTCCAGGAAGTCCTGTGTCTAATTTATTTCCTGATTATTACAATCAATACTGATTTCCTAGTTTTACCAGCCATAAATGACATGATCCTTCTGATCAAGAGTTAACATGCAGTACACTGATTTTAATAGAAGACAGCACAAAACCTTCTTATGCTTCCTTCATCTCATTTGAGCTACTATATGTAAAATAAACTTTCCTGTATTATGAACCAGACTGTATATTGTACATTTTTACATTACCATTAGAAAAAAAACAAAACAGCTAAAATCAAGTAATATTATACAAGCAGCTGAAGTTTGGTATTGTGACTTGGAGTTGGGTAAATTACTGTGATGACTTCCATTATTGTAAAATGTCAAAATATTTACCACTAATTAGATCAGCAGACTGATTTGATAATATTTTTCTGCAAAAGTTATTTTTATAATATAAAGCCAGTATTAACTTCAATTAAAGTTTCGTTTCCTTGCTTAGAAATAGTATGCACATTTAAGGAATCATTAGTTCCTAACAGGTGTCAAGGAAGTTAAAGGTTGTTCTCTTTTCACTAAATGCCAAACTACAAAGCTTGACAATGACAGCAGAAAGGACGCTGCCAGCATGCACAAATGGCAAATACATTCTACCACACAACATTTCTACAACTTGTGGCTCTTGTGGCTATTACATTGTTAATGTAATATAATGTATTTTTTTTTTTTCATTCCCAGAAGAATTACAGCATAAAGAATTACACACCCTTCATTTATTTCACACTCTTCCAAAACTCTCAAAATTCAGTGTTCTATGAGTTAAGACTGTTATAATGAAGTTATGCTGAGATTTAGACAAATTCCTCATGAAAATCATTTGGATTTCTTTTCAAGAGCATGATCATTTTTTAACAGACATTAGTTTCAAAAACAGTTGTGGACTCCCCCCCTACCCCACATCAGTGTGAATATTTTCCTCTTCTCATCCTGTATATATTTAAGATGTTTAAACATTTCTAACTTCTTATCTCCATAAAATAATACATATTTTAACAATACCAGTGTGTAATATATAATAACATGGATGGTGTCAGTTTGGGATGTTTTGTTTTAGATGTATGTTAGATCCTACTGGAAGGTATTGAAAAGATTTCAGTGCTACTGTGGACATGAATAATAGAACATTCCCGTTTTAAATATTAATTTTCATGGTTTGTAATTGGATTTTGAAATAAAGGAAAAGATCAACTAATGCTTCACATGCAGCCAAGTTCTACTTCTTCAGCCTCAGTAGCTGTAAGAAAGTTTTGTTTGTGATTAGGCAGTTCCTGACATGCAATGTGTTCATGAACTAGCATACAGGACTACAGAGTAGATCCTAATTTTTGTGGGAATCAGACAAAGGGCTTGTGTGAAAGCAGACCACGCACCAAAGACCTCACTGATAGGTTTCTTAAAAGTAGCTGTGACTACAATAAATATGGACTTCTCTGTTGCAGAATGTTGCTTTAGAAAGTGAGCAGAGAGTAGCTGCCTCCCCTGAAGCTCAGCAGAATGGAGAGGAGCCCTTAGGGATTAGGGGCAACATTCCTATGCAACCCTGAATGACTTTTTCTGTCTCTTGTGATGCAATTCTAGGTTACTTTCCGCACCAGAATTTATCACTGCAACATCAACAGTCAGGGAGTCATCTGTCTGGATATCCTGAAGGACAACTGGAGCCCTGCTTTGACTATTTCAAAGGTCCTGCTGTCTATTTGTTCTCTTTTGACAGACTGCAACCCGGGTAAGAAGCTGATAGTTTACTAGGCATCAACTCTTAGTCATTTTAACTACTTTCTGTGAAATATAAATTGTATATTTGATTGTATTTACATAAAGCATAAGTTAATATAATAATAATATGTAATCAAAGTTCATATTTTTAAAATCAAGGCTGAAACACTCCTGGTTGAATATGATACTTTTCAGTCTTGTGGACCAACAGAAAATAGCATTAAGCCCATTTATTTCAAAGGTGTGCTGGAGAAAACAGAGTCATGTCTTTGGAGGTCTGTATCCCAAAAGCTGTAGCAAATGAAAGGTAGATCTAGCAGTGTGGCAAAGTTCTCCAAGTTACAAACTCATAAATGATTCAGGTTGGAAGGGACTGCAGAAGCCTCCTCCTCTTAGAACAGCAATTGAAATGTGCAGGTGACAATGTTTAGAGAGATTTTGCCTTTTTCAAAGAGAGCTCCTTACTCCTGTTGGGAAGAAGGGAACTTAACTAGAAGCAGCAAAATTCTCCGCAACAACTGCATGGAGAGTGTTGTTGTGTAAAGAGCACTAATTGTGTTTGGTCAGCAGAGAAACTGAGAGGTAGTGCCTAGATGACAGGTCATTCACAGATCAGTAATGAGCTGGAGGAATTGGATTAGCCCCTTTGATACAGAAGTCTGATGACTCTTGAGACACTACAACTGGATCCCTTGGCATATGTCCTGCCATCCTGATACCTAACATACTCCAGCCTTGTCCCAGCACAGTAACAAGAGGAGCCTGCTACACTCACTGAGTGTAGCAGCCCCTTCAAAGGAAAGCAAGGTGCCTGGCTGGGAAAAGCAGTGGTGGTGCAATTTATTATATGCTGCACAGGGACAGTGGTAAGGCAGACTTCAGATGATGCCCCTCACAGGTAAGTTTCCATCAAGGAAGAAGGTGGCTGCTGGATGATGCATCCTGGAGTCAGTACATGGAAGTTTTCAGCCCTAGCGTGTAGGCTCACAAGAATCTTGATCTCTCTGAAGTTAAGAAGTTAAACCACTTTTGTTTTTTCCTTTTTTCTGTGGCTCAAAAGGCAATAGTTGTACCAGTCTGTTGTTTCACGACCTTCATCTGACAGCATACCTGTATGTACAGGAGATATCTACCCTCCTCTAGCACATTAGGTCTTTTAAAGAGTAGAAGGTTTTCTAGGATGGTTTTTATTTTCAAAACATCAATTATTAAAAAATATTGACAAATTGCACCTGACAAAATGGTAGCTGGATTGCTGGTGTTCTTACAAAACTTCCCACCACACCTTTTGTTGGGTTTAGGCTGAAAGGAGCAGCTGTAACAGGTGTCTGCCTACCATTTGACACTAACTAGGTAACCAAAACAGATGCAGTATTTTTCTGTTTGTTGTGTGCTACATCTTGAAAGAGTCTTCTATGATAAGAGCGCCACTACATCTCATAGCATTTTCTGTCCTAACAAAGATTTTATTTTGGAACAGATTATGTATTTTAAATGACAATTGGATTGAGTTTTGTGGGGGGCATTTTTTTTGTGTGTTTTATTTATTTATGTTCTCTTTCTTTGTTGTTTTTGTTTGCTTGTTTGTTTATTGTGGAATAATTTCTAATGCATCTTCTTCTGCCCTTTACAGCTGATCCTCTGGTTGGAAGCATAGCCACTCAGTATCTGACCAACAGAGCAGAACATGACAGGATAGCCAGACAGTGGACCAAGAGATATGCAACATAAACGACAAACTACTTGTGCAGTGTGAAGGTGCAGAAGGCAACTTTACAGTGTGCAACAAATCTTTATAGCCTTTACAATACGGACTTCTGTGTATATGTTATACTGATTCTACTCTGCTTTTATCCTTTTGAAGACTGGGATACTGCCTCCCAAAAAGGTAAATGCTATCAAGAGTAGAAATTTGTAGCTGTAGATTAGTTATGTTTAAAATGCCTACTTGCAAGTCTTGCTTCTTTGGGATATCAAAATGTATTTTGTGATGTACTAAGGATACTGTTCCTGAAGTCAACCAAATATTATAGTGCATTTTAGCCTAATTCATTATCTGTATGAAGTTATTAAAGGTAGCTGTAGATTACTAGGAATTATGTCATTTGTATTAAACCCAGATCTATTTCCAATATGTGGTACATGCTGTTGTGAAAACTGTTTTAACTTTTACCTTTGTCAGTTTGTAATGAAAGGGTTTCCTTTTTCCCTTTGTAGCTCAGAGAGCACCCAGTGTATCATCTCAAACACAATAAACATGTTCCCCAAGGAGTAGTTTCTTTGTTTTCCTATTTTAAATTAATATTTTAAAAAATTTAATTATAGTAACAAGGCAGGGCTAGTGTATCACAGATCCCTGTGGGTAATCTTTAAATTAATATACATAAGCAAAGGCTTGCTGTTAAATGTTTAATGCACACCTGTGGATTGTTTAAGATTTCCCTGGGTTTTTTGGTTTGGTTTGGTTTTATTTTTACAGAACAAATGTCATTTCCATAATTTCCTTAACTGCTCAGCTCTTGTTGCAAGTTGCAATGAGAGCATTGCATATGCTTCCTCCAAAAGCTAATGTAGCTGGTTGCTTCAGGGCCAGACCTGTTCTTGTAATAGATGGACTGGTCTTGCTACAAACTCTTTTTTGCAGGGCCAGAGTCCAGTTACAGACAGTCTGGTGCTTTCGTGACAGAGTAAAGCAAGTCAGGCTTGCTAATCTGGAGAACCAGAGCTGTCCATTGAAAATGGTCTTCCAAAGCATGGTTAAACACTAGCGTGTCCAGAAGAAAAAGGAGTAGAATAAAGTTAATCAGATTTATATGACAGAAAAAAAAACAGTTGTGGGGGAAATTAACTTTTGTTAGTGAAAATGAAAGATGTAAATCTTTTAGACTACTGTCCCCCTCCCCTCTTCACTTTCTGGCTTGGAAATTTTGTAACATCTGTAAGTAATGAAGATACAGCTTTATAGTACATACAGTAGAGTCACCAATAGTTTTCTAATTTAGCTTTTGTAGGTTGCCAGTCACACAATTGATTAAACAAAAAGAGATAAGATCCCTTTAAATGTTTTTTAAAATTACACCTGATTTTAAAGTTTACTGTCCCCTTTACTACCTGGTGTTTTTGGAGATAATGTAGCACTTCCATCAGTAGGATGCTCTGCTCACTTAATATATGAAAAAATGAATGTTAAGTTTAAATACTAAAGCAATAGAAAAAATGTTAAAGATTAGATCTAAAGTTAACCATCACTATATAGATCCCTGGTTTTTTGTATCACAACCTTTGATCATGAATTGTCCACCCTACTTTAAATATTTCTACAGATTCCTGAAGGTGGCTTGAAGAACTGCGTATCCCAAATATCTCAACCTAGAAGCCAGTCTCTCTTGATAGCTACAAGATAGCTTTAGACTTCAGGTTATAAAGTGCAAAAGGGAATGAGAAACAGGGGATCTGGCAGGTGAATATGCCTAAGTCAGATAACAGACTAATGCCAGGAGATGAAGTGCTGGAAATCACTGCTGATGGTGACCAGAGTTTCTCATTGTGTCGTTGAACATGTGAGAAATAGCACAGATTGGCAAAGCAACAAGGGGCAATCGCATCCGGGTTGGACATCTACGGTCTGCTCACTGCTGTCCACCAGGGCACTCGTACACCACTCCAGTGACTTTCCAGTGAAGAGTAAACTATGTATTTCATGTGTTAATTATGTTGCCTACAGAATATACAGATATTTATATCATGAAATAATATGGTATAAAAAAATACAGGTTTTAATTCTAATTTTAATGTATTTTGTTTTTGTATTGTACTGACAACTTCAATTACCGAGGTGTACAAGTGTGATGCCTCGTCAGTGTTGCCCCATCTTGCCTTCCTTGCAATTGGATCCTTTACACTGAATTCTCATCCTTTTTTTTTCTTTTTTTTTTTTCGTTGGTTTGTCATGATTCTGTTCTTTTTTAATGTAGTTTTTTTGTGTGTAAATTTTATATTTACTGAAGTAAAGGTTGTTTTTGTGTAAACATTTAAACTTTAAAAAAGAAAAAAGAAAAGCTAATTTTGTTTCTCAAGTTCTCTCTGCTAAAACATGCAGTAGAAAGAAATTTGTATTGTTAAATAAATCAATTAGTTGTTAAATGCGAATGTGTGTCTGTTTTCATGGGGAGGGGAGAAAGTCCTGCTGGAAATGTGTCTGAAATCTCAGTTGCAGAGTGCATCTGGTGTTTGCAAACTGTTTCCTGGCCATGTCAGGGTGAAGTTCAGACACTACTGAATCAGCACTGATCCTGTTTTACAGTTTAATTTTTCAGTTCCATCTTTTCATTACCTGCCACATAGCTCATGAGGCTACACATTCGGGAAGATGTGACTAGATGACACTGTGAAAGGGCCAGCTAATGGCCACGGGTCACCACTTCCCCTCCATTCTGCTAGGTCTCTGCTCTCCAGTCCTGGAGGTTGGAGTCAGGAGTGCAGGAGTTGCCTGTCCCAGGGGACCCATGGGAAGCAGCTGCTGCAGTTCAGGGCTGGGAGGCTGCAGGGAGTGGAGCACTTCAGCACTTTGCGTATGTAGGGATGGGTGAATTGAACTCACATGACATGGTGTATTAAATACAACTTTACACCTTAATAAACTCTTTCTCCAGGCTGGGGACTCCTGTTTAATACTCTCCCTGTACCAAAGGTTTTCCGCCCATCCCAGTCACCCTCATCTGCTGCAACCTACTCAAAGCAACAAGAACCATGCATGGTACAAGGAAGATGAACTACCAGTTAATCTGGAATCCTATTGCTGACTTGCTCTGCTTGCTGAATAATCCATAATGCTGCTTGCCTGTTTGACCACTGCTTATTGTTTGGTTAAAGTTTCCAATAAGCCACATCCAGAAATGCTGGAAGCTCTTTTCTAAGCAATAGCTAACGCATCCTTCAGTGTAGGCCTGACAAAAAGTGTCTTCCAATATCCACTACTTGGTATCATCACTGGATTCACCTGTGATCTCAACTCCCACTTCTCTGCATCACAGAATCCTTCACAATACTTTGCAGCCAGCTTCACTTGAGCCTGCCCTGAGTGCTACTGCTCTGTTCGAAGTGCTCACACTGGGGCCAGAGGTAGGCAAGGAGTAAGGGCCAATGCAGCAGCACTGTGCTGGACAGGTCTGCCTGCCAAGAAGTGATGGGTCCCTGCGGACAAATTATCATCTGGCTTCTGAATGGCACAAATGAAAGCAGCTGCCAACCATTTTCATCAGGCTGGGCTTTGTCTCCCTCTACAGAACAAATGTCAGGTCATTATTTAAAGTGGAGCTCGGGGCGGGTAAATTTTCCAGAGTGCTGAATGAGCTGTCATGACAGAGATTAGTTTTCTGGGATATCATCTTGCTAGACAGAGGTGAATCCTGAGTCCTGTGGGAGACCGTCCTTCTGAATGCAGCAATTGGATGTGTCTCCAAGGGGTGGGCTTGGGTTTATTCAAGGATACAAGCAGCAGGGGAGGGGCTGGGGATACAGGGGCAGCGGGTGGTAGCAGGATGGCGCTGCTGCAGTACAGCAGTGGGTGATGGCAGTGCCACTATCAGTTTCTGAAGGCAAATATACAGATGCCCTGTGTGGTAGCTGTGGAACAAAGATGCCATCTCCTTACTGCTGGGATTTGTTACACATAAGCAGCATTCTTCATCCCATTCACTTCAGGCTGCATCATTTCTTAAGTACATATTTAGAGAACTTAAAACGTTAGGGTATTGCTTAAGCTTCATGCAGATGTAAACGATATTTTACTATAAAGTGCCCCGAATTATCTTTCTTAAGCTCCAAGTAAGAATTAAACTACACGTCAGCTCCGGAAGACCACTCTACCAGCACATCTGTTACCTGGGGCAGCAGGTATCTCAGTACATCACGTACCTCACCACAGTGTTCTTTTGCCTGCTGCATAATATGTGTTCCAAACATTCCTTAAGTAGTGGGTGGAAACAAAAAGATAAAGTACCGAGAGAGGGGCTTTGCTGGAGCGAGAACAGAGCCGGAAACCGGCACGGCGCTCTGCTTTCGAGACAAGACAGACGGGGCCAAACACATCTTTTATGGCTGATGGACTCCCGCGGGCCGAGCGCGGCCAGAAGAGCCCGCAGCATTCGGGGAGCCGGGCCGGGCCGAGGGGAGCGAGCCGGGCGGCAGCGCTGCGCTGCGCGGGGCGGGGAGCCCCGCTAGGTGTCAGTGCAGCCCCGGCTAGAGCGGAGGGATCGGCTGCAGCGGGCCGCGCCGCTCCGAGCCCTGCCGCCCGAGCGCGGCCCCGGGGCTCCGAGGTTCCTACAGATCCCGGTTGCTGGAAGTGAAAAACTGCAACAGCTCGTTGGAAACCACTTGCAACAGGTTATCGGAAATAGCCCCGCGCTTTGATGGCGCTGCTTTGAAAGAAGAGGCAGTTAAAAGAAGTTAAATATGCAAGTGAGAGAACTTCAGCTCGCTTTCAAAGTTAAGACTGCAGATGGATAGATTTCATCCAGATGGAGTGAAATATCATGTTTAGTTTCTATTTTCTTCATTAGAATAAATATTAGGGTCCTGGCATTAGAAAGCACTTCTTCCTTTTATAGAATGTATTAATTTACAAGTCCCACTCTGAAATCTAGCCTAGCAGACAGCTGGTTTTATCTAAGTAACAAGGAGGTCGGCAGTAGCTGCTTTGCTTTCCCTTCTGTGTGCTCTGTTCTGCCCCTCAGGCCGGGGGAGATGTCCCCTAACCCAAACGAAGCCCTGGGGCAATGCTGCAGTGGCTTGAGCAGCACTTCTCCCAGACATTCGGCTTACAGGCAGACACCTTGTTTACAGGAGGACTCAGGCAGGCTGACTTCAGGTGATGTGGACAGAGGTGACAGATAAACATTTGAAACCCATGCAACTGGCAGTGTTTCTCTAAGGTTTTCACTGAGCAATTGAAGTAGCCACTGATCTTTCAGGCCTCAACCCATGCTATAATTCCAACACTCTGCAAAGAAAGTCATGTGCAGTGGGAGTCAGATGATGCTCAAAGCAAGGCCTGTGTAATTACCATTGCAAATGTCAAGCATTGTGCTTGCCCTATTAACTTACATTAGGAACCTGTAGTGAAGCTACAGAATAGCAGTCGTCCTAAGACATTTCCCATGGCAGGGTTTTATTCAAGACATTTACAGAGCCATGAACTGCAAGGCCTGATGGTTCATACAGATTGTAGTCATTTGTGCTTTGAACAGGGTGTAGGACAGCAAATGTGCTAAGCATTCTATAACCTTATTGCCAGCTCCTGTGGACTGTACCAGGAGAAACTGATGCTTCCTGGCTGAGCAATTTAAGTGTTCCTCAGTGGTACCTGAAGAGATATCTTAAAAAGGCCAGCACTTAACTTCCTTTTGCAGTAGGTGTATTTTGTAGCCCAAACCTTTGTATTTGTGTAACAGCATTTATACAGAGCAGAGGACCATTTGATGCACAGGTGAATAAAGACATTCACAAAACCAAAATCAGCCTAGAGACTCGTCTAAAACCACACAGAATTTAGAGGTACAGTGACAATCTTTGGTATTTGACCCCAGGCTCTTCAGATGAGGGGGTTGATGAGGACTTTGCAGTGTACTGAAGCTCCAGCATTTGAGAGCACTGAGCTCTGGAGAAAAGAAGATACAATGGTTCCTGGTGATGCCACCTGCTCTGCCCTGCTTGAGCTGACTTTTACTGTGAGGACCCGTCCATCTCTTGGAATCTAAGAATTAAGATTTTTTTGTTTTCATTGCAGATAACTAAGGGATCTTAGCTTTTTTTCAGGCTTCATTTATTCTTCCATCTTAAGCTTAGGGCAGTTTTGCTGTGTGCTCTTGCTGCCACACAGCTGACCCCCATTCTGTGCCATGGTTCAGGACACAGAGACAGCCACTTTAGGAGCTGCCCCTGCAGTGTAAGAACAACCAAGGGGCTGCAGTGAGTGCCAAGCAGGCTGAGAGTGCCAGGCAAGCACAAACAGCTCATGGCATATGTACTGTACCCCAGCTCTGATTTTCTCTCTGCACCACCCTTCCAAACTTTGCAATTACTTTCTTTTTCTTCCACTGTAAGGGTTTGAAAAGAAGCAATTTCCCTCAATTTGTTACTATGAAAGACTGACTAATATGAATCTAGGGGTTCCACCTTGAATTAATACAAGGTTAATGCTGATGGCAGCTGAGTGATGGGGAAGCAGAAGTGGCTCTGGCTTATGCTGGCGTGCAGAAGGTCTCTGGAGGCCATAGCACTGGCAAGAATTATTGCCTGAAGGGCAATTACATTGGCAAGCCTCAGCTGGAGCACTGTGCACCCTACTTTCTCACCTCATCATGCCAATCCCTGCCGCCAGCTTTGTTCTGACACCCATCCTCTGTCACAGGAGCAGGTGGTGAGGAGCCAGCCCCACACAGTGTGAGGGCTGCTCCTGGAGTGCCGACAGCTCAGAGAGCTCATACAATGCCCAAGGCAGAGACAAAGCTGGGAAGAGGGAAGCCAAAAGCTTGGACTGGCCTAAAGGACCTGTCTGGTGAACATGAGGAGCAAGGCAGTGGGAGAGGAGGAAACAAAACCAATATGCTGGAGCAAGGCCTGACTGGTGGCAAACGAGCAGATGGACAGCACTCCTTACCTCCTCACAGGGCCAGAGACAGTAAGTTGGCTGCCAGACACAGCCCTGGGCATAAAGTCCTGACCTCCTGGCCCTGGCTGCCTCCTGAGACAGCCCCCATTGCTCCTTCCTCACTGGCTCAGGGACAGCTAGGGACAGTGACAGAGCCTGGCACTGTAAAGCAGCAATACCACAGTCCTGCCTGTTGCAGGCTAATTCTGCCTCCATAGAGCTGCTCACAGGGACCAACTACACTTCTGCTCAGCATCCAGGCTGGAGCACCAGAAGTCAAGGCATGTTTTGGAAAAAAATAAAAACAAAACCAAAAAACAACATGAAAATGTAGGAGTGTGTTCACAGTATGCTAGGAGTACATTACAAAGAATAAAACTGTAAGCAGATCGGATAATTTTTAAAGAAGTCTGTTTCTGCAGAGAAAGTGTATCAGGGCATTCAGCAAAGCTCTTATCAGAAAATATTTTTAAAAATATGAACAATGAAGCCAGCTACAGGATAAAGGAAGCTAATAAAAGCAAGCAAGCAATGGAGGGCAGAACACTAAGGGGACAAAGTTTGCTGCAGATTTGTAGTTATTCAGAGTGGTTAAGGGGAATGGTAATAGTGAAGAACTATCAGAATAACTTACAGTGACTAGGGCTTAAAGCAACTGATAAAATTCAATATAGTGAAATGTAAAGTGATAAGCAGGAGGAGGAGTCTGGCTTTACACACACAACGGGATCTGAGCTGCTGCTTGCCATTCAAGAGTGATGTCTGAGGCTAGTTTTTCACTATCACTTCCAATGACAGAACAAAACTAGGACAACAGGGATTCAGAATGAACAAATGGCAATAAATAATCCCCTAAGCTATGAGGACACATACTAAGAAACCCCTTTTCTCAATGACATAGTTGGGAATGATGGAAATTCACTTGGAAAAGTATTAATCAAAGGATAAAAGCAACAAAATATTCCCTGATTTTTATCTATGGTTATGGCAGCTTTGACTAGAGGTGGAGCTTTGAAACAGAGGTTTTTTTTCAGTGAGGGTGTTCCTGTGAGATATAGCTGCATGCCTGACTTTTCCTCATACTTAATGCAGGGTGACTGTCACCAACTGCAGCCATATGACCCATGTTAGCTCAGAGGGATCCCACTTGTGTTCCCATGAGCCAGCCCATTGCAAAACCTACAGGTGGAGCAGTGACAGATTGGACCCAAGACTTGAGATTCACGACCCTTAAGCTGCTATTGCAAATCTGGGAATTACAGTTCTGTCTTTATCTCTCTGAATTCATCAAAAGACACAACAGAGATAAAGGGCTTTTAATTGTGTACCACCTACGGAAGATAAATGCAGGTCTTCATATCAGCATCTACCTAAAATCATAGAATGGCTTGGGTTGGATGGACCTTGAAGCCACTCAGCTCCAACCTCCTGTGTGGGTCCCACCCAACCTGGCCTTGAGCACCTCCAGGGATGGGACACACACAGCTTCTCTGGGTAGCAATGCCAGTGCCTCACCATCCTCTGCGTAAATAATCTCCTCCTAATACCTAATCTAAATCTTCCTGCTTCTGGTTTAAATCCATTTCTCCTTGTCCTATCACTACCAGGCCACATAAAAAGTCAGTCTCCCTCCTGATTGTAAGTTCTCTGTAAGTACTGGAAGATCACATCTGAGATGCATATTATGCTGTGACTCCTGACACCTGGTGCAGGCAGAGCTGCTCTGCACTGCCCTTGAAAATGGAAATGCCACAGATCTTTCGGTGCCAACAGCTGCAGGCTGATGCAAAGAGTGGCTCCATGGCTGCAAGCACTCTAGGTTTCCTAAAGATGAATTCCCAAGAGACTGCTTGCTGCTTGACAGAAAAATGAATGCCACAGTTTTAACCAAATTTGAAATCTTTTGTGTGGGCAAAACTTCTGTCAACAGCAGGAGTTGTTCTCAAGTAGCACTCCCCAAAGAAGGCTTTTATTTACAGAGATTTATCAGTGCTACAGTTTAGTTTGCATCCCTACATGTAGACACGCCACTTGCTGGCAGTTTGCTTGCTCTCCACTTCTTTTCTAAATGCCTCCAGCATTAAGAAATGAATGCACTTTTTTGGAGGAACTGGAATTATAGAGGAAAAAAAAATAAAAAAAAATTGTAGAAATAAAGAAAGTGGCAAGAAAAATAAGAGGTTTTTCCATTTTACATATATGTAAAGTGAATTGCCCATATGTTCCACTAAAGGCTAAGAAAGTTTCAGTCATCACCAGTCTAATTTTTGGCTGGCCCTGCACCAGCTGCACTGAAACCAACAGAAGTTGCATTGGTGCAGATGTGGGGAATCACTCTACTACAAAAAAAAAAAAAAAGCGTACATTGAAAGCATGTAAGAAATCACATGGTTAAACCACTTTACAAGCCCACGCTCATCCCAAGAGCAGCAGGTCCTTCAAGATGCTGCATGACTAGACAGCATGGGATTTAGGGCACTGTAGCCAGTTTTCCTCCCTATTTTCCATTGGCAGTAGCATCTTTCTTGAGCATTAGATTCACTCACAGAAGACAGTGGATTAATAGCATGTTTTAGTTAATTCAGTACTGCTGGCAGCTGCTAAGTTTCACTGAATCCCACAAATACAACGTGGATTTGCTGCGACTGGCTCCCCAGACACTGTTCTGTGTAGCTGTGGCCTGCACTGAGGACCAAGGAATGGACTTGGAACTATAAGCGTCCTCCGATGGCTGAGAACTGAAGTAGAGACCATAGAAAGAAAGAAAACCTTACAGCTTTGGGCAGCTGTACTGAGGCATATCAGCTCAGTTTAGGGTTGAGGTGTGGGTGAGAGCAGGAACACAGATGGGGTGGGGAGAGACTGCCCTGCTCAGCAACAGCAGAGTGAGCTGCCTGCTCATCACTGTATGCTTTCCTGCCTGCTGAAAGCAGAACAGATCCTCCTGGGGGGCCATAAGCTGCGTGGGATGGAGATGTTATCTCCAGACCTGGTACTGCTCTGTGCCTAACAGATTACAGGAGGCTTTTTTATCTCTTGGCTTTGCTTTCTGGTGTTACTCAGTGCGTGTGATGACAAATAACCTTGGAAATCTGGCACAGGTAGATCCTCCTGACTAGTTACCAAGAATGTCATATGAAATATTATATTATCTCCCCTCCCCTAATAGGTAAGTCTACTGTCGTCCGTCAGTGGCGAGCCAATTTTCCCCCCTGGTGAATGTTTTCATTTCGTGATGGACTAACACATGCCAAACCGTGCACCTCTGGGGCTTTATTTATTACTTGTCTGCAGTGCTTGCACTTCTTACATATTGATATAAGCAAATTTTCTCTGCAAATATAAATCTTGTTGTATGTCATTATTTCCATATTCGTAATGTTTTGTTTATTCTTATTCCGACACAGAATGACTCCAGCAGTGCTTACTACTGACTGCACAAATTGCGCACATTTTTCTTTCAGGTCTTTAGTGAGTTCAGATGAAAACACAGCTACACTGTTTTCTTTAGGCTGTGAGCTGCATATGCTTTGACAAGAACCAGTGTCTGTCTGTGTTATACCTCTAGCCTAGAGAAAGACTAGCAGCATTGTCTCCCATCTACAGTCATGGGAGATATCTCCCATCTTCACTCATGTCTCTCATTTAAAAGTGGATTTGGGTCTGTACCTGCAGTACACATTCAGGCATGAGCTCTTGCTCATGTTGACTCTTGGTTAGACAGCACTTTCCTTGCCAGTTCTCCTCATCACTTCTAGCTCCTGGCAGCAGGTTCCAGTGGACAGAGATCAGTGTAATGCACTGCAGCTATCTGGATTTCACACTGCCTGTGCTTCTCTTCTCTCCTGAGGACCAACAGCAGGCCTCAGCCCAGAGCTGCGCTGCCACGTGTAGTCGTGATGCACACAGATGTGGGTGAGGGGAAGTTTCCTCTGCCCATGCTATTAACATTTAGTTGGCACCTCATGAACCATTCATACTGAGGTTAGTGTGCTCAGCTCGTGGAGGGCATGCTCGTAGGAGCTGGGCAGCAGTGGGTGCAATTGAGGTTACCAGCTGCTGGGGGGCCATATGAGCAGCCATCACTGTGGTTCCAACATGTGAGCACTTCAGGTCCAAGTATGGCTTCATACTAAATGTGGTATGGATAAGCAAGCATCAAACAGCAAGGTGTTGACCTTGACTAAGCCCTTAGCCTGGGTTTGGAGAAAGGCTTCCTCACATCCACTTATATTTTTTCTCAGTTCCTCATAATCTGGGTCTAAATAACTGACCTCGTGAGAGGTCCTGCTCCAGCCTATTTTTCATCACACAGCTCATGTGGGGAGTGCTCTGGTGAATTTGAGTTTTTAATACTGAAACTCTGAAAATGCTTGTGATCTTTCTTCCTGTCCCAGTGGCAGCTCACTGCTGGCCAGTCTGGAGCACAGGGACAGAGCCTCTCAGGAAGTGCCATGGCTGCAGAGCGCAGTTCACAACTGCATGTGGCCCTGCTGTGGGATCTGTGGAGAGCATTACGGAACATTCATTTCGTAAGAAAAGCATGAAAACTTAATCTAAGCTTGCTTTATGGCACTTGCCATATTAAATGTATTGACTACTATCATACAGGATCCAGATGTAAGCATGCCATCGGTTCTAACTGTATACTAATTTTATATGTAAATTTATAGCCTACAGCTGAAACATTCTTTCCGTTTTCTCTTCCCCATGTTAGATTAACACATCAGCAGCAGTGAATAACCAACAGCCTTAACCATGACACCATATCCAGCAGGAGTGAATTGTAAGCCTTGGTTGTTCTCTGCCTCTGTTGCACCCTTGTTAACACAGCAGCCCTCTCATTTCAGAATTTTCTTTCATCCCATTAATGAATAAAGTGATAAAATTTTGGAAGCTTTGAAATGGAAAAAAACAGTGTGATTTGGGAACACCAAAGGGAGTTGTTTGGACGTACTGCTGTGGTAAAATCAGAGCCCTCCATGTGGATGTTGCTGTCACAAATGTGCGTTCCCAATTGCAGCAAGCACCCCTGGCATGGACAGCCACAATGCAGAGGCTCCACCTGACCAAAAACACAGAGAGGACTTCTCAAAAAATTCTATGAAAAATAACGTTGCTGAAAATCATGTGTTCTTGAAGAACTTTGGATTACATCAAGTCTGTGTCTCCTCGGCGAGGAAACAAGAATTAAAATTTGTGTGGTTGTAGTTCAAGGCAAAAGGCTTTGTGAATCTTGAAAAAAATGCAAAATTAGACCTATGCTAAGCCCCATAATATTGTGAAACTTTTTCAGTAAGCGCATGTGTCACCTTGTAGGGCGTTCCCCTTCACTGCTCTTTTGTTCTCATCCACACCTATGTGAAACTAGAATCACTTCCCCTGAGTTGTTCTGCTTTAGGTATTTTCATTTTTCCCTGCTTGAATTTCTTATTTCCTCTCTTTACATTTTGCATAATCCACTTTATTTACACTTACAGAGTCCCCCTTTCTATCCTGATTTAATTGCACTGGAGATTTTCTCATCCTGCTATTGCACTAAAGAAAAAAACAACACAAAAGGGAAAAAGAAAAAAAAAAAAAACAGAAAAAACAGCCTTTCTCATATTCTATTGCACTCTAATGCTGAACTGAGAGCTGCACTTCGGAATAAGTGCACTTTGCAGTTCTCTTCAGCCAAAAGAGAGGATACGTCCACTTCAAGCAGTAAGCAGCGGCCAGCCCTGTGGACTATGCTGCATGAGAGGTTTCTCTTGGGGTCAACTGGCATTACCTACCCTGCAATGTTTCAAATAACATTACCAGAATGTGCTTTCCTCAGTATCTGCAGTATCGACAACCAGCAGCACCCAAGGAGCACTGCAGGGCCTTCCCCTGGGGCTGTGCAGTAGCTTGTAGCAAGGACAGCCTGCACCCTGTGGCGAGAGGCAGAGCCAAGAAGCCCTTATGCTGACAGGTCAAGCAGAGGACAATGTATGTAGGGGTTTCCTAGCCTTCAGACAATTCCCTGTGCTTCCTAGCAGCTCAAAGTGACACTGAGGTGAGCTGTGCCATCATCAGCCCATGACTGTGTTTTTCTGTCACCAGGGCTACCAAGTAACTTCCCCGTGTGCAGTGCAGTTACAAGGATAATGTTTCATAACATCAGTGTCCGACACTACGAGTGCACCACTTCTGTGACATTTGTCTTCTTTTTTTCCCACAAGAATTTCATAAAATGATGAGAAAGAAAACACATTATTTTCCTCAGCCAAACAGGCAGAAGTTACCTGGCCTACTGCTAAATAAACGCAAGAGACCTGAAGTACTGAGTTCTCCTTTTTTCTTTCATCAGTCCTTTGAAGCAAAGGCTGCTCATCCTGCCCTGACATAGGGATGGGAGATCAGGGCCCCTGTGAGACCCGAGTGGCTGTGACACAATCACATCCCTCCATGGGTGTCCAGCTCCAAGTGAAGCCAATTCCCTGGTTTTACTGGGAAGGACAACAAAGCTTTCCTGAGCATCAGTATTTAAAGCAAGTGAACTATGTGAAATCTCTCCCCTCGACTGCTATTACACAGCTTGCAACCTTTCGTTCAGGAGATTAAGTTTGCATCTCTTCACATTATCTCTTTGTAATTGGAAAACTTTCATTTTGACAGAGAAAATGTGCCAGCCTCCCCATGAGCCTCGCTGCGAGCCAGTGCTGAGTGCCATCTGGAGAGCTGCTGCCGGAGTCAGGCAACAACATCCTGTCATATTTTATCTGGGACTTTGCAACAGAACAACTAATAATGTCTTAAGCTTCATTTATCTGTTCTCTGGTGCTCTTGGCAGAGGTCATAACCAGCAGTGGCTTTGCTGATTTTCTGCATCAGAACTAATTAGGTTCCAGTGCTCACTGACAGAGCCTCTGATAATGGCATCAAAGCCTCCGGCTTTAACTTCACTCATTATGTCAAAATAAAGATGAAAACTCATAAAGCTTGCACTCATACCATCTTCCTAGGTGTAAACATTGTTATTAAAGGTGCTTACCCAGTGTGGCTGAGCCCCTCCTGTAACATCATTTTTATTCTTCCTCTTTCAAACTTCCAAATGGAAAGGGGCTTTGCGGCCCACACATGTGCTTACCATTGCTGAGGAGGATTTCCAACCCCAGCCGTTCGGGTTTTCACCTTTTTGTGGTGATGAGGCTGGCTGGAACTTGCTCATTTCTGAACAAACAGAAGCTGCCCACCTCCTGGCTCTGAAGTAACCTCAGTGTCGGTGACCTTTTTACCGTGCTTTTTGGAAATATGTTATTCTACAAGACACTATCACAGTCTGTCTTACTGAATGAGTCACCTTTAAAAATCTGAGTAAAATGAAGATAACCGTTGCAAAAGGTTAAGACTGGGGCAATGCTCGGGGTAGAAGCCAGGGCACTTCTTAACGGTCCTTTCTACAAGGGACAAAGCAGCAGGAAAGAAGATTTCTGTCTGCACAGAGGGAAAAAAAGAGAAGTAAGGTTTAACAGTTTCCTGCTTAAATGTTGTAAAACAAGTCAGCAGGGGGCTGCGGCAGCAGGAAGAGTTGTGCTTTCTCACAGCAGGAAAGTGGCACTGCATGAGACGGGCTACATTGATTATCACGATGAGGCCATCTTAAAGAGCTAGCACAGCACTAAATGTAGCCTCATGTGCAGAAGAGTCATGATTATGAAAGACTGCATTGTGCATTTGAGCCAAGACTTTCCACTTGCAACAGTTTGCAGGGTCTGTGCTGTTGCTAAGAGCTGAAGCAAGTTTTGGTTTTGCTCAGCTGGTGAAAATTTCAGCTGACCCTTAGCAATGGCTGTGAATTTCACACTGTGGTTTGGAGAGAGCTTGGGTGTTACTGGATTTTAATATTGAGTCAACTGTGCTAGAGAAAGATACTAGGAGTATGTGAGAATGAGTATTTACAAGAAATAAGTATTTGTTTGAGTACTGAATTACTCCTATGTTCAAGGTGATCATTCTGCTGGTATTAATTGTTCTTATACTTCCCACTTCATTTATTCACCACCCTTTTTGCAAAATGAAAATACCATGAAGCTCTGCAACTTCTAGTCCTTTTATAAAGCCCTAGAATTTTGAATTACATTAGATTAGGAGTTCCAGTTAAGAGCACTGCAAATGACACTGCTCGTTTAGACTTGCCTGACTCCACTTGATTGATAATGCTGTTGTACCAAATTACTTTACACTTTCTGTCTTATTTAATGCATTTCTTCCATTAAAAAAAAAAAAAGAGGAAATTTTTTGAGCAATGCACATCTATGCCAGGGTCATGGCAGGCAGAACATATGCTGTTTACCCTCAGGAACATTTCTAACTCGGAGTGCTATCTTTCTGAATGTGAAGGTACATCACGGAGCCTTTATGACAGTGGACATGTTTGTAGGAATCAGACCTGGAATAACACATTCATATTGGGATACTTCATTAACTGAAGAGACTGGACACTTAACAGGGAATTGTTACTAAGTGATTTCACTGTCTGGATGGACTGCTTTCAGCAAGGAGACTAACCTAGGCAAAATATGTATGTTGACAGTGCAGCATCAAAGGAGACTAGAACTGAGTTAACTTATATATAGGTGAGTGCGAACACTGAGGAGCAGCTCCCCACTATGCACGTGGACACATTTATTGCTTTACCGTCTTCATTTCAGATTCCTTGTGATAATAAAGTCAACCATGTGCATAAATATGTGCAGGACTGAAGCCTAACGATAAAGGGAAATTACTGAGCATGTCATACACTTGTCCAATTAAGAAGTAGAAATTAAAGGAAAGAAAACTGAGACTGAGAATCAAGAGAGCCTGTGTCACAGAGGGTGTCAGGCTCCAAACTATTTTCCCTGTCTGAAAAGCAAGTTTTGTTGTTTGAGTCTTGAAACCAAAACAATGCTGCCAAACTACTGACAAAAACAAAGGCACAAACAACACACCCTAAACACATTAAGCATACTCTGACTGTAATGCCTGTACCCAGATGTGTGACTCCAGAGCAGAAAAATGCAGTAACTTCACTGAGTGCTTGAAAAGAACTGCAGGGGACGAAGGACTGACGGCTCAGTGTGGACACTAAGGACAGTGCAGTGGTTAGCACTGCTGGTCTGGAAACTTAGCTCAAGCCATAGCCCTCACTGCATCTGCCCTGAAGTGGTTTTCTGTATGTCTTTGATTTAGGATACTTAACATTCTGAGGCCACTCTCTTGATATAGAAAAATGAGCTGGGAGAGAACACTGTAGACAAATAAATATCCCCTTATTTCCATACATGTAGTGATATCACCGAGGAGTCAGCACAAAAAAGACTTGGTTATTGACTACTTATTTTGTGGGTTTTTTAAAGCTGAGTTTTAAACAGGAATGATCACACAAACTAAACCTGTGCATACAGCTCGAATTTTGAAAATACGCTTTCAGAAGATATGTATATTACATTTCCTATTTTCTTACAATGCGCTGCTGACACATGAGCTTCAAAGCTGCTTACCTCAGGGAAAAGGGTGCTGCCTAAATTTCCTTGCTGCATTAGAGTGGTCTGTTTAACAGAATAGAGCAGGGCCTGCACTGTGCTGCTGCCCATCGCTCATTCCCGCTTCCAGTGAGGGAGTGCTGTGAGGACCATGTGTTACAGCTGCTTTGTCCTACGAGGTAGCTTAAAGAGGGATATAATCCAGCCATAAATTCACAACAAAGAATCCCCTGCTGTAGAGGAACGCTGCTGGATATAAATGTGTCACAGTCAATCTGTGCAGCGACATAAAAGCATGCTGGAGGAGAGGGAGTGGGATGGAGACGGAAGTGGGGGGGAGGAGGGGG
>VXAB01013451.1:69491-89188 GCA_013399175.1 Odontophorus gujanensis
GATGTGAGTGGGGTGGTAGGGGGTATACTGTACACCTCCTGCACTGCAGCTGTGCACCAGGTTGCGCTGCTGACCGAAGCGAGTCCCTGCCTCCAGCTCCTCCAGCTCTCCAGGGTGCAGAAAGGGTGGACTGAGGGAATGGCTTCCTGCCTGCCCAGAGGTCTGGGAACTTGGGGCTCCTCCTCCGCTTGCCTTTTCCCTCGAGTCCTTGTGCTCTGTAAGAATAGGCTCTTCCCAACATTCATGGCTTATATGCTAGTGATGTGTGTGCCAGAATTCCTATTTCAGTGACGTCTTTGCAATTCCCAAGTTTTCAGTAACATTGTCAATAAAAGGGGAAATAGATTCAAGCAGTGTAAATCAGTTGCTAAGCTGAGTTAGTGCAGCTTCATGTTCCTCCATGACAGAGGCTCAGGTATTGATCCAGTTGTCACACCTCTCTTCAGATGAAGAAATTCTGAACCATCAACGAGCTGATGGTGGTTATGGCTGGGATGCCACATAGATGGTCCAGGAAGCAGGAATAATTACTGATTGGCCAGCACAAGACAACCAGAACAGACCTGCTGAGCAGAACTGTGGTGCAGGCTTCAGGATCTGGGAACGGAGACCATTGGGCTCACTCAGAGACAGCTGGAGCCACTGTCTGCTTCGTATTTTGCTAAGTTGCTTCACCACAGTTGGAGATGGATCTCAAGTAGATACCACTAGTACCCAGCCTCTCTGTAAAAAGTATGACTGCTGCCAGCATTTTGCAAGCTTGATTTGGTCTCCTCTGAGTACACTAAATCATGTTTGCTCTACATAGATAATTTTCAGTGTGCTTATCTACCTTCTAAACTCAGTGTAGACTGCATTTGATTGGAGGATATTTCTGACAGTGGGAGTGATAGTTACTTGACAATAGAGGGGTCAGCACCGGATCAAGAGGCACTCATGGTCCTGGCACAAGCTCATGGCACAAACATAGAAGTTAAATTAAAACTGGAGGTTCACACTTCTTATCAGGTCCTACTGCAGTCCGTAGTCTAAGCCCACACATCGAACAACTTTATACACTAAAGAACATAACAACCTGTTTAAATGCAACAGGATTTTTTGCACATTTTGTTCCGAAGACCATTGACACAGTTTAGCATTTTGTCAGCAGTGTTCAGAGCTCAGTATTTTCCTTCATTCAGAGAGAACAAGCTTTGAGTTCAGCTAACATGCCTCTAAGGTACGCTGTGATAAGAGGGACCATGTTCCCATGGCCTGAGCAGGGAAGGCACTTCAGGTTGCTGACACTGTCAGAACTGCAGAGGAACATCTGCCATACACCTTCTCTTACAGGATTTGTAAAGAGATCTAAAACAAGCCCCACAAAGGCAGACTATCTCTCTTGCTTTGAGGAAATATGATTCCTCATCTGCTTTTATGTTCCAAACCAAGTGCAGCAGCCCATAAGACTTATCCAGCTCAGGTTCTGCAGCTTACAAAGAAGATTCAGGCACTTGGTGGAAGGAGGTGTTTTTTTTAGCTCTTGGCACTTCTAATAAAGACCCCATCATTTCAAAAGCTCATGCTGAGGTGTCTTTGGAGGAGGATTTTTTTTTTACCTCTGCTTTAGATAAACTGCCACCCTGCAACTATATGTGTGAAGAGGCACAGGTCAATTGGGCTGTCTGACATAGAAAAGTCACAAAGGAGTCATGGACAAGGTAGAGGCACTGAGGCTGCTGCTGGGAGCTGGGGCACACCTCCTTCTATCCATACAACCAACCACTACTCTTATCAGGTACCAGCATTACTTCCCATATTTTGTGGCAGAACACATTACATTTGCAAAGACCTTCCTCTAGGCAGGTGAGGGCAAAGGGAAGTTGTTTTTTTTTCTCCGTGCTTTTGCCTCCTGATTCGTTTATAGTATACCTTGCTGCCATTTTCAGTGCTTTTTTCCCTTGAGATGCTCTCCCTCTCTGGAAGTGGTTGCCAAGTCCTAGCAGCAAAGACCACTGTGGTTGGTGGTGGTCTTTTCTCACTGTGCTTCTCTTCGTTTTCTCTTGCACTGAGGAAGAAGATTCATAACACTAAACTGAATTAAACTCTCTTAGGGGTTCACTGAGGAATTTATGACAGGTAAATACATACTAGACCCAAATAAACGCCCTTTCTGTTAAGAACAAAAGTAGCAGCCTGCTGCGTAAAGCTTTATCTGTGTTTGCCTTCATTTCCCTGTGTGTTCCTCTAACATAAGAATATGCTGACAAAAATATGGAAGGAAGCCACATATTTTGCCTTCAAAAGGCAAGTGTAAATGTTGTCATAGCAACACAGGAAAGCAGAATGATACTTTATAAAGTTGGTAGTGGGAAAATAAGGGAGGGAGGGAGAATGAGGGTTTTACAGAACAGGCGAAAAATGGCAGTGCACAAACAGAATATGACACATGACTTCTTCAGCTAGTTGCAAAGAAGCTTGCTTGTGTCTTTCAAGCAGTTCCAGTGAAGTGGGTAGCATATCTAAACAAACCAGAATATGTTCATCTCTTGCATCGTGACAGACACCCAATAAGGCAGGGCCAGACAGACTCTGAGCTTACACAGCACTATTCCTGGAAAAAAGAGGCTGATGAATCACAGCCCCTTTATTTGTTATAAGCAGCTTGTGTCATCACACAGCTCTGTCGAGATTTGTAAGGTTCCACTGAAACTTCTATATATTACATGGAGAATATGACGGGAGAGAGAGAGAGTGGCAGATATTAGTGTCAGTCTCACACCTTCATTCTGACGCCTTTTTTTCTGATCAGTTTCCTTCTCTGCTGTAAGAGGTGCCCTGTTCTGGTGTACAAAGTTGAGTTTTTAGTCATTTCATCAAATAATTGAATAAAAATGCCTTCAGTATGAAAACCAGGAAGGAAAAATTAAATAAATACCTGTATAGCATTATTACAGGTAGTACTCAACAGTTTTGCTCTCATTAAGAAAGTGCTGTGTTTATTTTGTTTCAAAAATGTGGTTCAAAGACCTTGACTTCTTTGCCTGCCCAACGTGTGTTGGCCACAGAGCTGCTACTGGCCACACCCAGGACACAGCAAGGGCCCTGGCCCCTGCCAATAGCAGGTCCCCGAACACTGAGTGTAGGCCCTACTTCACAGGGCTGTGTGAATGCCATAGGAAATGCCATTGTAGCTTGTTGTTTAAATATATCATCCATCTGAGGACAACTCATTCCCAGGACTTTATATAACCTGTGAATACTATGAAGGGAATATTTTTAATGTCGCTGCAGTTTGCTTGAGTATCACAGAGCAAGAGGAATGTCATAATCAGCTGCTCTCCCTGCTCCTGCAGCCTCTATCACAGACACAGATAATACTACTCAAGAGGGAAATAAAGTTGTGTCTTCATTTGGAACTGGCAAATGGCACTTCAATTTCAAATTTACAAAGGTGAAAAGCTGTACAAAAATAGCTAATTTTTTTATCTGCCACACATACATGAATAAAAAGCTGCTGCTAAATGCCTTGAAAACAAAGAGAGAAATATCTTTCCAAAGAAATCATTCAGGATGCTTTTGTACCTAACTGTACTTCTGCATTGCTGGTGAATTTCTGCAGGACATAGGTCCCTGTTCAGCATCAAGGGTCATGAAAGGACCTGGCAGACCCACCACAAACTCTCTAGTTGCATATGCCAGCACAGACACCCACACAAGAATGAAGATGAAGCTGCAGCAACCAAGGGGCTGTGGATGTCTTGGTTACAACAACTTGCCATTTCCCTTCTCACTCTTTGAAGATAATAAAAAGTAATACTGAAGCAGAACCAACACAATGAAAGTCAAGTGCAAAAATTAATAGCACAGTGATCCTGTTGGACTATGACTCCCTTTTGCAAACATAACAACACAGCTGTAAAACAACACACAGTGTAGGAAGTTTAGAAACACTGTTAGTTTTGTTCACCTAACAAACATAACAAAACTGTTAAGTCTTCACCTAACAGAAAAAGACTATTATCAGATCCCCCAGAAATTCATGAATTTGAATTTGAAAAAAGGGAGTAGCACCCTTTTTAAAATGTGAACAAATTCATTTTTCATTAGCACTAAAATAGATTGTGGAAATTAATTTTTACTGAATTATTTTCTGGTGTGATCAAGATCTGGTGCCAGTTTACAGTCATGGCATGGATCACAGGCACAAATCAGCATCTGTCACATGGAAGACCAAGGCTGTGACAAATAAGCACGAATTCATCTCAGCGCACTTGTCTCCTGGTTTTGGGGGATGTGGAGGAGACAGATGTGTGCAGAGGGTGCACCAGCAGCTCAGGAGTGCTGCAAGGTTGAACTAATGCATGGACAAGAGCAAGGAGCCTGCTGGTGGAAAGCCAGATGGGGGTAAGCAGATGGAACATCCCTCACAAATCTTATTTACTAGCACAACCACACTCATCCAACACAGTTCTAATGATGCAGTCCTCTAAGTGGTTTGTTTGCCATGTTAAATCACAGTTCATGCAAACAGTTGTTTCCCAGGGAACACGCACACCTAGCGACTGGGCAGGCTGTCTACCCTCAGCTGGTGCCACAGTGGGGCACTGCAGAGGCCCTGTCCCTAAGGCATCCTCCCACAGAGTGCTTAATGCTGACTAAATTCCTGCATGCACAAACAAGTTGTAAGCAGTGCTCCGGGGTGTGCACAACAGCATCAGGCCTGCTGCTAAGAAACTTGCTCACTTGCTAAGTGCTTTCCAGTCTCTCTGAGTCAGAGCAGATCTGGAGCATCTGGGCTGGGTCCCAACTCAGGCGAGCTATGAATGATGTCTCTCAGCCATGGAGGGGTCTCTTTCTTACTATAGTCCAAAACACAGCAACAGCAACAACAAAACAAAACAAAAAGAGAAGTGAAAACCAAAATAACTCTCTACTCCTCCCTCTGTCCCAGCCTCAGATTGTCCTACTTGGTTTCCACGTAAACACTGGGCAAGGGTGTGGGCAAATGTTTATCAGGAGCTATTTAATTCCTCAGATCTTAGAATTCTAAGCTTTGCACTAATCAATTTCAAGCAGGGTTTTGTTGTCAATTCATGCTCAATTCTGAATCTTGCTCAGAAAATTAGAATAAAAAGGTGCTTTCTTGTAAAAGCTATGGAAATTGAATCAGATAAGTCTTTTTTAAACTTCACCATGAGTTCCCAAACTAGAGACACACACAAAAGGGTCTCTGACAGATAGATAGAGGTTGCTGCCACAGGCCACAGCTTTGTGTATGTTTGGCTATGACTCTGAAAACCTGATCATGTTGAGGAAATGTGTCTGTTCCATAAACTCAATTTGAAACTGTTTCTAAAATTGCTAAGAAATCCAATTTACAGCCAAAATGGCAAGGCTGAAATAGAGGGCAAAAAGCAAGCTCCTTGTTTACACCCTCCTGAATGAAGGGGGTCAAGCAATGTAAGCGAACACCTTTTAATGCGACTCTTTTAATTGCAAACCTTTTAATTGCTTGTGGCATGAGTGCTTTGCCCTCTGGAGATGCCATTCAGGTGCCACTGTTTGCACAGCCAGCAAGAGGTGGCCCAGAGCAGTCAGGGCCTCAGGCTGCAGCGATGCAGTCCTACCTGCAGTTTGGCAGCCACTACACTGGGCAGAATGAGACAGAGCAAACCTGCTCCCACCCCATTAACCATGTGAGACTTAATTGGTTTTTCTTGTAGCACTACCAAATATCTTTGTAAACAGCATGTTCAGCCTGTTACATGCAAACGTACATGTGATGCCTTTATGAAATATGCAAAATATGATGCGCTGGGCTATGACTTGATCTACATGTGCATTTGAAAGCCTTTTCCATGTTTTGGTTCGGGTACTGAACATTTCTGACAGTTTGTTTGAGGTAAACAGATCCAATCTGTCAGTATGATTCACAACCAGCACATCTGACAAGTATGACTTAGTTGCAGCAGGCTGGTGTGTTTTCAGAGCACTTGCCTCCTTTGCAGTTAGCAAATTACTGCAGGGCAAAGCAAACACAAAAGGAAATAACAAAAGGGATGAGGGATTTGATCACGTTACGGAGGAAGTGGTGTGATGAAGAGAATGCTTTACCTAGCCCAGACACCTGGAAATCAGAGAGCTTGTCTCAGCAGCATCAGAAGTGTGATCCAGAAGCCCCATGCTGTGTACAGACTCTGTAACAAGACGCTGTCATCACACACTGTCCCACATTCCCTTTTATATGGATTTCCCTGATTAAGTTTCTGTTTTGACAGCTTTTGAACAGTAACACCCTTCTCTTTATTCCTCTGAACTTCCTCCCTCAAAAGGTGCAAATTACGGTTTTACTGTGGCTTGTTAGAGGTGCAAATAAGCACAACATAGCCAAACTGGGACAGTCTTAAAGCAGGAAAATATCGGGGCTGAATCCTGTTGAAAGATATACACATATATTTGATGAGTTGAGGCTAAAGGGTGGAAAATGTGTGTGTGAATTTTCCGTGCAGTGTGAAGTGCTGCATTTGCACAGCCTGTGAATGTGGCAAGGCTGAGGATGGGGACAGCAGAAGCAATCTAAGGATGGCTCCATTGGAGAACTAACCCACTTTTTGTGGCAACTGCTACAAGCAAAGAATCGCTGTTTCCTTACTTCACTTGGCTAGGACCAAGTAAAGTCCTCACAGAGTAAAAATGAAAGTCTGGGTACTTGCTTCTGAACTCACTTTGACTTCTCATTCTCAGTATTGTAGAAACTGTGCCTGATTCAAGTGGCACCACTTGTACCTGCTGTTATATGGAACAGTTAACCACTTCCTTGACCACAACTTATCACTAGCTGTTTATCACAAGCACACACAGAATTATCAGTACTGTATTGCAACTTCTTGGTGCTAAAAGGCAAAAGAAGTAGAGACATATTTTCTTCTGTATTTTCTTTACAGTTTTAGAAATAGGTTAAAAGAAACTGATGAGTTTCTGAGACTTTGTTTCTATATCTTTACATTATCTGGTTTTCATTATCAAAACTGTGTCAACACGGGTTAGATTATAAGAATCCAATAAGAACCCACGTGTCCTGGTCTGCATTTCTTAAGGAACAAACTGTGCAACACGTTCAGTTACATGCTATACACGCAATTTTCACTTACATGGAAACAGATAAAACATCCCTTTTCTTGATGTTTAGTGCAAGTGAAAGGGAACATCTGCTTTGGTTTGAAAGAAGCAGGTTCTCGTCCAACCTCTTCCACTGTAAGGCTTTCTTTTCTTTAAGAGCATTGGAAAGGGCTGTCTCACTCACACTGTGAAACACAGGGCCCTGCTGCAAGGTGCCTACTGATAAAGCTGGAGGGAGCCTGGCTGGAAGGAAAAGGTAACCAAGAGGTTTTCTGATGTTTTCAAGTGATTGCATTATGCTACCTTTGCTCTGCGTTGTACTCAAAAATTTATCATAGGATTAGAACACCTCATAGAAATGTTAAAAAACTGGAGAAAACTGCAGGTGTATGAACCTTTCTTTGGGTTAAGTTTAACACCGCACTTGCGCGCTTAAATGTGTGTGTTTTCACTTGTTGGTTTAGGTTGGTCTAACAAAAGGTGCTGGCTCTGCCTGCAAAATCCACTTGTTTGTGTTACTGTGCTCTCTTGGCTAACTAAAACAGCAGTGCTGCTACTGGAGCCTCGTTCCAGGGCCAGGAGTCCCTTTTGTGGCATGGCACTGCCCTGTGCCCTGCTCAGATAGAAGCCGTGGTGCTGCAGTTGAGCTCATTGCCCACAGGAGCCAGTCAGGCCTCCAGTGCATGGCATGGGGTGTGAGAGAGCTCACATGGAAACGCTGCTGTGTGAAACCCAACAAAATAAAGCTGAGTGGAGAAAAAAATCGACACTGTGCTCTTCAAGAGTTCCTTCCCATTTTTGGTGTATACATGGAGCTTGAAGATAGATTAGGCTTTCTTTCAACAGAAGGGCTTGGTTAACAATTTTCACTTACAAACACAACCTTACCACAACATGTTACTATTTACTTTCAACATTTAATTCAGCCTTCTGCAGCGGTTGTGGGTACTCCCATTCAGTGATGTGGCTGGGCTTCCTCAGGCATTTTTAAGGCCTCGCCTTTTTTCTTTTCAAAATTCAGAGTGGAAAACAAAGCACTGGGCTGTGCTTAATGGTAAAGTATTACAATCCAGTTTACACAAAGGAAATTAAAAGTCAGTATGTAACCACTGAATATCTGATTGTATTTATCTGACATTATTATCATGGCAGTGAAGTATGAAGGTATAACTACCTCTGAAAAAATGTACGTTTATTCACACATGTGCAGGGCACCCAAACAAATTATTTGCCGCAGAAAGCCACAAATGCCTTGTCTTTTGAATTAAAAGGCATCACTTTTGTTTAATTGTATTTCTTTTTCCTCCTTCCATAATGAATTTCAGCTCCTCGCTTCATAGAAATAAGAGATGAGCAGAGCAAAATGGATGTTCTGCTAAGGTAGCATTTCTGTGAGCAGAGTTGTTCCCACTTTTACAGACAATACAGAAAATTCTGCTGCCTTTCATAGCCTAGTAGCTATTCTTTTCTTTTGTTCACTGTAAGTGTGTCTTGAGGAAGCTACATCTGCAGCCTGACACCAGGTTACGAAGCATCACGTGACGTGATCCATTTTGACACATCCAGATGTAGCACGATGCACATGTCACAAAACATAATGCAAAGCAGAGACATTTAATTTTTCAGCTCATAAATATCCACAGGTGGCTGAGACCTTCCTTGCACACACCCCATTGCCACCAAGGCAAGAAGGCAGGATGAGGATTCACTGTGTCCCTCTGGGGTCTTACAACAGTAGCTGCAGCACAGCCAGGAGCCCAGCCCTCCCCAGCATGGTGTGTGCAGCTCAGTGCCAGGAGGCTGTGTGCAGTGCATTACAGCAAGGTGAGGTCACAGCAGCTATCAGCACCCAGCAGCCAGGTTGTCACTGTCCTTGCTGGGCACAGCAATGCCACTGGGCACATGTGCACCTTGGTCCTGGGGCTGTGAGGTCAGGCAGGCAGCGATGGGGTAGGCTGCTATGGAGGCAGGCAGGAGCAAGTACAATTTGGCTGCTCCAGTCCTTGCTGCTTCAAACAACACAGAATCTCAGCACCTTACTTACATTGCTTTCCACCAGAAAGCAAAATCAGTAAGAGTGTGTTAAGATGGAAAAATCTCTACGCATTTTTTTCCTTCAGGTAACAAGCTTAAAGCTGAGAGCTAGAAGTGGAAACTTCCAGATGGGCACACTGCAGTTATCCTCTTTAATAGAGAAAGTAAGGCTAAGGAAACCCTTGTCAGAATTTGATATAGGTTACCAACTGTACGAGTGGTAACAATAGAAACAAAATCATTCTGCAGAGCGAATTTGTGGTATTTATTTCTTACCAAGTACACCAACATTTTGAGGGGAGGGAGGAGTTTTGAAGACAGACAGCTTAACTAATAGCATGAGCTGTAGCCAATGCTTTACTCCACTTTCCTTTCCCCCTGTGGGTGCTGAGATACAAGGCTGCGCTTATCAGCACATGAAACTGGCAATTCCTGTTGGTAGCCAGGCCACTGGCTGAAGCAGAACACAGCGGGAAAAGTGTCCCGCATGCAGCATTGTGCCTACCTTGGTTCCTTCCAGCCATCTCAAAATTCCCCTTCCCTGCAAAACCCAACTGTAACACTCTATTAACCGACCTCTGGTATGCATAGAAGCAAGAGCAGAGGTTGTTACATTTTTCAGACTTGAGGGTTTGCCAGGTAATGCGGCTACAGCTTCCTCCTGCTGCAAGTGGGCACAGACCATGGCAACTCCATTTGAGAGCTTGGTACCAGGCCCGGATCTTATGGAAAGTACATCTGAAGCCATTTCTGTAGAGATGTTAAACCAGACAAAAACAGAACATTGTACTTAGTTGGAAGAAATACAGATTCCTCTTGGTGAGATACTGAATGTGACTCAATCCAAATTAAAAGTAGACTAAATATTACAGTGGATCAGCAGTTATTTTGAAGGAGCATTCTGTTTATACAGTACTGGCTTCCAGTAAAATTAGAGAAAAAGTGTATTTTTTTAAGTCCCTGGACTACTAGAATGACTTAGATGGCTCTGTAATACTCAGACAAGAATTCCATGATTCAGTATAGAAACAGCCTTTCAGCAGCTGGAAACAGAACTTCTAGTCTTAGTTGAACTGGAACCAAAGCAGTAGATTTGAGCCCATCTCAGAATAGAGCTGAACAGATGATACGAACACTGCCCTTTGCTTTCCATTTGAGTTGAGTTGAACCAATGAGCTTTTAGTTAGTACAACAGAAAATGGAAGTTAGTGAAACATGCTATCCACACAGCGAGCGCAGTATGCTGAGAGAGAGAGATTTAAGAATGATTCAGTTTTTAATTTGTCAGATTTGCAGGAATTGAAAGAGGGCTTCAAAAGGTCATGAAGCACAGATCTTCTGTCAGCCTCCAATTTAAAACATTTCCTTTGGAAATAAATGATCAGTTGTTAAGGAAAGATCCATCTTAACTCTGGTACATTCAGCAGGCTTTCTGTTGTGAGCATCCCTTCATTTCTGTTAGTGGACAGCATCAGAAACACTCGTTTCCCTGCTCCCAGATTTTTATTCACATGACCCTACAAGCATACTCTTCCCTGAAATTTTAGCAGATCAAAGCCAATACACCCAGAACTAGGACAAGTCCTGTAGAAAGGGTTTTTTCTTTTATGCAGGAAGTAACGTTCATTTGTAAATCTCCGTTGTCAGAGATGTTTCCTATGTACATCTGAGGACATTTTCATTTCCATATCTCTTGACATAATTTGTCACAACATCTGATACAATACAACCAAATGTTAGATGGGATGTTTATACATTTCTGTCTTGTGAAATGCTTCAAGTGCACTTTTATCTAAGAATGCAAATGTTTTACTTTGCTTACAACACAATTCAATTTAGCCTAGAGTACCACCTTCTTTCTGGATTAAAGTCTTTTCTACATTACTCAAGAAAACATTTCAAAGCTCATAAATGACTTTGTACTTCCAAAGGTACTTCAACCTTGGAGTTTTGGAAGGAAATTTAACATATTAAATACTCCTAGAACATTTTTGTAGAAAACTGCATTTTGAATGATGATGAGTGAATACCAACGCAACCATTTCAGTCATAAGGAACATGATCTTCACAGAGCTTTAAAAGAAACAAATGCCTGTCAAATTTTAAATGAAGTTACTAATACACTGCTTACATATTACATCTACAGATTTGTAGATGAATTACAGAATTGGTAAATTATTTTGAGCAACCCTTCAAAAATGCTGAGGAAAGAAAACCTGCAAACATACAAAAAATGCACAGTTGCAGTTCATAACATGAAAAAGCCTTCTCTCTTTTTTAAAAAGATATTCTAGGCTGATATCAGATTTGTTGATTTGTTAACAGATCTGAGCTATTCCTGGGACTATGTTTTACGAAAAGACCTGTGTTTTGCTGGAAAGTGTCACAGCTGTTGAGAGGAAAAAAAAAATTGTCATGATCCTGCTTCGGAAGTTTGTCCAATGGGAATCAAAAGGAAACAGAAGATCATACAATCCCAGGACATGTGTCATGATCATAATGCGAGACCTCTTGACAGTCCCATAAGAGAATTTGTATAGAAAGGACACTGGGATGGCATTTGAACAAATGGAGATGAATAGTAGAAAGTTGCAGAAATATAGTTGGTGGCATATGGTGTAAAAAGATGAATTTGGATTTTGAATATCCAAAATCAAAGCAAACCCAGAGACAAGAACTTGCATTAGACAGCGTAGGTCTTACATTTACTAGAGCTCTTTTCAAGATTGTAAGAATCATCTTCATGCAGTAAAATATTCACAGCCATAAACAAGTCAGCACAAAATATAATCATTATGGATACAATTCATACACAGAAACTGAGTGGTAATAAAAGTACTCACTAGCTAAGAAGTTACCTTCTTGGCAATCTGTGTTCTTTTAAAAAGAGCCAGAGCATGTCCAAATGTTTTCTGGAACCTTTACCTGCTTTATATGCTGCTCTGCATTTTGAAAGGCACCTGTTATCTCCATCATCTTTTTATTTAACTAGTCATTAGAGTAGTGACTCCAAAAACAATAATTTTCTCTTTCAGTTATTAATTTATTTTCTGCTTCTGATCTTGATATGTCTTTTAATAATTTGTGTTTTTAAAGGAGGAATGCATTGGCCCCAGTGCACCTATCTTCCAAGCACAGAGAAGCCTGGCGGCATAAATAGCAAAAGCTTCTCCTGTGTGTAGACTCATCTGGTTTCTTTGTGGATTCCTGAGGCAGTTCTCTTGGTGGTTCTGGAGATACCCTTGGGCCTGGTAATGATGAAGCCACAGATGTTTGTCTGGGCTCCTCTAGCCTCCCAGCTCCAATTTCTGTTAGTGCATCCCAATTCTGAGTAATTTAAACACTCTTGAAAAGAAGATATGGTTCATATTGCTTTCAAGATCCAAATTTTGTTTTTTTGAAAGCCATCTAAAGGTTGCAGTTAACAGGATTTTGGGAGCTGACTCACCGAGGCCGAAGAACATACAGCCATACATAGTACATGGAAGAGGTGACACCAATATGAAAAGTAGAGCCTGTTCATTTTCCAGCTATGCATATTTTTTCTTTTTGGGTTACATAAATGAAATACCCTGTCCAAACTGTGCCATGCAAAAATTGAGAGTACCTGTAGCTAATGCTAATTCTGTAGTTCCAGTCTTACAGTCTTCAGCAAGACTGTGGCAGACTGGAGAAAAGGAGTGGTTCAGCTTCATAAAAGACAGCTTGACTTTTTCAGAACCTCATGAAATGTTTGTTTTGAGTTTTTTGTCATGCTTCAAGTTGCAGCACCAGGGCGTCTGTTCAAAAAGAAGCTCCACACATTCATTATGCCATTGTGCACCCTGGTAATAAATATGCAGAGAAATGCTATCTGTTTAATCTTTGCAGACATTCAAACCTTGTGTAATACTCTGTAGAAATAACAGGGGTGAATAAAGATTTTTTTTTATTTTTTTTTTTTGGTACTGCAGGAAAATAAAAGAATTCTCACAGCAGCTGCTGTAATCTTGGTAGTAAAAGCAGGAGAGTTTGTGCAGATGCTCCAGTCTTGGGAGTCATAGAGACAGATGTATCAGAGGAAATGCCAGTACATGGCTTTGCATATTTTCTCCTTAATAATCACAGCTGCAGTAGCACCTAATTTTCTCTTCATCACACTTTTCTTTCACCATAACTTCCTGTAGCATATCAAAACCAGCCAATTTCTCTGTACAGTAATGCAGCAGTGCTGACACACATCCACAACATTCAAATGACATTTTTTTTTTGCCAGTGAAGTACAAAATGGACATGCGAAGTTCAAATACCTTCTGCACTTCACTGCGCAGCTAAGGAAACAGGTTGGGGGTTATGTGTTGCTATTTACCATACCAAACAAGACAGAAGCAGCTTTTATGTGATGAAACAGGAAAAAAAAAAAAGAAAGAAAGAAAAAAAATCTAATTGGAATGACATAGATTTCAATTGTTCTACAGGTCTGGGTTAAGGTATCAATGTCAGGAAACTGCAAATGGTGCCCTGTGTTAGTCTAGAAATATGTGTATGAATGACTTTTAATTTCTTTAACATAGGATGTGTATTGTTACCTTTTTGTGGAAAGATGGGACAGTAAAACAATCAGCAAAACTGGATCCAGATTAAATTAATTCTTCTTTTCTTATTTACAGAAATAGACAACTCAGGAAAATGACATTCAGCCCACTAATTCTGATACAAATTCCCATGACTTGTCACTTGTAGGCACCTCAAAAATGTGGATTTCGGGAAAAGAGTTTTGAAGATGATGATTTAAATTAACTCCAATCTCCAGAAGGAGGAATTTTAAAAACAAAAAGCATATGGAAGAATTCACTACAAGAGAACAGTAGAAGAGTAGGAAGTGGGATAGGAGGAGCAGCAAGAAGATAAGAGGGGGGAGGACAGATGATCCTTGCCAGTGGGTAGAAGCGACTGCCATATTCTCATCATAGTCCAAATTCCCATTTAAACCCTTTGATGACTTTTCACACACTTTATGTTTCATTCACACATTTAGTAAATAGAAACCTTGTTTTAACTCACTTGTGGGAAAATGTTAAAGGAAAAATAACTAAATCTTGCTTTCTTTTTTGAGGTGAATTTTCAGAACAGGTTATACAAGTTTTAACACCATGCCTGCCAGTACAGTATATAAAAGATGTCAACATAGTGTACTAAGTAACATGACTAATATCTACCACATGCTGTTCTTTTTGTTTTTGTTTTTTTCTCCCTAATGGAAAAAAATGAGTGTTTGGAAGGTTTTTTTTTTTTTCCTGTTTAAATAAAACATGTCTGTCCTACTGTGTCTGCGTTAGAGGAGACAGGTCACAGAGCTGCACATTTCCCTTGAGAGGAGGACAGCAGTGTCTGCAGTGGCTGTTCTGCTCAACGTGGATTTGTTCTGTAATCTGGGATTACTCAGAGCAGTTCTGTTTTCTGCATAAGTGAACTTTTGCCCTGTGGTTGGG
Source organism: Odontophorus gujanensis (assembly GCA_013399175.1). Classification (NCBI taxonomy): domain Eukaryota; kingdom Metazoa; phylum Chordata; class Aves; order Galliformes; family Odontophoridae; genus Odontophorus; species Odontophorus gujanensis. Next base: position 84,098 of record VXAB01013451.1, read on the forward strand.
ATTTCTGTTGTCATCCTCTGTCCTCTTCCTGAGTTTTCCAGAGAGAAAGGGAAGGTGGAGAGAGGGGACTGGGGGATTCTTGGGAGATAAGTGCTTAGGGGACCATAATCCTCTTTATCACTGTTTACTAAAAACTCGTAGTTTTGTGCCCAGATGTGATTGCTGTTTTCCATGCAGTTAAAGAAGACACTTATCCAAGATGAGGCCACAGTTGAACACATTCCTCTACCAACTAGAAACAGCAGAAAGTTTTCCTTGAGTGACTTCTACAACCACTAACACATACATGTCATTAAAAAAAGTGGACTGCACTGTGTCTACAAATTCTTTGACTATCTCCTTCATAGATTAGCATCATCCCTTTTTCTGAGGTTTATTTTCAACTAGCCATTTTCGGCTCATCACCTGCAAGCATTGAGGTCAACCTGGATTGTTGGTGTATATGACATCATATGTTTACATAATATTGCCAGTGCCTGCCCTCATGGCATCTCATGAGATTACTCATGGGCTGCTTGAAGATGTGATTTGAACTGAGAATACACTAATCACTGTAAAACTGTAAAAATACTCATGACACATGCAGTTAGTGGTGGGTGATCAGTATGCTGAGCAAAGCAACACCTAAATCACCTGCAGTCATCTAAAACTGTTTTGCTTATTGACTACATTTAGATAAAAGATTATTCAGAATGAAATGGAAGGTAGAAGTAAAATTTAGATCTACAATTGCCTTGGAAAACTATTACCTGTGAAGTATTGGTGGATGTGAACAAGTTCTCAGCAGAATGGGGGGAAATTTCACTTGAAAACCAGTTAGGTCTATGTAATTCAGTACAGAAGATTCACAGTCAGACTGCCATGGTCTGATTAACCTGGAGTAAAACTCAGGCAATCATCTCTAATCGAAAGTTTTACAGGGAAGTTAACAATTACTAGGTTGAATAGCATTTGCTGAAAATTTTATGCTAATTTCATTGGAAAAATAGTGTCATCCTGCTTGATCACATTCCTGGGTAATGCCACTTTCACCTGGGAGATGCCCAGATTTCCCAGAAAAGCAAAAAAGCTGGATGGGATGGAAAACAGTATTTCCATGTGTCTCAGCTGGATAAACTTGCCCAGTACCATCATTTCTACATAAGAGAACATGAACCTCTTCTACTGACCTTGTTGAAATTATCTCTCAAACAAAATTACTCATGATACGTAAGTAATTCTCAGGGTTTTTTTCTACTATCTTATTGCACTGCCCAGTGTTGAATCTACAGGGAAAAGCACACACCTGAGCTGCTACATCATTACGTGAAATGACTTCAAGAAATCGGTGCTTTCAAGTACAAGAATAACCAGCATGCCAGTTTTTCAGCTGTTTGTTTGTATTTTCTGTGATGTCTTGGCTAGCCACCAATGGAAGAGTAGTACTACAAAATATATAAATTTTTGAAAGACTGACCATTAAAGAGGCATTTTCGTACATCAGAAAATATTGTGCTTTTTCTTCTTTTCAAATGCCTTCTTCAATAAAGTGCCTCTAATTAGATAAACTAATGTAATGCAATGCAATGCAATAATGAGATGATGATAGTATCAGGCCCATAGCCAAAGTCTATAGTCAGAGACTATATCTATTTTTATTCCAGAAATGACTAACAGCTCAGTTCATGTCTTTCCCAGCTGTAGCTGTGCAGCACACTAGGGATAAATCAGATGTTTATAATTTAAAAATCTTCCTATGATAGTTCATGAACTCACAAATGTGGATGGTAGGAGAATAGCCTGTTCCTATCACAAATAAGAAATACCACCATCAAATGCAATTTGAGATTCAGGTCAGAAATTGTTTTACTGCAGAACTGTTCTAGGGGCACGTCTCAAGTTAAAGGCAAATCTCACAATACAGGACCACACATTTTCACTGACATTGAAGTCGGTATGATTTTGCTTTACAAAAGTGCATGTGTAAATGCTATTTTCTCTTACATGGATTGCTGAAAGGTCTGTGACGGGTTGTTTTCTTCTAAACTCAATTGGATTGTACAGTTATTCTAGTTATTATTGTTATAGTTCAGGCTCAGAAAAGAAAGAATTAAAATGAATTTCCTTCCAATTCTTAAACTTACACAACCTTTTGGATACTGCGGTCATTTGCATATTAAACTCTGATGTGAGACATCACAAAAGCAAGCTGTTAACAGTAGTACACTAAGTTATATCAGCTCAGGCTCAGATATACAATTCATAAGCACTAAATGGGTTACTATTCCTATGTCACTTCCTTACTTTTATTTAAAAATCAGAAAAACATGTCAGAGGTGATTTCTGTTTCAGTGAAGTGTTTACGACAAAAAATTTACAACAGTAAAATCTGGATGATTCCACCAGGATTGTGTTGGAGGTAGGAACACAATATCTGTCTGTCAGTGCCCAGCTGCATTTTCATGTGGCTTCCAGAGCCATCCGCATTAGGCATCCTCACATCTGCCATCACAGGCAGACAGTCTTTTAGCGGTGTGAGGATGTTCCCTAAGACCCTGCACTCTCTTAGGGGCATGCCAGTCTCCAGGTCACACAGTCATTGCTCTGCCAGTCTCCTCAGACAAAAGCCCCATGCTGCTTTAGTTTTCCTAGTTCAGATACCACACATACTGTTTTTCTGTTTCCTTTAACATGTTTACCTTAGTTCCAATTTTGGGTCACGTTTTCCTTCCATTCCCATGTTATTACAACCCAACTGATTATTTTCCTCTTACATGGAACTTTGCTGTGGGCAAGTGACCATACATCCAACAAATCCTTGAAATCTTCGACTGAAGAGAAACTGAAGAATATAGACAAAGACAAGCTGGTATTGGACCCACAAAGTTGTTCAAATTCTTTCTGTAATTCTTTCGTAAGTTTAAATTTTCTAGAGAGTCGAGTAACATTTCTTTCTTTCTTTCTTTTTTTTTTTTTTGACTGCAGTATTTTTTTCAGTTTTCCTTACTTGTTCTAAGTGGTTTGGAATCCCTTCACTCTTGCAGAAGTCTCAGCTTACTTCAATCCAAAAAGTTGAGGAGGTCTATGCATTTAAAGCACTGACTCAGGGTCTATCCAGTTCTCCAGTCTCCCTCCACCATCTACTGCTTCTTGCCATGTGAAAGGCAGGGCAGAATTGCTCAGAGTATGACTGAACTACCAATGTTTTTCAGTCAAGCATATGACACTTCCTGCTCATTTGTGTCTCTTTAATTATTGTTCACCACATCTGCCACCCTCACCAGTTTCAGCATTATCAACACTTTAATGATCTCTCTTTAACAGGGAATATGTTTGCTACTGAAACTGATGTATTTATAGCCTAAGATTGTATAACATGGAAAAAAAAGATCAACACACTAGTAACATTCTTGCTTACTCAGTTTAAGATCTACCTTCTGGAAAGATTACTCTGACCTCATATAGCAATAAGCCACTGATAATTCTGGCTACATTTCCATACCTCCAAGTTGGGTTAAAAATGGCATTTCACAGTGGCATCAACTGGTAAGATGGATTTACATTAGTGTAAATTAGAATGAACTTGAAAGTAAATGGCTAAAATAAAAAGAGTTTCCAACACAAGCTAACATCTGCTGCCGTTTAATATTATTACAGAAAATGGAGACAGCCTGGTTTTAAGCTTGTTTTGCAAATTGCTTGTGGATAAATTTTGTTTTCGGAACAGCAAGAGTGATGGTTCCATAATTGCAAGGCTGACCAGACTTTTGATCTATTATATACCTAATACTGGTCTTCAAAATTTGTGTAATCAGGTAATTGCTAGTTTATCAAACAGACAATGTAGATTTAAAAGGACTCTAATTACATCATTATCATACACAGGGGGCTATAAATGACCTATTATGGAATGAAGAGTCAAAGTTTCAACCTAAGCATCTACGGACATTCCTTTATTTATGGAGAATAAAAGGGAAAAAAAAAAAAAAGAGAGAAAGAGGTTTTAAAGTTTATTTGCACTAAAGGGATTCAAGTGGGCATCAATTTACAAGAACCCTAGGAGAGAGGACATGGTTTTCCCTCTCACAAATGTTTTCCAATCACTGGCAATTTTATTTCTTTTTCTCAGTGTGAATTAGGTTTCTATTCTCCACTCACAGTCAGAATAAGAAATATTAAAAATTAAAGGAACAAAAGCCTAAACCAAGTCAAAACTCAATCAAAAGCCTAATAAATCACACAATGAAACCCTCTAAATTATGAAGCATGGATTTTATGTCTATGTAGAAAATCATTCTCTGCCTAATCTCACAATTAATGCCCCTTCATCTTCTTGTTAAATTGGAAGTCCAGAGGATAGAACTTCTAGTATAGAGAATAACTTTGGGAAATTTCTGGTTAAAGAGAATAGTACTAATTAATTTTGTTTGCAGCTATTTGGATTTACCATAACTGTATATGTAAATGTGGTTTCTAATACAGAATAAAAGCACTACTCTGACTGTTTGAGCTTATAGTGGACTGATTTCTGCTAAATAAAATCCTCATTAAAAGCTATTATTATTTAATCAGTTTAGGAATTAATATCTTTATTCAAATGTACATGTTTACAAGCTTTAACTGTTCATTTTTAACAGTATTTCACTTTTTACTATTTGTGGTTAGAATTGAAATCTTCAGATGGATGAGTGAATGGATGATCACATTGTGTTTCCTGTATATCCTGAGCCAAGATACACAGAGATCTTGAAATAAAGCTTGTATTTTGTGACAGTTTTGAACAGTCTTATACATCACAGAAGGTAGAGATTTACCTTAAATTTGATCTGAAATGCCTGCAATCAGACACCTATAACTTTCAAGGTTCATTTGTTACCAAAAAAAGNGATGAGTGAATGGATGATCACATTGTGTTTCCTGTATATCCTGAGCCAAGATACACAGAGATCTTGAAATAAAGCTTGTATTTTGTGACAGTTTTGAACAGTCTTATACATCACAGAAGGTAGAGATTTACCTTAAATTTGATCTGAAATGCCTGCAATCAGACACCTATAACTTTCAAGGTTCATTTGTTACCAAAAAAAGACCTATGATGTCTCTTCTCAAAAG
>VXAB01013451.1:93575-113045 GCA_013399175.1 Odontophorus gujanensis
GGGGGGGGGGAGGGATTTACAAGGATTTGTACAATTCCTATCAGGACTAAATATTCACATCAACAAACTAGAAAGTACACATCAAACCACTGCTATCAAATTTCACAGATGATACAAAGATGAGCAGAATGGTGAATCTCAAAAAAAACAGGGTTGGCCAATAGAAGCTAGTATTCAAGTTCAGATAAATGCAAATGCATCTAGGGACAATGAATCCGAACCACATATGTAGGACAAAGAACTAACACCCATAGAACGTACAGTAATTTTCAAGAAGAATTAAGGTTGAAGTGGACAAGGAGACAAGCTCCCGTATCAATATTCTGGTTAAATGAACCCTTCAGCTGTCACCAAATACATGCAAGTGCAAGAAAATGAGAGAAATAAATTTAACTGTGAAACTGGTGTTGACATGATTGATACTGAAATGATTCATTTCTTTCCAGTATCCACATTTTAAAAGGATATTGAAAGCACAAAACAAAACAACAACAACAGAAAGTCACAAAATTTGGTGGAAGAAGAGAGACAGTTCATGGAAAGGGTCTTTTCACTACCGTACGCAAGTAGCTGCCATGTAAAAAACAAGAAATACATATTGGAGGTATTTTAACCTTGCAGAAAAATCCGTAACGAGAACCAGTGCCTGGAAGCAAACTTAAATGAGGCATGCTAGATGAACCTTAGATGAACATTAGATGTTATCTGATGAATCACCAACTGAATTGCATTTGGAGGTCATGTACTCATAGTCGTACATTTCCTTCAGATAAAGAATGGAAGATATTCAGTAGGATAGGCTTTAATTAAATGTAAGTTACACATTAGTTCATCTCCAAACACTGAGTAAAACCAGGTATTTAACAGGTTGTGAGACAGCAGTATCTGATGGTCCTTTCTGCTTCAGGCTCTATAAATACATGGACAAACTGGAACTCAGAGACTTTCTTTTTTAAAGTCTACTTCAGTATCATTTTAATTGGAACCTTTTAAAATATTTTCCACAGGGTGTCCAAACTCACATGGCAGATTATCTTTGAAGGTGTTGCAGTGGTATGCAGAAACTTGAGTATCTAGCAAATGAGTTAGTGGAGGAAAAAAATCTTGTGTGTCTCAAGATCCAGACATTGATAACATTCTTTTCAGAAGCAGTGATAGACAAAGTGTGACTCTGTAGTTATTAATACTGCATTTTTTCTGACTTTCCACAAAGAAATGTACAGCATACAGAAATACTTAAGGTAAGGACCTCTACAGAGTGGTTCTAGACTGTTCATCAGCTGAGCCCTTATCTGCATTTATATATTGCTTCTGAAAGAAAAAAACTATGAATTTGTGAAGCTTAGTGAAACAGTTACTGCATTCAACAGTTCAAGTGTTGTAATACTTGTTCTCACAAGGCAGCAGGATTTATGGGTGCACTTTATGAAGAACAGCAGAAGAAAGGCCACTTATGAGATGAGCTTATCAGAATGTCCAGGAGATGGCTGACTGAAAGGACAGTCTAGCACTATCCACTTTCTAAATTGCCTTGTATTTCACAGATAGATCTGCTTTGCAGCTTACACCCCACCTTTTGTTTCCCTTTGCCCCTCTAGGTATTAACAAAGATAAATCAATCTTAGTCTGTAATTACTACCAGAAATGGTCAGCATTTGGTTATCTGAAAATCCCTTTAGTTTTGTTTCCATGCATTTCAGAACTTATTTTCACCATTGCAAAAATGATTTGAAAATCCACTGCTATATTGTTATTACAGTACGTTTGTACTCTGGTCTCCCATACAAGCAAATACATTTATCTGCAGGAGAAGACACTACCAAGCTGCAGAGATCATGGATCTAAGGTGGTACCACAACAATTTCAAGTCACACTGAACTGTAGGGAGACTTTGTTCACTTTGTGCAAACTTCACAGCTGATTAGCTGTTTGTGAGTGTTGGTTTCATATTTTCTTTCCTATTGTCCAAGTCTTTAATTTCAGAGCAAGTCAATTCCATTTGCGACTCTCTGGTTCTTCTGTGGGACTGGGGCAATACTGCTGCCCCTCTCCAGCACCAGCAAAATCCTTCCCTCTGGGCAGTGCTGGGCTCCCAGAGACAACCTCACTGCTCCCCATTTTGTCCACAAGATCCATAATCATCCACAGGCTCCCACTTTATGTGGGTTTTGAATTCCTCTTTATGGGATCGCTGTTCTTCCCTAATCTGCTCTGTCTGCATTTAATACAGGCTGACTCACGCTTGCCTATTTGAAGTCAGTGTTCTGCCACAACCATCTGCTTTAGTATTACTTTCTTCTGTTTCATAATAAATGAAAAGAGAAAAAATAACTCAAAAATAACTCTAAATGCAAAAGGAGAGGTTGCTCCAGAGTTGTCTATAAGGTTGATTATGACACATTTATTTAAACTAGAAAGCTATGGCTACTCTAACTTACTATATACAAACATTTTCAGGACAGTGCCTGAACACATTTGATAATAGAACTCACTGTACTGGTATTAGACTCATATATATCTTAAGATGTAGCTTACTGCCTTGATAACCTATAATGTCTGCACTATGTGTATACTGCCTTGATAAGAATAGACTTTCTGTTCCCTAGGTGCATGTTAATGCTAATATGGTTAGCAGTGTACTTGAGTTTCAAACATGTCTCAGGGGATTTATTTATTTAGGGTCATGGATTTCCTCGGGACCCAAATCTCACTTGCTGTTAGTAAGACCTTCACATCTGGCATTACTGCTGGACAGTTGCTAATGTGGAGGTTTCCCTGTCCCCCTGCATCTTGGCAGGGGAAGGACTCTGGTGTCAGCAGCCCAAAGTTTTGCAGCAGGGTTCTGGAAGTACTAGAGACTGCTCAACTGAGCAGCAGACCTGTGGCCACAGTGATGTGCCTGTGGTTTTTGAACCAAGATTGAAATGTCATAGGTTGCTTTTCCTCATCAGTTCAAAACCAGAGCAGCTGTGGAAATCATCACCAAGGGATTCCTTATCATATAGGAGAATTGGATTTTCTACTTATAAAACAGGAAAACATGCAAGTGTGGTCATATTACTGATTTCCAGAAGGCCCTGCAAGTATTTCTGTTCAGGATGGGAAAAGATTAAAATGCCATTTACATGACTGATGCTAAACCTTCTGTCTTGTAGTCTTGTAAATGAATTGCTACCTCACAGGCATCTCATATCAGGAAAACATTTTACATTCATCTAGAATAATTGTACATTCAATTTTACAACCTGCTTCCAGTCTTAAGTTGTCAGGTCTGCATTAGAACTGTAGAAATGGCAAAAAAAATAGCACAGGACAGAGCTGTCACACTACAAACTATTCCATCTTCTCTGAATTCTACTTCAGAAGTTGTATAAACATTTCTCATAGTTCAGGAAAACACAGTACTTGACAGCCATTGAAGAACATATAGTAAACTGCTTAAGCTAAACTCCTAGGTAGTTTTATAAGATGAGGAGCTATTAGAAAGTACCACTGCCAGCTTGTTCTATTACTTTTAAATTGGTTTTCTATGCACAAATAGCTATGGAACTAGGATGTATTCCTCATACAGATAGTTATTTAATATCTTTTAAATTAGAAGAAGGCTGCAAAGTCAGTTTTATTTTTGAATCATTGAAGTAATGAATGCTAGCAAAAAGATAACAGCCCTGGTAATACAAGCATAAGTAATGCCCAAGTGATTTCATTCACTGGCTCTACAACATTCCAACATTCCTGCTAGTTATTGCACCATTTGGCATTGAGAATGTCATTGCTCCATAGGGTCTACTGAGAAAAGTGATAAAGCATCTTAGAATTTCTGCCAGGTTCAAATGTCTGCAAGTTAGAATCAATGAAAAAGTGAAAATGTCACTATTTTCTTTGTTGTTGTTATTATACCAACAATCAGAATAAGATGATAACGTGGACAAAAGAAAAACAGTTAATCCAAGTAGAGTTACATGGCATGTCAGGACATTGCTGGATGGCTTTTCTGTTCATAAGGTTAAAGTAACTGTTGGTTTGGCAGCAACTATTTCACAAAGACAAGGACTGTACAAATAAAACTCATCAACTCAAGTAATGATTTAGTTTATACAATACTGAGTTGTTTGATCATGACAGAAACTTGATTTTGCATAATGCGTTCTTCAGTTGAAATAATTTGCCTGAATAAAATACATGCAGAGAACTAATATGAAAATCAGTGGGGAAGTAGTAGTTTATTCTTTATATTTAACTGAATAGTGTTCTTGGAATTTGATAGTGTATCATTTGAGATATATAAGATGATCTTTAAAAATTATGGTGACATGATAGTTAAATGTGGTTCACAGGTAATCTCTTATGTTAAACTATTAGTGTGTTTTATTCTTTTTAATACCATTGTTTATTTCATATGTTTCTTTGCATTTTCCAACTATATTTATGTTTAAAGTCTAATAAAATGAACATTTATTTAACTTCCCAACCTAGATTCAAGGAGAAAAAGATGTATTTTTAATTTAAATCTAGCATTTTTGATTATTTCTGCGTAGCTAATACATAAAAACTTGGAATCATGCTTGAGACAGTTCTGAAATATTTGTGGATTAAATATCTTTGAAAACATACATAAAACAGGAAACTGGTGCTATCACCATTACTGAAGTAAAACGTTCTTGTTAAATCTTTCCAATAACTCAGTCAATGAGGCGGTTATTTCATTTCTACGATCTAATGTCTTCTGCTACTTTTAATTAAAAATGCATCTAATCATGTAGACATTATTAGGAGCAAAACATTTTCTACTTATGAGTTTTTAAGTGTCAGCAAACACATCTGGAACTTTGCTTAACAGATAATAGAAAAAGTGTAGAATTTTGCCAAAACCAAAAATATAGACAGCAAATTTCAGAAGGATGGGGTCCTGTGTTCATTTGAAGCAGAAGTAATAGATAACATAATGAAGGCTTCATTTAACCACCACCAGTAGGCCATTAATTTAACAAGGTAAATGCTTTTAACTATGACAAATCATGCTGGAGTTTCAAATGACCTGTTTTCAATGTTTTTGTACCTTTCTATAAAAAAGTGCGCAACAAAAACTTGCTGTATATGATGGTATGCAATGACTGCATTTGCAGTGAATTGCAGAGTAATCACTCAGTGCACTATATGACACCAAGTCAGAGGACAGCACTGATTCCTCACAAGGCTGGCTAACCGCTGTTGCTTCTATTGAGCCACATAGATGTGCTGAAACGTATTAAACCGGGAGTATGTTCCAGTGGGACATTAATCATTCAAATGCAGGGAAATAAACATTTTTGCCACAATGGATGTGTATCGGGGGCTCCACAACCTGCGGTTTCCCAGAGTAGGGATGAGCATGGTGAAATGGAAAGGCAGAGGCTGCCTATTGTGAAGCAGCAGCAGCATGTTTAAATCAAAATGGCCTTTCATTTGGCAGTACTTCTCCTGAAAGGCTGACCTCAGCCATGTACAGAGGCATGGATCAACCCCGTTCAGAATCAGACTTCTGCAGGAAGCAAATGACAAGCCGAGTTGCCTCAGGCTCTCTGTGTTGCTAAAAGATGAGCAGCACGGCCAGAGTGTGATTGAGTTAATCCAAATCTCAGCAGCTCTCCTGTCCAGCAAAATTGAAAAAATTGAATTCATGTGGGTCACAAAGAAGATGGGATTTGAAAAACAAATACATCAAATTAGGCTCCTAAATATTTTACAAATTTTGTTCCAACTATTTTTAAAATAAAATCTCACCAAAATCACTGTTTTATATGTAATGTCTTTCGTAACCTAAGGGCAACAGCTTTGACGCCACTGTCATAAAATAGGGGCTCAATTAGGGTCTTTAATACAGTGAGAAATATTGTGAATGGACTATTCAACATATGATTATTCTGTTATTATATTTCATGTCAGTCATTCTTTCACTATCCAGCATAGGAAATCTTACACTATTAGGTAATGTTAGTTATTCAAAATTGCTGCATTCTTGGTCTCTGTCAGACAAGAAATTAGAGGGGAGTAGCAAGAACAGTAATGAGACAGACCTACCAGACATAATAACACTTATTCAGACTGCCTATCTGTAATAGCAGTGCTGTATAAATGTGCTTACCAGTTAATTATGAATTAACTTTTATGAAATCTCAAATTTGGAGCCTATAACTCAGTGTCTGAGAAGGTCTTCTAAATTGCCATTTGATTACCTGCAAATATATTCCTGAATTAATAATGTACCAGCAGTGTTTTCTAGTGAAAAAGGAGCTTTGTTCAATGTCCTGAGAGGCAGAAATGTTCCATGGATGTTGTCAAACTTAAAGCATTCAACCTTATCAAACAGAAAGTAAAACTATGTTGTTTCTGCCTTGTACTAGAATGTCAGGATGGGAACATTTGTTGAAAGGCATCTCAAGGGCACCAAGACGGCTCTATACACCAGCATCAAAGTAAAGCTGCCTTTAATTTAGAGACTTGTTTGGGTTCCTGAAACATCTGCTAATCTCTTTGTGTGGGAATGATTGCTGGTACACTGCAGTGTTTTCTGCTTACACTAACATGTTTCATTTGTGTTCACAATCATGACTGAAAGAAAAGGGCTAGGAAAGTTTAAGTTTTGCTGATGTCAGAACAAAACAAAACAAAGTTGTTGGGTTCAACTAGCTGGACACTGGCGTCAGTTTTTTAATATGAAATTTCAGCTTCTCTGCAGTTCCTGTGGAGTGCTTTTCTACCTAATAATGACAGTCCTGGCCCTGCTGCATGTCTGTAATGGGAACCACCAGTGCTGTCTTCTGATTTACATGGTTTGTGCTTGTGCTTCTATAAACCTCAGAATTAGCATCATTTTCGTTAGGTGCTGTTATTTGCTGTGACCTTTTAAACCTTGAAGTTCCATTTCAGCAAGGAGTTTAATGCAAGCAGTGAACACCTCCCTCAAAAACAAGGTAATTTGACAGTCACCTATGTAATCATTCCCTTACAGTAGAAAATCATTAAGTTTACTCAGAAAGTTTGGATAATTATCACATAATCCTTTGTGGACAGAAGAACTGAGGGAATGGGGCACCTGAGCAACTAAAAATCTCACCGAGTTACTCCTATTTACCATGCTGGTTTTGTGCACAAGTAAAGAATGATGGCAAATTTAATCTGCTTCAACAGCAAGAAGAGACATCAGAAACACATGCAGTACTGGATTCCTTCCAAGTTTAAATATAATTGCAACTACAATTATTATAAAATCATACTTGTATAATTATATTCACAACTACAAACTAAAAATTATGTATATGATTGTTTTCAGCTGTTTGCTTCATCTAATAGCAAATGGTATACTGGTAAGTAGCCATGACTTGATCAGGTGAAGAGGAACATCATAGTTTTTATTTTTATACTAGTGTTCTCCTCAAGATTAGCTTATAAGTGCATGAGAATGTATACTCCTAATTGGTAATTGTGCCTTCATTGCTTTCAGCTGATGATATATGGATTTCCTAGGAACTTTTACTGAAGTAAATTGTCATATTTAGAAGCCTTATCCTCTACAATACTTTTTGAAGCCATGGGAATTATTTCTTGCTGTGCTAAGACAGCAGGACTTTCTCTCTTAATTTTTATCATTCCATTAAGTAAATCCACTCAGCAAATAGCTGTTATTATGGTAGTATAGATTTTCCTCTGCTCCATTAGAGTGAAAATAAAGTTGATAATTGACCAGTATCTTACAGCATTTACCCTATGTCTTAATTTCAATTTAGTATCTATTCAGGTATTTTGTTTGTGGCATATAAACACCACAAAGAGATCAAATACATATCAGTACTAAATTCTGATTGAGTAGAACTGAACCACACAGGTTGTGAGTTAACAGTAAGCGCAGAACAACCTTCCTTGAAAAAAAGAGGCTGACTCTTACTCTCAGAATTTCAATTTTTGGATTCATCTCTAGTCTGTTTAATTTATTTTGCGTGTTTTTTGCATTGCTGATAATTTCATGAGTTTAAGATGGGCTTTTCAGAAGTAAAATGCTAGTGCCTAAATCTATTGAATTTTACACTGCATATGCGATGAGTTAAAACTGTTGAAAACTCAGTCAGGTTTAGCTTCTAACAGGTTCATTTAATCTTGAACACTTGACATTTCAAGCACTGATATGTTTCTCCTTGAGTCCCCATGAAGTGTTGGCTTGTTAGAGTAAAAGCTAGCTTGAATGAACTTCAATATCCAGACACCAGAAGTGGGAAGAAATCCAGCTTATTCTGAAAAGAAGAGCATTTTTCACATTGCATTCTAGTCTTCCAGTGAAGAGTCATTGCAATGCAGAATAAAATTGCTTGTCAGAATTCTTCGATCAAGAGTAGGCTCTGTAAGAGATCTTGCTACCACAGAGGTTGTTTCCCTATATAAAACCAGCTGTTAGGAAGGATTAACATTTGTAATGGCAGCATTTGCACCAAATTTTCAGTACAGAGCTGAGGATATAAACCCCTTTTCTGAGGAGTTGTCAGGGCAAGTTTCTGTAAAGATAGTGTTTCCAAAGTCTCTCCTTCATCCAAATAACATCCTGTAAAAAGGAGGAGGATGCTCTCCTCTGACTCAGGTGTTCCTTTGTGATGGACCCTTTAAAAATTCAAAGATAATCAGCATGGAAGAAGAGGCATGCACATTAGACAATTAGAGAAAGTTAAAGCAAAAGAAAACCCTGAGCCCTATCTAAATCTTCAAGTATTTTATCAAAGGCTTTGTGTTTAGATGTTTGAAGGAGCAAACAGCACAACTGTGAGAATTCAACATTAAGAAATGGACAAATTTTCAAAACAAGAGTAAAAAATGAGCTAATTGTAGAGCAAAATACAGACAAGCCCCAGAAATGCAAGAGGCATTACTTTTTTATTGCATATCCAGAGGACATGGGCATTTTTTTCTGTAGTTAATGGTCACTTCCTGAAATACACATTTCAATTTGTCTGAGAAGAGATTGAGCTCACCTAGCCACTCTAAGAGGCAGCCAAGGGTGGGAATGTGGTTTACATGTTAACTTCCTGTGAGTTGTTTGGGGTTGTCTCATTCCTGCTGTAGCTTTGTTTAGATCAGATCAGATGCTGAAAACCTCAGAATCCTGATGAAAAGTTCCTATTCATTTTCCAAAAAGCAATTTTAGGGTAATGAGTTTATGTCCATGGCGTAAGTAAATCAGAGAAAAAGAAACAAGTTAGAAGAATCACGAGAGTAGTTTAGCTTTTTCCTTTACATGTCTTGGCTCTGATTTTTTCTCAGTGATCAGAGTAGCTCCTCTCAAAAGGACAGAGTAAGTGAAGATATAAAGCCCTTTTTCATTCCCTGATCAAGTTCTGCTCTTGCATACCTTTTCTTTCTTTTTGCTCTTTCCTACTTTAAGTACTTCAGTATATTTACTATCTATAGTTCCCACACTCAGATATGGGAAGAAGCTGAAGCTACATCCTTTTTCTACTCTACAAGGACTTCAAAGTTTTTCTCGAAACAGAGAGTAGCTTATGGTTTTCCAGTTAACATTTTCCTTTTATAACAGGACTTCCTGTTACAAAAAAAAATGTCTTGTAGAAGGAAGCACCAAAGCAAATGTTCAGCTCATTAAGTCTGTGGGACTAAGTTGACTTTGCTGTGGTTTACTGTCCTATGGGACATTACTGACATCCATAAGAAGTGAAAAAAAAAACAATATTCACATCTGGATAAGACAAACAGAGTCACACATCAAAATAACAATAGCAGTTTTTACATTCACCCCCATTTCCCAACCTTACAATGTATTCCTAACACAATAAATGTATAAAAATTGTATTACATTTGCAACTTATTTAATTCTGACCTCTTAGCAGTGTGTACAGTGGCACGCACTGCTGTGATAGTGCTTGCCTGTTCCCAGACAACACTGTCCATAGCATGAATACATATAATATGTAAGTCTAATTTCACAAGGAAGAAATAGATCCAGAAATGTGGCCCAGACATTATGCTGACATCTCTTGGCTTTGAGGGTGTTTTTTTTTCTTTGGTTAAGTTTTTTCACTACCTCTTCTCCCCAGCACAACATACTAGGGCATATTTTAGAGCTTCAGAAAAGACGGTGCTGGAGGATGAGCATCCGGTCTGCAAAGTTGCTTGAAAGAGAATTCTCAAAATCAGGTGCAGATTTTCTTCTCTTCTTCCTCAGGAACTGATCTAACCAATCAGCTAATCCAGAGATATCACCCTGGATCCCCATGGCGATATAGAAGAGGCTATGTGTTCCAAACATTCGAAAAACGCTAGTGATCTAGAATCTTGTCTGTCTGCCTCAGAAAGCTTGCCAGTGCTTTTCTGCCTTTATTCCAGTTAAGGTTTCTATTCAGAAAGATTTGTATTAGACAAGGAAGGTGAGATCAATCACAGTTTTTCTAACATGGCAAACTCAGAGATAGGCTGCTGAGGTCTGTGAACTCTTTGTTAGACACCACATGAGCTAAAAGTAGAAAAACCTTCTTCTAAGTGTTCTATTGAAAATCTGATATTCAAAGACACATTTTTTTTTTTAAGTGTGAATAGTTTACATAGCTTGTGGGTCATCAGTTTTTGGGACAATAAATGTCTGTTTCTATAGATCTTTTATCTTATTTCTGCCTCTTCCCAAAGCACAAATAAAACACAGAAATGTTATAAAATTAACTGCTAGAACCAGTGAAATAACTAATTGACTTATGTAAGATGCTACATCCGAGGATTTTTTTCCGCAGCATGCAGTGTGTGGCACGGGCTATCATGTCTTCTTCCTCTCAGTGGTAGAAAGATGTCTGAACTAACTCAAACAGATCATCAGTTAACTGTTTTTAAGATTGGCATTGTTTTCACATGGACAGCGTTGAAAACGTATGGTCTCTCCTTTTCCTGTCTTGTGCTTTCATCTAACAGATAATTATGCTTGAAAGTACTGGAAAGCATTCAGCTTCAAAATCTATCCCTACCTTCTGGTGCTCTGCTTAATTTCCAAGTTTCATCATCAATGGAACAGTATTTCAGCACAAAAGGTTTTTCTTTCTCCTCTCCACCTACCAAGTGAAGTGACTTTTTTTTATCTCAAAAACAAAAACAATACCATGCATGCATTATTTTAATAAGAGTTATGAAGAAAAAAATAGATGAAATGAACATGTGTATTAGATAGTAAAAGATGTAAAAATTAAATTTGTTTATCTGGATTATTCTGCACTTGTAATAACTGAAAATATGCTTTATGAATAAGAATATGATCGAACCTTACATACAGCAGACTACTACAGAACATGTATGTGATCAACTGCAATTCCTCAGTAGAAAGAGAGTTACACAGGTCTTGTTTACTCTCAAATCTGATGTGTTATCAGTGCTTTCTAAGGCTGGAACAGGGCTGCTCACCTTCCTTTCTCCGAGCCAGCAGTTCCTTGAGTGATCTGTCCCAGGGATGTGGTGATTCATGCCTTATGTCACTTGGGGATAAAGTAGGGCCCTGTGCCTAAACAGAAGTTAATCTCAGCTCCAGCTGCCTCTGTGCCAGTGTGCAGGTTACAAAAAGTTCAGTGCGTGGGCAGTGAATGAACACATTTAGGGAAACACCAGTTGAACCATGATCCTTTTTGTGTAGATGAATGCTTAGCTATACCTTCTTCAATCTGCCTCTGATAATCATGGTCATGCATCATTAAGGATCTATGAAGGGGCAATCATGCAAGAGTAAGTTAGTTCCGGCCTTCTTATCCTGTTCATTACATTTTCCTTGTTGAAATGTACACAAAAATCCTCCTTCCTGCTCTGCAGGATCAAGCTCTTTCTCTACCAGGTATTTCTTTTTCGTTGGAAACTTTTAATTTTTGCACATGGGTCACAGACTGTTGTGCATGCTGGTGGCTTAATTTCAGGTGTTGAATACAAGAAATCTGGTACACAGTGTCGCATCCCAGATCTGAAGATGCTGTGGGCCACCCAGGAGGAGGATGGGAATTTGCAGGGGAAGTGAGGCACACCAGCCAAACAGACCAAGAAGACCTGGCAAGTCAGCTAAGACACTCAAGAAATAACTTCTGCACAGCAAGAGAGACTGAATAACTGAAAAGCTGTATAGAATGAAGACTATAAGTGGATGTAGTTATATATATGATTATTTCCAGATTGAAAGGATTCAGGAAGATAATTTTTTATATTTTCTATCTACACAATTCTGATTTTTGCCTTTTTAAGATGCTTAATGACTGTCAATAATTTTTTTTTATTTTTTTATTTTTTACATCAGATGAAGCTGATTTCTTTCCTCTGAGAGACAACAGTGGAAATAACTTTTATCCAGAGAAATTTCAGCTCAGATATATTGTTTTTGTACTGTCACCATCTTCCCATGTAACTGGCATGATGAACCCAGCCAGTGCTCAGAGAATTTTGAGCTGAAGCTGGTGACATGAAACAGGACTGCTACACTGAAGTTGGCACAGCTTTGTGAGGACTCCTGTCTCAGCCTATGCAATTGGTTAGTTTCATGTAAATGCAAAATGAGGGTATTTAAATAAAATAAAGATCTACTGTATTTGGAAGTGTTGCATTCTGATCCCCAGAGAAAGAGATGAACACTAAAGAATCAAGCTGTAGAGAAACTTCTCTTCAAAGATTTGGCTGTAAAATAACTATATTGAACTTAGTAATGTTGGAATACAACAATGAATGAAAATAATGTACTACTAGCCTTATGATATGCTTAGATATGGGCAATGCTAGTGAGGTGGAAAAGTACTTCCAACAGTCTGTTGGAAGTAAGTATATCCATATACAGAAGTTAAGCTGCAAAGACTGAGAGCATCTTTACACCTGCAGAATAATCTCAACATGAGCACAAAGTCAGTGTCAGAATACACGGCTCTATTAGTCATCTGTCTTCAGAGAGATTATATCTGAGATACAGCCTACCATTTTTCCTCTGGGCTTACCTGAATCATGTGGTCTCTTTCCCTGAGGACAACTTTAACTATTCATGATTACAAATTCATCACTCTTAGATCTATGTCTTTGCTTCCTTTTCCTTCAAAAAATTTCTCAATTATTATTTATTTCTTGATTATTATTATTTGAAGTGTCTAAATCTGGATTCTACAGACAGAATAACAGGAACTATGTAAAGACATGACTTTGAAAGTTTGCCCATTCCCTTTCTGGGGTCCCCTCCTGGAGCTCGCCTGAATAGTTCCTAGAGCTTCCCTGCAGAGTCAAATGGCCTCACCCTGGCTGACTGGTTTCAGTGAAAGATGTTACCTTGAAAAACAGAGACAGAATATTTCCACAGTAAAGAGGAAAAAAAAAATTGTTAACACTTTGGGAAGATTTATGAAACTCTTTCTGTATAAAGCTGTTTTTCAATCTGTCATCAATCTACAGTAACCCAGTAAAGAAAAACAGAGTTGTAGTATCAGATTGGATGTCAGATCCAGTTGTAAAAAGCTGCTAAAAAAATGCAAAGCCAAATTTGGGAGGTCTCAATTTCACATTCCTGGAAAAGGATGCATTGGCAGAGATACAGGCAGAATTTTTAAGTACTACAAAGAGAATCCCCTAAAACATGTTTATGTTCCTTATTCAACTAACCTTTGGGGTTTGTATTATTATCCTATCTCTTTGAGTAGCAAAGTTTGCTCTCACAGCCTGAGAGATCCTAATCTGCTATTGGCATGGTTAAATTCAGACAGCATTTGCACATCTTGGTTTAACGTATCCTAACCAATCCCTGCAACTACAGAAAGACATTTCACAAAGTAAATACTGCAAAACTCTTATGACTCATGATTAAAAAACTTCAAAAGTTTTAAAACCTCATCTTGAATTCTGCTGTTATGGATACATTTCAAAGGCTACCATAAAAGCTTTTATAGACTCTTTGCACAGTGATTTTGTGTTCTTCTTGCCTGCCCACAGTTTTTTCTTCTGAAATTAAATTGATTTTTCTTTCTGTTTCTTTGTTTTCCTACAGAATTTTGTTTTTCTTGGAGGTCATAAAAACTGGAACTCAAAGGAAAAAAGACTCTTGTCACATGAAATAAATAATTAGAAAATGCCAATGATTTTCAACCCAGCCCCAGTAATTTCAGTGGCAGAAGAGGCTAGGAGTACCCCTCCTTTTCTGAGGTGCCACCTTTTTCCCCAGATATTCCTCAGATTATACCTCTGACCTGGCTGACATCTCAGCCACAGACATGTGGTGAAGCAGAAAAGAGTAGGAGAATGTCTCTGCACTGTTATACAGGCTCCTGTTGATCACTTGGCCCTCAAATACTATGCAGAACCCCCTAATAGGCTTTTTTGTTTGTTTGTTTGTCTTTGCTGGTAGCTACCTAACATATCCTCAGCTAGGGATCCTGTGGAGATATTAAACTAGGCTTCTGTAAGCATGAATGTAAGAATGTGACTGCTTATTTTGTATAGAGAGACCTTACAAAACACTTACATAAACTGCTGTTTACTTGTGAATAACAAATTAAGATTGTTCCCTTACTTGTGAACCTTTTCCAGGTAAGTTAGAAGTTGAACAACAATGTTCTAACATGATACTACTTAGACTTTATCATAGGGAACTTATAGAACATCAAATTCAGTGGTAAAAGATTAGGCCGAACTCATCCTTTGGTATTCCCATTAACACATTGAGTTTCACACTCAGATGTGAACCTTGGGGTATCATAAAAGTGTCACAGTTGTTGTTTGAATTTAAAGCTTAACTTTAACATCTGGAGAATTACAAGGACTACTGTAAGACGATGAACAAAAGTTTTGATGCTTTGGTCAGACAGAAGGTATGTTTATTTTCTTTCATGCTGTCCTAAATACACCATCTATTTCAAAAGCCATGATGACATCGGAACAGTTTCTAAAAAGAATGAGATGAAAATATTCTTCTGATTGCTCTTGGCTCTTCGAAAATGTACAGTAGGTTCTTGGCTAAAAGCACTTTTTAAATGTTTGCACATGTTATATTTCAGATTCAAATCTGGTAACTCTATCTCCTGTTCAATTTATAATTAAAGGATTTTGTTTATATTCTATCACAAAAGGGTATATCTGACAAATCTTTTTGATCATATAGCTTTCAAAAGTTGAAAACTTATTCTACAAATTGACTTCTATAGCCTGCTCTAAAGAGAAATACAAGTGTCTGCATCTAAGTGAGAAGGCCAAATACAGCAGCTCTGGGCTGCTGAACCTGTCTGAAGGCTGACTTCCACTCACCTCCACCTTGTAAGCTGCCCAGAAGTTTAGTGTTCACAAGAGAAACAGTACCCTTTCATATCTCAAAACTGTTCTTGTGCAAAACAGCATTAACCAACGGATCTTGTATTCAACAACATCATGAAGAGCTGGACAAAGTTTGAGATATTTCTACAGATATCTAAATTTTTAATGTAAAGGAACATAATATTCAAAAGTTTTGGAAGGAATATAAATCCTCATGCTTGCATTTCAGAGCGCAAAAGAATTGCCAAACAGCAGGAATGGGAAAAATGTTTCTAGATAACCTTGCCGATACAACAGTTTTTCCCATGCATTTTCCTAAAGCAAGTATTATTCTAATATTGAAATTATTTCTATCATATTTAATTTTTCATATTGCATTAATAATATTTTTTATAAGAATTAGCATTAATAATTATACAGAGACAGAAGACAAGATAATTTCAGTAGAGTGCAAGACTTCGCAGTCTGCAGAATGACACCACCATTTCTGGCTCATTGTAGTTGGAAAACAGTGGAAGTGAAGAATCATAACATATTGGATTTCTTCCCAGTTCCTAATTTCCCATTTCTGCTGAGTCTGTGGGAACTGATCTCCACCCAATTCCCATGGTATTTGAAGAACTGTCTTAAATAGAGATATATTTGTGACTGCATATTATAATGAACATGCACAGATTGAAAAAGGTGCCCCATAGAACACTAACAAAAAACAGACTTTCTGTGCCCTTCTGCAGATCAGAATAAAAATCTTGGAGAGCCTAAATATTCTGCAGTTTCTCTTCACATTCCTAATCCATGGAAGTCTAATGCTGGGCATTACAACAGATTAAAATAAATTCTGAGAAACTCCCTACCTATTCCCAAATAATAAGCACAGCTAAAGAGAACAACAACTCTCTGTAATACAGACAGCCAGAGAACAGGGGAATGCCCATTGTGCACATTTGGGCTTGAAAATATGTTCTTGCTATAGCCTAACCATGTAGTGTATTTCTGTCATGATTTTCTGGTAACAGAGTCATCAAAGATTCTTTGTAATATCAACAGGCTGGACATTCAGTCCTGCTCTGCAAGCTATGCTTACATCCACTCTTGGCTTTATTTGTATGGAATCACAGAGACAACAGTGCTTTCAGGATCAGAAAGTTTTAAAAACCTGGGAGATGCTAGAGCACAAATCCTCCTCCTTTCACAGGCACCACCATGCTAAAATCATGGAAGAGTAATATAAGGGTCCTCTTAAGTACCGTGTAAGAAAGTATTTAATTACTGTAGAAATAAAAATGTAGAAAATACAAAACTTCTCCTTTTTTCAGCTGCAAAGAAACCTGAAATTTGAATATGAAATTCTTGAATGAATTCTGAATTTCCTCTATATACAATTGGCCAAAAGAACAACTATGAAACAGAGCACTCTTACAGATGCTGAAATTCAGGAATAATTCAATATTGCAACCTTATAGGCTTTCTTTTGTCACTGCATGCACAAAACAATGGTTAGGATAAAACCCAAATCCAAGAAATAATGTCACACTTACCAACTTATTCAAAACTATATGATATACATATATTTTTGAATAAGCAACAGCAAATTGAGTATGAGATGCGGGCCTCAATGATATGCCTGAAGTCAGGGCTTGAGAACGATAGAGTTTAAAAGCAGCTTCTTCCGCGTATCCAAAATGGGGAGGCAGACTCTGGGAGCTCTGCTCTTCCTTATCAGAGATATTTATTATGAGAACCATGAGCTGCAAATACACCACACCAAATAGAAGAAAGGAGAAAAGAAGCTGTGTAAAGATCTGACTGCTTTTCTGAACATTCCCTGCTGTCTCAAGTATCTCTTATTTTTACATTGGTATATTAGCTCCAACTGCGTGAGTCAAAGTGTCTAGCAGCTCCCATGCCAAAAGAATTACAATAGACTTCATGCAAAGAAAGAGATGCCAATTCTTTTCCCTCTCTATTGATACCTTTTATATTTAATAGTAAAAGCAGCACCACAAATATTATGAAACACTTCATACAAGAGAATTTCAAAGTAGTAATGAAATGCAGAGGGCCCTGAACACACAGTCCTGAGTAGCAAAATTTGCAGCCCAAGTGAACAATACCTGCTTTAAAGGGATGGCAGAAGGTGCCAGCACCATCTTCACTGTGTGACCTCAGCTCTGACCACAGACAAGGAGTGGAGTGTTTGGGAAGCACCTGTTTTCATAAGGAGGCATGGCCCACAGTGAGGGAGCTGTGTTTGGGTTGATGGTAATCCACGTGATTTATAGATATCCTGCATGGTGGTGGTATCTGTCAATGGCAGTGGAGGAGTACCTGCAGTTCCAAGCAATTTACTGTAATAGGAGTAACCTGTTTCTTGTAAGTACTCACCGCCCTTCCATCTGCTGAACATTTGCTACAGATACTTCCCATCCAAATTGGATCAGACACTAACTACACTGGGCACAAATGAAAGGCTATTCCTGCCTTGCAAAATTTGTCCCAGACAAAGCTTGAAACCTTCCTCCACTTGCACCATTTGACATGCACTCTTTGTTCTAGCAAAATAGGTCCCGTGTAATGAAATGGAGGATTTTGTAATGGTTATTTTTAACACCATTCAAAACCCGCAGCTCTGATTTCTCGAAGCTAAGAAAATCAGGAAATTTCAAATACCTCCAGTGAGACAACAATGTAGTATTTATGATATCAACAGTATTATTAATAATAACAAGGAAATATTTACAGGATTGTAAAAGAAGCATTTTAGCCTTCAACAAATTTAGCTGTGTTCTGCAGAGATTTTCAACTTTCCCACCATTTTTAATCCTCTGAGACTGACCAACCACAGTACGGACCTTACAGTAACCCCTGATTTAAAATACAGGTTTTGCAGAGTTGAAATTGTGAGATGTTTCTCTATGCAGCCTTGTTCATGTATCTCTTTCACAGTTTACATCAGTGAACTTCAATTCATGAACTTCTAGGTCTCTCAGTTGCAATAACTCCATAAGCCTCCTCTGACAATGCGAAGTTATCATATAAAAATACAGCATGATGGTTTTCTAAAAGAGCTGAGCCCTCATTATTATTATTTTTTTATTATTTCTGTACTATAAAATGTAGCCCTGAGAGCTATGTGTAAGCTGCAGTCCATCATGCTCTTACCTCAGGGTAAGACTCCCACCTCTTAAAATACATTTTGATTTCTAGTTTCTTTTATAAGTAAAGATTCAGTGAGAGCATATGTTTTGATTAGGCACCACTATGAATGAAGATTAAAGCCTTCTGTTTTTCCTGACAAAAATGTTTATTTACATTTTTTCCTTCACCAACAGCCTTTTATTTTCTAGTAAAATCTCTTACTCTTCATTAAAACTTCATAGAGATGTCATCCTGTCCTTAACCATTCACACATGTTTTAGCATTTGTCCAAGCACAGTTCTGGATTGGCTCTCATAAGCTGATGCAGGCCCTTCAAAAGATAACTGTATATTTTACTCCAGTATATACCTGATATATTTTTGCTCTTTCATTTAGTTTTAATGCAAAACATAAGATTTTGAGCATTGATACTGGATATTGCTTGTGTGTCAGCTGGCATATATCTGTTGAAACATATCTATTGTCTACAAATGTCTAACATGTATAAATGTTTATATACTTCCTCACAACTCAGCATCATAAGCTATCAAAATGTGATACTTACTGAAACTGGGAACTATCTGTACATTGGAAGGAAAGAGGTACTTTTTTGTTCTATACTGCTTCTTGATAATACAAAGTAGAATGATAAGGTTTAGATTTGTTTGTTTTTAATAAAAATTGACAATGCAATACCAATGTGGCAAGCAGTTTTCTTTTCACTTTGATTTCTTTCATTGTTGTCTTAGAGCAGATGGCAGTAACAATGTCTAATTCCAGATGACTTTCTGAATGCATCTTACTGCAAAGACCAAAGAGAACATATTTTGCTACTAACAACTTAGTGCACAAATGAAGCTCTGCATTTTCATTTTTTGCAACCCTGTATCACTCACACTAATCTCGTGTGATTTTTTTTAAGTGTATTATGAACCTTGTCCCTGCTCTGCTTCTGAACAGAAATTCTGAACACAAAACTTAAGTCCTCCAGAAAAATAAAATAAAATAAAATAAAATAAAATAAAATAAAATAAAATAAAATAAAATAAAATAAAATAAGGC
>VXAB01013460.1:0-14721 GCA_013399175.1 Odontophorus gujanensis
GGCAGATAGAGGGGGAGGATCACGTCACATGTGAGCACACAAACTCCAGAGGACTTTGAAATGCTCAAACATTAGCTCTTCCCTCATCCATACGTAAATGTCACTTCAAACAGGGAACACACCAAGGGTAGAAATGCATCAGAGCACCCAAGGCTGGAGCAGCAGTTCCTTCTGGTTTTTCATTTTCCCTCTCTGGGACCTTTCCTGAAAGCCATTCACCTTCTGCCAACAGGGAGGAAGCATCCCTTTGGGCACCAGCACTGCTTCAAACAGCCATGAGGAACGGGGACCCCAATATCAGTGCCACGAGGGCACCGAAGCACTAAAAAAACAAAATCAAAACAGCAAAAGCTTTCAGAACTCTCCCGATTTCAGTTGTGGTTACAGTTAACACTTGTTATTTAATGGTTTGGTTTTTTTTTTTGTTTTTTTTTTTTTAACTTTTCAGGCCACGCTAGTGCCTCTAGGTGCCCTAGATTTCAGCACCATGTGACTGAAATTGGCACTTTGCACGTTCCTATCACAAACTCTTACATTTCTGAAGAGCACAGCAAGATGCAAGGCAAATGGAAAAACAGAAAGGCTTCGGCAGATCCCAAAACATCCCTACGAAAGCACTGCTAGAGCCCCCATCCCCTGCCCGTTTCCACCCTGCCACGCTGCCACTAGCAGTTACTGGCACTGCTTCAGCACTCTGCCTCCTTTTCCAGCCCTAGCACACAAACATCCCCAGGAAAGCAGCCCCACTGCTGCTGCAAAAACCAAGCAGAGCAGAAGGAGCCCCGCGAGCAAAACTGCCGGACGCGAGAGGCTGAGGGATGCACGGAGCCATTCCTCCCATCACACCCGCAGCTGCTGCACCACGGCTGGGCGATGGGATGCGCAGCACACCGGGGTTGGACAACGGGATGCTCAAAGCAAAGCGGCTGCACCCATGGCAGCGCTGTAGGGCACGTGGGGTGCGGCGGGGTCGGTTCTCAGCAAGCCACCCGCTTTCAGCGAAGCTCCTTCCCATGCGGCGAGTCGGGCTGCGCTGAGCCCCACGCGTCTCCTCGACACGCAGGCGGTTTCGTGATGACTAAGGGCTGCTTACCCTCAACGCAGGGACCCGGCGGAGGAGCGGCCGCCCCACAGGAAAGCTGCTTGCTTTCCTCTTTGCTCTGCGTCGCTCCGTCCCCGGCGCATGCTGAGGGTTCAGCTCCTGGTGCTGAAACTGAGCCCCTGGGGTTTTGCAGGGCTGGGAGAGGTGTGTGATCTCCGCGAGGTTGTTGTTTTTTTGGTTTTTTTTCCCCATCTTATTCAGATGTTAATCTGTGAAAGGGGATGAGCACAGCTGCAGCAGGGACTCACCCCGTTGTACAGTGAGACGGAAGGAGGAAGGGAAATCACTGCATTAGCCCCCAGCCACACCGCTCCCATGGGTGCTCAATCCAAGTGCTGGCCTTTCTGACTGAGGAGGAGGTGGAGATCTCCATTGGATAGGAATGGCAATGCAGCGACACGCAGCAGCCAGCTCTCATCTCACAGCTCTGCTTTCTGTGCTTCTGCCCCTTGCAAGGTCCCTCCACCATTTCATCACACCCTGAAGCAACAACATCTTTGCTCCAGGCAGTGCAGGGGGTCAAGGCTGGGCTGCAAAGTTCACTTCCTGGCAGCAATGCCGAATTCCTTTTTCCCTGAGATGAAACTTCAGTTTCTGACTTCTGCAATGCTGAGCCCAGCTCCTGCGACCAGCGGAGCCCTCATGCTCTACCGACAGCACACTGACAGCTCTGTGCTGGCTCCATAAGTCACCAGGGTTTGCAGAGCAATGAGGAACTCCTCCACCTTTCCTGGCTGGGAGAGGGGCTGCAAGCATCCAGATTGCTCTAAGAGAACAGGGAACCGCTGGAGAGCCCCTTCCTCACAATGAAAAGCGTGGGCTGGTGCTCCTGCACAGCCCATCTTTACAGCTGAGTTTATCAGTCGTCATCACCCTGATGGGTGCTGTCCAAAGCCTCTGTCATTTTACATTTAAATTCAGCTAGCACTCAGCAGGACCCACCTAACCATAGGGTCAAGCAAGACTAATGCCTGGGTCTTGTAATTAATGGTCAAGAAAGCCAAATTAGTAACTCAGGCAGTGTATGAGCCCATGAAGTGGCCCTGCATCAGGAGAAATGGCCAACCCCATCCTGCCACTGGGCACTGCTCTGGGGCAGCTCCAAACAGAGCTGCAAGGAATCCCAGCACAGCTCCAAAACCCCACAGAGTCAAAACCTGAACCTTTTGACACCTGGGGACCAACGGAGCAGAAATGCAATGGAGGCAAAGCCTGCTTGGCCAACAGAACACCACTGTGCTGAGAACAGCTTACGATAGCACACACGTGGGAAAAACCATAATCCCTGTCATTAGAAAACAAACAAATAACCAACGGTGCTTAATGCTGCTCTGCTCTGATTGCTGCCCATTGCACAACACGCCTTCCTGTCTGCACATCCCCAGCACAGCTCAGCCCTCCGGGGCTGCCCAGCGTTGACCAACACTGCAGGAGGTGGACAGGCTGTCCCGAGCAGCCCAGGCCCCTCATCTCCATCCTTGCAAGAGCTGCAGCCGTTCATCACCGACGAGGAAACGAGATGCCCGTGATTCATCTCTCAGGTGGTGAGAGATCTCCCTGGAGCGGTGACAGAGTTTTGATCAACGCCGATCCCCGCGAGAGAGACAGAGAAACGCGTTTTCTTCTCTCAGCAGGAAGCTCATGAGCAAAAAATAACAAGGTGGGGTTTTATTTTCCTACCAAGCACTAAAATTAAAGCATCGCGGTGAATCTTTCGCACGTTCCTTTAGAGTCAGCACGATGCACGGGTGGGCGTTTACGTCGAGTGTTTTGGGCACCGACGTCACAGCACACACACACACGGGGATGATGCCATGGGTGAGGATGGGCAAAGGTTGATATGATGCAAATGTTTTAACAGCAGCGCTGAGGATGAGCTCAGGGCAATGGGAGAGTGGTGCAGAGGAGGAACGTGGGAGCAGAATCCAACTGTGGGTCATGGGGTCTTAGGATGACCAAGGGCAGTGGGTGAGGAGGTGCTGAGGAAAGGGGCACTGAGGCTCAGAGCTGGCTGTTGTCACTGATGCAAATTCCAGGGGTGGGAAGCAGCACTTATCTCCCGTCATCTGTGCTTTCCAGTCATGCTTGAAGTGTTTTCATCGACAATAGGAATGCGTGAGAGTCTCTCTTGCTCACCTCATCGGCCCCTGTCTCGGTGGTGGCTCATCTCCAGCCTCCAGTGACAATCAGCCACCTCCATCTGCTGTTAAGGTCAAGCAAAGGTTAGGGTGAACTGAGTGACATGGGTAAAGGGACACAGCACCGGCGTTCACCGGTTGGCTCTCAAGGAGCAGGTGAACATCTTCATACAAACTGTGTGAAGTGGGAACTCCTTTCCCTGCATCACTTGGGGCTTCAGAGGTTTCCACTCTGAAAAGCAGGAGAAAAAAGAGCAGCTCATCTCAAGGTTGGGTCCATCAGCCCCACCAGCTCAGAGGATGCTCTCCCCAGCTCGCAGTCGCCCTCTCCTATCCTCCTCACCCCATTTACTTCCAGCGCTTTGTGAGCAAATCTGACTCAAAATTTTGCTTTCGAACCCAAAGCAACAAAATACGGCCCCGTGTGAGTAAGACCCTGCTCTCACCCACCGCCCACACCGACCCCACCATTCCTTTTAGTATCAGAATCTTCACAGAAAAAAAAACAACAGAGCTCTGGTTTCATCCACCTCAAAAGACAGAAAGTGGTGACAGAGAAAAGGAGCTGCGGTGCACGGGGCCCCTCCGCAGTGATCTGCAGGGAAGGGCAGGAGGAGCAACAAAGGAAACATCCACCTCCACCCCACGGCGAGGTTTTGTCGCTGGGATTACGTTTGTTTATAAAGACCTTCTTTCCAAAACGTT
Organism: Odontophorus gujanensis; assembly: GCA_013399175.1. Lineage (NCBI taxonomy): Eukaryota > Metazoa > Chordata > Aves > Galliformes > Odontophoridae > Odontophorus > Odontophorus gujanensis. The sequence continues at coordinate 3,946 of VXAB01013460.1, forward strand.
GAACCTACGCAAACCCGGGTGCTAACAGCAGCTGCGGGCTGAGCCCGGGGCAGCTCTGCTGTGCTTCACACCTCTGGGTGCAGTGCGTGTTTGTACAGTCCACATTTCCGCCCCGTGGGGAGAGCTGTGCTGTGCAAACATCCCCGCAGTGCTGCTGGGTAGGAGCTGTGAGCTCATTGCTTTGGAACTTGGCAGCTAGAGCGACTCCTCCCTGCCCAGCTCTTGCAAGGGGGACAGGAGGAGGTCGGCAGAGCTCCTTCTCGCTCGCAGTACCTTTGTGGGATCGGGTTCTTGTCCTTCCTGCAGAGTGACAGCAGCCCGCAGTGGCATCACTGGGAGTAGCACAGCAGCATCTCGGGAAGGACGAGAAGAGCAGCAGGGGTGTGCTGGAAATTCCTCCCCACCTCCAGATGCTGCACAGGGATGAGCAGCAGCAGCTCCTGCAGATCCCAAAGCATCCCCTGCTGGGACCACAGCCAGCAGCGAGGGGACAGCAGCAGCTCCACGCTGCCCCAGTGCCCACGGCACAACCACAACCCCGGATGCGTACTTCCCCCTGCTGGCACTTGGGTGCAGCACCCACAGCCCCAAAAACCCTGAGCTACCCCCAAAACCCCCAACCCAGCAGCAACACAACATGAAAAACTCCACCTGCAGCATCACCCGGGGCAGACCCGGACTGGCAGAGCTCACCGTGTCCCCACACAAAGGGAACTTGGCCACGGCAGCAGCACTGCATCCCTGCAGGACACAGCAAAGGGAGCTCAGCTGCTTTGGAGCCACATCAGGACATCACCACAGCAGCCACACGAGCAAGGAGGAGAGACTGGGAGACGCAGTAAGTGTCTTTAATCCAAAGGACCGAAGAGCAGACTGGAAAGGTTAGTACAAGCCAAGANGCAGCAAGACCCCAGCCCTGCACCACCACATCCCCTCCTTCCATCACCCAGGGACCCCCCAGCACAGCGTCGTGCAGTCGGAGGAGGGGGAAGCATCCTTGCCCTGCACAGACCAGGGGGGCACCCCCAAACCCGGCCCCCCCCCAACCTGCCCTGAGGTCAAAACTGGATGGCACAAAGGGTAGGGGACAGCCCCATATGGACACCCATGACGCACAGCCACGCATGGACAGACAGCAGCACAGACGTGGTGTTCGCAGAGAGCCCCATGCCCCCAGCTAGTGGCAAGGCTTCCAGGGCAGGGCTCCAAAAACAGTCTTTTTTTTTCCTCATATTTTCCCCCAGGCGTGCTTTAAAAGCAGCAGATTTCCTGGCCAGGTAGGCAGCGTGCCACCCAGCAGCTCTCCCACCCCCCCACAGCTGCTATGGGAGCTCTCCTTCCCCACCCCCCTGCCCGAAGCTTGCCTCTAGCCACGCAGGGAGCACGCTGTCAGGGTTTCAGCTCTACAGTAGTTTTAAAAAATATTTCTGATATATATCCTATATGAGAAGGTCACCACAGGAAGTTCCATGTCTTTGGAAGGAAAAAAAATAATAATAATAATAATTAAAAAAAAAAAAACAATAAAAGTAAAAAATTAAAAACAAACAAAAAATGTTTCACAAAAGGGAAAAATAATAATAATAATCTGATTATCAGCATCGTTCACCTATAGAACAAAACCCCCCCGGTCAGAGCGCACAGGGATATCATCTGCTCCAGAAAGGTCAGAAACACAGGTGAGTAGCTAAAAATAACTAGTCTGGTATAAATGTCTCAATTCCATGCTCTCGATACAACAGTCTGCCTCTTTTCGGCTTTTTTGTTTTGTTTTTTTTTCCTTAAAAAAAATATATATATAGTTATTGCTTTCTCAAGGGCCGGCGGTGCGGGCGCCCTCAGTGCGGGAGTGCGGCGGGCTCCACGGGGTTGGCTTTCTTTCTCCTCTTCATCAGCAAAGGGTTGGAGGAGTCCTCGATTTTCTTGATCTTGATCTGCTCGTAGTCCACTCGCATGGTGGCCAACGCGCTCGTCATCTCCTCCTGCAGGGATGGGGTACAGCACAGCATCCGTCAGCTCTGCTGTGAGACCCCAGAGAGATTCCAGGGTGGGGACCCCCCTTCCCCCCACAGTCACCTCCCATAGTGCTAATCATAAGCAAATTTTGGGGTGGGACTGACGGGCCCCCAATGATTTTTCCAGCCCACCCCATCCATGAGGATCTGCACTGCAATTTTATACTGAATGGCAATTCCAGTGTGGATCGGTCCAAGCTGGGACCTGCCCAGCACGAGGGGAAGGCAGAACCCCAAACATGGCACTTTTCTGGGGAAAACAAGTCCATCCAGAAGAGTCTTACCTTCACATCCTCCCATAGATCCTTCTCCTCCTTCAGCACACGGCTGGTGTGCAGTGGGGTCTGAGGCACCTGCATGGATTGCTGCGGGGGTGGGGAGCAGAGCAGCATCAGCCAGAGGCATCCCATCCCCACCCTATATCCCAATCCCAGTCCCCACCCCAACACGGCCAGCGTGGGAGTGTGAGCAGTGGCTCACCATGATCCAGGGGTGGTTCATGAACTCCGTTATCGTCATGCGCTGAGTTGGGTCCGTCTTCAGCAGATTGCGGATCAGCTGCTTCACTGCAGGAGGGTGCACAGAAGGGGGGCATGGATAGCTCCCAGGGCAGCTCCCTCTGAAACACCTTCACACACCCTCCCAGAAGCCCCAGCCCAGTTTAACCCCACAGCAGGTTTTACCTTCTTCTGACACTTCTGACCACTCGGGGTTGGGAAACTCATACTGGCCCATGCGGATTCGCTTCTTCATGCCAGGGGAGATGGCGAGGCCGTGGTTGGAGTAGAAGGGGGGGTACCCACACAGCCTGCACGGAGCAGGGACAGCATCAGCAGGAGGCAGCAGGTGATGGGACACCCCCAGACCCCACCAGGATGGAGAGGGAGCAGCTGACTTACAGAATGTACATGATGACGCCGAGGGACCACATGTCACAGGATTTATCGTACTTCTCTGGACCCAACACCTCGGGGGCTGGGGGATGAGAGAGAGGGTTTTAAGGTGCAAACAAAGACCCTCTGGGCAGCACAGCTCGAGTGCAATGCACAGGGTTAGTGCCACCTTGCAGCACAGGCACAGCAGCGTTGTCCATGCAGTGCCTGTGCCCAGGTGCTGTGCACGGAGCAGCTCATCCTGCAAAGCAGCAAACCCCTAAAACAGCCCAGCATGGGGGGCTGCTTCACCATTAGAAGCAGAGCTGATGGGCTGTGCTGCAGGGAAGCAAGCGTGGTCCCTCGGAGCTTCCCTCCAGCTCCAACCAAGGAGGGGTCCCCGTGCCCCCAGCCCTGAAGAGCTCGGTGCCCAGCAGCTTACCCACGTAGTACGGCGTGTAGCATGGAGTGGCCAAGGAGTTGTGTGTGGTGGTTTCTTTAGCAAAGCCAAAGTCAGTGAGCTTTAACACAGCATTGGGCCTTTTGGAGGTGTACAAGAGGTTTTCTGGCTGTGGGAAGACAAGGGACAAGAGGTGAGGGCAGGGTTGGGGGCAGCCCCAGCAGCACTGTGACAGGGCAGGGCTCGGCACCGCTCCTACCTTCACGTCCCGGTGCGCGATGTTGATTGAATGCAGGTACTGGATGGCTTCCCCAATACTTTTCATTATCTCTGAGGCCTCTGAAGCAGCAAGGAAACCAATAAAAGCATTTGTAGGTGAGTTACAGCAGGCACTGCTCCCTGGGTTGCTGTACAGACCAGGAGCCAAAGCTTATGGCTGCAGCCAAAAGTGCTTCCTCTATCTGAAACCTCCCAACCCAAGCAGTGATTCCACAGATCTTGTGCTCCCTATGAAAACCACAGCCCCAGGGTTCGTGTTTTATGGATTTGGAGGCAGTGTTTCTGTGCTGGAGTGTAATGGATGCTAAGAAAACATCCCTTAGGTCTGCTCTTGACTGAGCGAGAACTGGGGCTTTGATCAAGGGCTGGGCACCCACATCCAAAATTGGCGTTCCCCAAATGCAATACCCTGAGAGCGATTCAAAGGAAGTGGGACACTCCTGTAAGGAAGAAGAAATTGCTCGAGGATTGAATAGAGGTCCCCATGGGCATCGTACCCCGCTCTGTGAAGGCCTGGTCTCCCCTGTCCTGGATCCGGCTGAAGAGCTCCCCTCCATCCAAGCTGGAAGAGAAGCAGCAGGGTTAGGGTTGTGGGGGGCACGTGAGCAGTCCCAGCTCAAGTGATGTCAGACCCTTTGGTGCTCAGCAAAGAGCTGCATGAGCGCAGCAAAAGATGCATCTTCTCTCCATCCCCACTCTGAGGTCGATACTTCTGGGCAGGGGTGTCCCAGAGCCTCTCTCTTCCAGAAATGAGAAGAGCAGAGGATTCACACGTGCTGCAGAAGTTGCCAGGCGTGAACGGACGTGGCCTGCCCTCCAAGCCACAAAAACACATTTACAGTAAAGACAGCAAAATGCTCTAATGTGGTGAGAGCACTGCCTGGCCTAGTTTAGCTCACGAGACAACTGCCTCACGGGTGAGCAAACCCCACACTAGGCAAAGTGCTGAGCTCAGGCAGCTGCACAGCAAGGTGCCATGTGCCCACATGGGAATGGGTGACACCTCCTGCATCCCAACAGAGCGGGGGCAGAGCTGGGCTCTGTCAGAGGATCTGCATGGGACGGTATAGGCTTGGAGATGGGATGAAGAGAGGCAGGGATGGACCCCCCTGCAGCAGAGGAGCTAACAGGTAAGGCTCTGGGGAAGGGCTGGGAAACTGTGGCATGGCTTCTGGGGCTCAAGGGTTCCCTGGGTGCCCTAGGGAAAGGCTCAGCTTCATGAGAGATCAAGGATAAGATCACGGATCACATCTCCATGAGAACAGCGCTTCCTGTCTCAGCCTTATCTAATTCAAGCAGAAATGGCTCCTGGCCTTCCTGGTGCAGATAGCATTTCAAGCTGGACATCTTGCATCGTGAGCAGCGCCAAGCCACCTGGGAGCACCACAGATCATACAGTTACAGTCACACTGCTCTATGCAGGGAGTTGCATCCTGAGCATCCTTCGGGCAGGGGGAAGCCACCACAATGGCACACAGCACCCACTGTCCCCACCCTGGGGACCATCGCTCCTCCACTCTCCTCCTATGCAGGCAGACATTCCATCTCATCCCACCCACCCTATCCCACCTGCAGCTCCCAGGTCCTGTATGGTCCTCAGAGCCTCTTCCCATCCCAGAGCCACTCTGCGCACCCTCTGCCCCCCCAGGCGGGCTGCCAGCTTGCCAGAGGTTTTGGCAAGGAAGCTGCATTAAATCACAGCTGCGGTTGGGATGTGGTTTCAATACTTTCCCCTTCATCCCTCCTCCTCCCCACGTTGTCTCAAGCAGCCACCCAAAGCAGGCTGGCTCAGCAGCGCTGCCGGTTGCGGTGCTGCTGCTCGGCTGCTGACCGCACTGCGCTGCAGGGTGCCAGCACACGGTGCTGAGCCCAGCTTTGTTCGGCCAAAGCAAGTTTGGTTATGACCCATCTGCTGCCAGAACCCAGGCCTGAAGCCAGCCAAGCGCCGAGCAAGCTTTCAGAATGACTCAGAGCCAGTGCAGGGCACACGGCACCTTGGAAGTCCGTCCTGAACATCACGGTGCGACACCTCCCGCAGCATCAGTGCCCCCAGGGGGGACACCTCAGCCCTCTCCATCTCACAGCCCCAGCGTGCAGCCCACCACAGCACTCACCACTCCATGACAATGAGCAGACACTTCCTCCCCTGGTAGAGGTTCTCGTAGACGTCCATGATGCGGACAATGTGCGCGCACTGTGACGCCCTCCAGTGCAGCTCCACTTCCCTGCGTGCCTTGGGGCAATCCTGCAGCATCTGCAAAGAAGCACAACTCCATCAGCTCAGCACCCCGACGAGCAGAGCAGCCTGGGCAAGGCAGGCAGGCACAGCGTGAGCGCGGCTCAGCAAGGCACCGGGTGCTGCATGCAATGCCTCCATCCCCATCTAGTGGGAGCAGTGCAAAGCCACTTTGCCCTCAGAGGCACCCAGGGGGAGACAGGGTGCAGCCCATCCTGCTAACCCTCGGCTGTGCTCCTGGCAGGTAGAAAAAGCTGATGGAGAGCAGCTCCAGAGAAGGCAGATGGTCTGGGAGTGCTCCCATTCGCAGCCCTGGGCCAGGCAGGGAACGCAGCAGTACTGCAGCACTCCAGCAGAAGCCAGGCTTGTGCATTACACGGGGTTGAATTGACCTCAGCTGCCCAACACATCCAGGGCTCCTCTGCACCCTTCTCCATCACGTCCTTACATCAGCACAAGCTGCTTGTCCTCGTTTCCCTGAGTCACATCTGAGATTTCTGCAGCCCATAACACCTCACTTCTCACTGCGCTTACAAAGCTGCTTTATTAGGGCCACGTCCCCTTGTGCCACCAAAACCCTCTAAAGGACAGCAATGCAGCCACACACTGCCCATCCACAGGCACTGCTCCCGTCCCTGGTGCCAACATCTGCATCCAGCCACCACCTCTGGTCCCACACCTCATCCTCCAGCTCACGGTGGGGTCATTCTGCTTGGGGCCCCACTCTCAGGCAGCTTCAGAGGCCACCAGCCCAAAGCACGCACACACAGGGAGACAAAGCAGCAGTCAGATGTTCTCCAAGTAGCAGCAACCCTCTAACGAGGCCGTTGCCCTTCCCAAAGACAACTCACAGTTCCCAGGTGCAGGAAGGATTTGCTAGGCTGCCACAGACTATTAATTACCACATTCGTCAGGATAAACAACCAGCCTTAATTATTATGCTACTAAATAAAGAGTAACAACTGTGCCTATCCTGAGCACATTTCATCTTCCTTCCTGCCTTAGCAGCTCTGGGGCTGTTTGGCAGAGCAAAGCCCCCACTGCCCCGACCTCAGGTTGGCACCAGGGACAGAGGTGGCAATAATCATGCTGTATTTCCACACCTCACTCCACAGCATCCCGAGCAGCAGCGGGGACAGGGCCTGGAGAAAAGCTTTGTTATTTGCAGCTCTGCCTGGGTGGGGAGTCAGGAAGTGTAAAGGAAAAAAGGGGGAAAAAAAATGGTAATTGCACGCTGGGAAAATTGAACAGCAGGAAGCAGACAGAGTAATTCTAAGCAAGACAACCAGGAGATGTACAAAAATATACATCCAATTTTTAAAGCGCTTTTCAGGGAGCTTAATTGTATTCCTAACGAGCTCGAGGCAGCCGCCTCCATTACCTGTACAGCACGGCTGTGACATTTGCTTTTGTACTCAGGCACCTACAGGCAAACAAACAGCTTCCTGACGGCCTCCCAAACACCCTCTGCCATTCAGCTCAGCCAACAGCCCGGCCTCCTGCTGGCTATGGGATGGAGGAGCACAGCCAGCCTCATTAAGGGCACGATTGGGTCTATTTAGGACCTGCTCCTGGTGCCTGCTAAGGGCCAGATGCAGTCAGGCTGCTGGGGAAGGAGGATGCAGAAGGAATGTGGCAATGCCCAAGCCGTGGTAAAAGCATCCCCACCATCCCCTGCACCCATTGGTGCTGAGCCCTCCAACAAGCTCTGCAGAGCCTACCAAACCTTCATGCTTTTCCATTTCAGGTTAAAATACATCACCACACGCTCGTGGGAAGCGACAAAGATTGGCTTATCCCCATTTCCAGTCACTATCTGAGCCCTGGTTTTCCTCGTTGCAGCTCAGAGCTTTAATCACTTGCCCTCAAACTGCATTAACACCACGTTAGCGCTGCAAAACAAAGCTATTTTTCTGCAGTCTGCTGCTCGCTCCAGTCACACACACCCCGCGTCCAGTGTATTTGGGTGTGTTTGGTAACACTGCCCATGTCCCCATTTTAGCTCTGGTATCCAGGACACAGCCACGTTTATATTTCTTGGCTTGCAAAGAGGAGGCTGAGATGGAACAGCACCTTGTGTTGCCCTAGGTTCAGGAAGGGTTAACCACGCCCTGGCTGACCAGCAGACCACAACCCCTACTTGACTGCTGCTTTTAGCATCAGGGACCCTCCAAACGACAACTGCACCCCAGACCATGTTCCCCACCCCAAGCCCCAAGGAGGGCAGGGAGGAAGCTCAGCTTCCTGGGCTCTTCCCTCCTCCCTGCTTGCTTTCCCTTCAGAACATCTCCTGCAGACCCCACGCCTTCGTGGCCGCGTGTTTTGCCGGCGATGCCAACGTGAGCTGGCAGTTTCACAAGCGGGCAGAGGACACAGGATGCCGTGGGAAGAGCAGCAGTGATTGCACGGTGCTTTCACAAGGAGCCCTGCAAGAGCACGGCCAGCAAAATCCCGGAAGGAAGAGCATTGCAAGCATTGAGCAATGCCCCAGGAGCGCAGCTGGGGCTGGTCCTGCTGCAGGGGGATACCGGGGACCCCCACCCTGCAGCCCCCAGCTCAGGGCATCTGCTGAGCCTTTCTTCACCCACAACAGATGTGGCAGCTATTCAGCTTTTCAGGCAGCAACAAAAGCCCGTCCGGGTGCACAAAGGCCATGAGCAAAGAGACTGTGGCTTAACCAGGAGCCACCTGCCAGGGCCCCACGCAGAGGGGTGCTGCCCTGCTCCACCACAGCAAAATCTGAGCACCGAGATCAAAGGTCCCAAGCAGGTACACGGGGCACAGCCGCCAGCACAGCAGGATGAGGATGAGGATGCAGAACTCAGGGGAGAAGTCAGAGCAGGTAAATGGCAGCACGAGGCAGCCCTGCTGACTCAGAGCCCTGCAGCACGGCACGCCAACGGCAGGCAGCCACGCTTCGTGGAGACAAATGATCAGTGTCTGCTTCGTGTGTCTGAGAAAAACATGAGAGGACCTTCCCGTTCCTGGGTTTTGTCTGGGGATGGACCTATTCTCACCGTGCATCAGAAGGATGGCTGAATTTTGGTGGCTCACTCATTGTTCTTCCCTCCTAAAAAGACAGGGTGCTTTGTGCTGTGTGTTAACGTCGTAGCCCAGGCTGTTTCTGCTTCTTCTAGCAGGGCATAAATCACATGGGGGAGAAAGACCCCCAGAATACCCCAAATACCATTCATCCCTTCCTCGGGTCACCTCCTGCTGGCAGTCACTGTGACACCGAGTGGGAAGGACAGACATGGGACCAGCATTGCCATCAGCATCGGGGCCTGCACTACAAAAAGCAAAAGGAAAATGAGAAGTCAGGGAGGGGTGAACAACACCCTCACGTGACCTACACCAAGTCCAGCCGGTTGTTTCACGCTCAGCCTCTTTATCTCCATCTCCTCGCAGAGCCTTTGAGGCTGCTTCCAGCCCTCCCTTCAGATCCCAGCCCCGAAGCTATGCACCTAATCAGATTTCCTATCAGAGCTGCTGCGCTCATGAATGGAAAAGCACATATAGGTGCTTTATGATAGGAAGTGGTTGATATTTACAGCTGTGTTTAATACAGAAGCAAGCACGGTGTAAACCATTAACTTGGCTCTGACCTATGTACTCTGCACTTCCCTCCCCAGGCAGCACGCATGGCCTGAAAACCCACAGCTCGAGCCCTTGCTGAAGCACCTCATTGCCACTGTGGCAACACAGGGCGCCAGCTCCAGCCCCACATCCGTAGGGTTCCCCCCAGATGGACACACAGGTGGGCCCAGCCCCCCAACCCTGGGCAAGCACCTGGAGCTTGGAGCATCTCTCTGGGTCCCCATCCCCAGCAGCCTCAGAGCAATCCTTAGCCTGTCTGTACAGGGAACCCCATATTTACTTATTCAAATCTGTCTTTGGGAAGCCCCCTCCTCCCAGCTGGGGGGGGGTGGAAGCCAACAGGATGCGGCACAGCAGTGCTCCTGAAGCTCATATCACCACGCAGGGCATCACCAAGGTTTTATTTACGTGCCCTTGAAGCTCGGTGACGCACAGCGCGTTTGCATCACTCCGTCCTCTCCGTGGTGATTTGTTTAAGAGCATTTTGTACCCTGGGCAGGCTCTGCCAGCAGTCAGCAAGCACCTCCCGACACCGAGCCCAGGGACACGCACCCCAATCACAGCACCCCGCTCCCGGGGGTCACCTCAGAGCTGTGCACCCCGATCGTGCATCCCACACGTGCCACACTGCCCCAGCAGCAATGAACCCCCCCAGGGCAGACCTCTCCATACCCCAAACCAACGTTTGGGATGAGAGCCGTGCCCCAACCCCCATCCCCACGTGGACTGGGTGCTGCCAGGGACACGGGGCCGCTGCTGCCCTACGTAACCAGCTCCTGCGTTAAGCGGCCACTGCTGCTATTGAAAGGAGGTTTTGTGTCGTGCAGGGGGAAGGTCGGAACAAGAGCAACACGGGGATTTCATAACAAGCCTTTGTCTGCGCAAGCAGGGGCCCCACGGCTGCCTCCCCGAGCATGCTCCCCCTGGAGCTGCGACCGCCCTCCTCCGCCTTTGTCCTCAGCTTCACACCGTAAAAGCTCCTCCGGCTTTCCCAGAGCCGCCCTGCTCCTCCTCCTCCTCCTCCTCCTCCTGCTCCGGGGATATCCCGCAGCCCCGGCATTCTGCGGGATCCGTAGGATAGTTTGTACAGCGGCACACTGCGAATGTTTTGCAACAAACCCCTACGGGTTAAGAGCTGAGCAACCCTCCACCCCAAAGGTGGAGCACGTTTCCCCCTCGAGCACCAGAGCAAGAGCATTCATAGGAAATCCTGACCTCAAAGCAACGCAACGAGACCAAGGAAGCAGCCCCATAAGCAGCCCCACTGGCAGCAGGCTGTCCCACCCTGCAGACCCCCACCATCCCTGCACGTAGCCTTGCAGAGCCAACTGGAACTGAAAAGGGCCTCAGCAGCAATCAGGCCGTGAGCCCCCTGCC
>VXAB01013460.1:21995-40236 GCA_013399175.1 Odontophorus gujanensis
CGACAGCGCGCAGCAGGTGCCCCAGGACACGCTTCCAGCGGCACAAGCAAACTCACCGCGCGAATCCCATCAAGGCGACTAAGGCAGCTCGGGCGGATGTTATTCGCTTTGTTTGTATTAGAAAGCCATAAAGCTACATCCCGGCGTTGCTGATGGAAAGCAACTCGGCCGTGCGGGCGGCAGGGCAGGGAGGCAGCGCTCCCATTGTCCGATCCGCCGAACCGGTTCCCGAGTTTCACCGCCCGTGTCCCCGCACACTGAGAGCAGCTCGGTGATGCCGGGAGGAGCGGGACTCGGGGCGGAGCGAACCGTCCGCACCGCCCGGGGAACCGGGGGAGCCCGAGCGGGGGNGGGGATGAAGGGCGTGGAGCACCTCCGAGCACCTCCTGCATGAGGAGAGGCTGAGGGGGCTGCGGCTGTTCAGGCTTGAGAACAGAAGGCTCAGAGGGGATCTGATCCACTTCTATCAATATCTGAGGAGCGGGAGGCAAAGGGACGAGGCCGGACTCTTCTCAGCAGTGTGTGGTGATAGGATGAGGGGAAATGGCCACAAACTGAAGCATAGGAAGTTCTGCACCAATGTGTGTGGGAACTTCTTCCCAGTGCAGTGATGGAGCACTGGAGCTGCACACAGAGGTGGTGGGGTCTCTTTCTCTGCACGTTTATCAGCTGGAACGAAATTGGAAATTCAGCTATTTCGTCTGCGGATACAAAATACGCAGCCTGCTTGTCACCCTTGGTTTATGTTCACCCCTCTGTCACCCACAAACAGCAGTGGACACAGCCTGGAGATGGCTGTGACCCCGAGCACTCAGCACACGCTACCTCCAGGATAACATAAACACCCCAAGAATGGCAACGAGCTGCAGTCCGGTGCCCCACACGTGTGGGGGAGTGCTGGCAGCAGAGCAGGATGCCCTGGGCCATGCCTGCACCTTCCATGAGCAATAGCATCTGCTCCTATCTGTTAGTCAAGCCAATAAGTCTGCCCCATCTGTTAGAAAAGGCCAGCTCACGCTCTTCAAAAGTCAGTTTCTAACAAAACCTGATCAGTAGCTGTTACAGGAGCAGCTCCAGCTAATCAGAGAGCATCATTAGTGAAGAGGAGCATCTGTCAACCCAATTAACAACATCCTGGGGGGCGATCCAGCCCTCTTTACACCAACTCACACAGTTCGGTGACACTGAGGAGCTGAGTAGGGCCTCCAAATGTCAGCTCCCATCCCTCTGGCCCAGCCTCAAGCTCAGAGCAGTATGTGGGCAAAGGGGAAACCACAGCCCCTCGTGCCACTCCATTTCCTTCTGTTTCATTCACGTTTTATACTGTCACCCAGCCCGAGCAGGTGCCCACAGCTGGAGCAGCACTGCATCCATCAGCTCCGCCGTCGCCCACTTGAGGGTTTAAATGGAAACTGAAAGAACTTAAACGAAAGGTAAAACGTAAAAATAAAAATGAAAAATAAAAGTGATGCTGAGATTAAAAAAAGAGTATATTCGTACTAACTAAAACGAAAAAAAAAAAAAGGAAAAACATAGCATTGAATAAATAGGACGCGAACGAGCGCCGGGCTCTGCAGGGCGGCCGTGCTGCCACGAGGTGGACCCCGGGGCACGCTGCTCTCCGCAGCTGCGAGATCGCTGGGGTGAAAAGAGACAGCAGGAACAAAAAACAGCAGCAACACCCACAAGGAAACCGCCCCCGAGATGGCAGTCGGTGCAAGTAACCCGTTATCAGCGCAAAGAAACCTCACCATGGGGGTAACGCTGCTCACCCTGCTCAGCCCCCGCTGCTGCCTGCTCAACCGAGCTCTCCCTCCTTTCATTTCCACCTCTGTTTGGGAATGGGATTGCTGGCAGCAGGTTTGAGGGCTGTTCTGTCCATGTGCTTTCCCCGGCCAGTAATTAGGTGGATTATTGTTTGATTATAATAGAGTTAGAGGGAAAAACAGGCCTTGTAGATTAGGGTACTGATTGTTAACGCTGCGTGCATCCCGTCCTTCTCCACGGGTGGATTTGTGTGAGCGTCAGGCTGAAAAGCTCTCTCACTTTTAAATGATAATGCATCTAAATAATCCTGCGTGCTTCTAGGGTAGGGGTAATTGGGTTGAGAAGATGTGGCTAATCCCCAGTACCGCTATTCATGTCCTTCTTAAAGCGATGGGGGGGGGTTGGAACAAGCAGAGGGGGAGTGGTGGTTGCGATGTAAGGGATGGGGTGGGAGCACTACGTTGTGCCCAGAGCCCTGTGCTGCTCCCACAGGATGTGCACTGGTGCTGGAAGGGATCCCAGGGCACAGTATATTTATAGAGCACCGTGGGATCCTCAGGGATGGAAGGAGCTCTTCTAACCTGGATTTGCAATCCAAAAAAGCAGCTGCACGCTTTCTGAGCTTTGCCCTTCATCTGCTGTCGTCCTGCATTTAGATGGAGAGCCTTCTTCTCCATGGAGGGACATTCCCAGCTGGCAATACCGGTCCCAGCCAGGGATATCCCCCTTGGCACCCCATCCTGCAGCAGGATGGCAGAAATGCCCTTGGCGTGGTTTCCCTAGCAGATTAGCACCTGGCAGTGCTGGCATACCCATGAGACAGCCCTGCAGCCCTTCTGCTGGGCACAGAGAGCCCACAGCTGCGAGGCATGCAGGGAAGGATTGCTTGGGACCAAGGGTCCTGCCCGCAGCTGCTGCCACCCCATGCATGGCTCTGGTGGAGCACACAGCAGGCCATGCTCCTCCGTGCATCAAAAACACAGCCAGGCCTCAGTGCTGACCCCTTACACTGCTTTTCTCCACACAGGGCTATTTTTCTTTTTCTCCCTCCAAATGGAAACTGAATCCTGATTCATTGCCCACAGGGTGATGCCAAATGGACTTCCTGAACTCGCAGTCACAAAAACCACTGTTCAGAAGCACGGGAATATATACCTTTAAAAATAATTTGCTTTGAAAGGCATGTAGCCCAACTGACAATCAAAACCACAGAACCCACACGAGGGAAAACGAAGCAAATATCAGTGCTCAGCTATGGCACAGCAGCAGCACAGCCCTGCAGCTGCAGCACAAGGAGTGAGCATTTCAGGTNGAGCTCTCCCTCCTTTCATTTCCACCTCTGTTTGGGAATGGGATTGCTGGCAGCAGGTTTGAGGGCTGTTCTGTCCATGTGCTTTCCCCGGCCAGTAATTAGGTGGATTATTGTTTGATTATAATAGAGTTAGAGGGAAAAACAGGCCTTGTAGATTAGGGTACTGATTGTTAACGCTGCGTGCATCCCGTCCTTCTCCACGGGTGGATTTGTGTGAGCGTCAGGCTGAAAAGCTCTCTCACTTTTAAATGATAATGCATCTAAATAATCCTGCGTGCTTCTAGGGTAGGGGTAATTGGGTTGAGAAGATGTGGCTAATCCCCAGTACCGCTATTCATGGTCTTCTTAAAGCGATGGGGGGGGGTTGGAACAAGCAGAGGGGGAGTGGTGGTTGCGATGTAAGGGATGGGGTGGGAGCACTACGTTGTGCCCAGAGCCCTGTGCTGCTCCCACAGGATGTGCACTGGTGCTGGAAGGGATCCCAGGGCACAGTATATTTATAGAGCACCGTGGGATCCTCAGGGATGGAAGGAGCTCTTCTAACCTGGATTTGCAATCCAAAAAAGCAGCTGCACGCTTTCTGAGCTTTGCCCTTCATCTGCTGTCGTCCTGCATTTAGATGGAGAGCCTTCTTCTCCATGGAGGGACATTCCCAGCTGGCAATACCGGTCCCAGCCAGGGATATCCCCCTTGGCACCCCATCCTGCAGCAGGATGGCAGAAATGCCCTTGGCGTGGTTTCCCTAGCAGATTAGCACCTGGCAGTGCTGGCATACCCATGAGACAGCCCTGCAGCCCTTCTGCTGGGCACAGAGAGCCCACAGCTGCGAGGCATGCAGGGAAGGATTGCTTGGGACCAAGGGTCCTGCCCGCAGCTGCTGCCACCCCATGCATGGCTCTGGTGGAGCACACAGCAGGCCATGCTCCTCCGTGCATCAAAAACACAGCCAGGCCTCAGTGCTGACCCCTTACACTGCTTTTCTCCACACAGGGCTATTTTTCTTTTTCTCCCTCCAAATGGAAACTGAATCCTGATTCATTGCCCACAGGGTGATGCCAAATGGACTTCCTGAACTCGCAGTCACAAAAACCACTGTTCAGAAGCACGGGAATATATACCTTTAAAAATAATTTGCTTTGAAAGGCATGTAGCCCAACTGACAATCAAAACCACAGAACCCACACGAGGGAAAACGAAGCAAATATCAGTGCTCAGCTATGGCACAGCAGCAGCACAGCCCTGCAGCTGCAGCACAAGGAGTGAGCATTTCAGGTCTGGCCCTCGACTCAGCTTTTCTGAGCTCAGATTTGTTTATTTTACCCTATAAATCCTCAGCAGCACCAGCACAGAGGGGGGGACAGGTTTTCAGCTCAGCGACCTGACGGAGAAGCTCTGGGTGCTGGGGTGAGGATGGGCCCACTGTGAGCTCCCTGCAGGTCCCTAGTTCCTGCAGAGCTGATGCTGAGGTCCCTGAGCAATAGGTGATGCTCTGAAGGATGGAGCTGCCTGCTCCTCCTGCCGGTGCCCCCATGGCAGGCAGCAAGGCTGGCACTGCCTCACGCTTCCACTCCGTTTATCACTATGGGCGATGTCACAGACAGTTCTGGAGCAGAGATAGGGAGCCCAGGGGCCTCTCTCTGAGTGAGAAATAACTCAGGTGCAGAGTCAGCCCCTGTCAGCAGGCAGTGGTGTGGGAGCAGGGACCACGAGATCACCTCCGTGCTACCCATGGAAAGGTGAAAAACAGAGAATAAGCTGCAGAAGGTCGGGTGGGTGCGAGGACAGTGGAAGGGGAGCACGCAGGGTGAGAGGCTCAGCTCTGCCACAAGGGATCTGCTTCTAAACAGTGCGTTCACATCTGCGGGCATCCACCCCGTGCCCAGGTCCCCGCAGTGTGCCAGCACAGAGGAGGGAGGCATTTGTGCAATGAGATTACGGAGATTAGCTCCGTTAGGATAAGCAGCTCCCGGCCTGGCCCTAATCCAGCGGGAGCATGCAGCCCACACGCTGCTGCTGGATGCCCTGCAGGACACAATGGAGCACATGGGGGACAATATCTGAGCTTCTGTACCCATGGGGAGCCTGCAAAGCTCCTGGTCCCCAACAGGACTGCTTCAGTGCTGCTGCTGCTGTTCCCACAGCTGTCTTCAGCCTCAACACAAGCACGAGGGCTTTGGGGCTCTCACTGCTTTTTTACACGGCCTCTCCAGGTTTTTTGGGCAGCACATAATGCACAGTGCTGCCTCAGGCTCTTTCACTTTTTGCTGCTTTTTGTAGGCTCATTCAGCCCTAGGTTTATAACAAGCTTTTAGCAACATCTTCAACCTCAAAGTGCCCCATGTGCGTGGCAGCAGTCGCTGTCCTGAGGTTTCTGCACAAACCCAGACAATTGCACATCCATGACGGAGGAGCTTTTATCCCCCACTCTGTGCCTCTCTCCTACAGAAGCTGTGCTGCCAGGAGCAGGAGCTGAAGAGCTCGTCTCTCCACAGCAGGATCGCTGCGCCATGCGAGGAGGGAGGGCATGCCCAGGCACCCATTGCCCACCAGCAGCAAGGACTTGCTGAGCTCCATGCACTTAGATGCAAGCAGGGAAGGGGGAGGAGGGGAAGGGGAGCACAACCAGTGGGAAGACAAAAAAAAAAAGTGCACTGTAAACCTAAAAGAGTGGCTGCCATGAGAGGTTCACATGGACTGCAGAGCTGAGGGGCAGCACCGCATGCTCAGCACAGTGCTGGTGGCAGTGGGTGCTGACGGGGCTTTATCTGCATTTCTGAGCGTGGTGGAAAATCACTTGGGGCACTGAGCAACAGGCTAAAAGTGCTCGGGGCCAGCTGGAGCAGCTGCTGGGGGCTGTGCGGGAAGGGCCCTGTTCTGACAGCACCATATCCACCCCGGTGTGCTGAAACCAGGAGCAGAGATTACATTGCAGCAGGCTGTGACCTGGCATGTGGCACGGGCCAGAAATAAAACTGTTTATGTAGCAACTGAAATAATAGCAACGGCAGCTAGGTAAGACGTATCTCCCTCTATTTATATTAATTATTTATTGAGGCCAGGGGTATATATTTATTTGGGTGGAAGGGATCTTTTTACATTATAAACAGTTTTGCTCGTGGAGAGCAGCCCAGGCTGTGCTGCAGGGAGTTTCTCACACAGCTTTTGGGAGCAATACATGCTGCCCTTCTGCACACTGAGCTTTGGGGTGCTGGCGTGCACCAAGGTGCCAACGGGGTGAACAAGATGCAGCTCCAGGCAGGGACCATCGCCCCATGCCATCCCTGCACTGCCCCTCAGCATTGCAACAAGGAAAGGGTCAGGTCTAAGAGAAAGAAAATGAATTAAAATGAATCATCCAAGAGTATTTATAAAGCTTTGTGCCAGACTCATGCATTTCCCATCACACGGGGATGTGTCAAAGGGTCATGCATGGTCCTGCAAGTGCTCAAAGGGAGGGCTGGAAACAGTTATGGCGCTGCATGTGATCGCAGCAAGGGGAAGGAAAAAAGCTGACTGGGGAGTCTTGTCCCTCTCTCACCCCCTTGCCAACTTATTTCTACTTCTAAAGCACCACCAGTGCCTCGCATGGTGAGAAATGAGATGAGGAGGGATGTAAAGCACCCAGGATCCTGCAGTGCTGCCCAGCAAAGGAGTTGAAACTGCAGCACCCCAGTTGTCTCTGTGTTTATCTGCATCCAGAGGATTCCAGAGGCAGGCAGCACACTGCTGCAGGCACACCGGGTGCAGGACGTCCCCTGTGCAGGAGGAGCTGGCAGTGCAGGGACAGAGCAGTGCCAAAGGTTTGCAGTGCACTGAGTTCTGCACAGGGCAACAGCAATGAAGGGAATTGCGAAGGGATATACGGGGGATATACAGCTTGTGGCTCAGAGATTTATGCTCATACCAGAAAAATCATCCCTGCTCGCTTGCACGCATTTATTTTGTGCTTCCATTCGAGAGAGGGAACTTCTGGTGTGAATTCCCTGCATGACCTCCCCTGTTTGATGCCTTCACAGCCGGCTGCTCAGCCCTCCGGGATCGCTTCATTTCTGCCATCCATCACCAGCACCTCCCAGAGCTGCAATGCCACTGCTGTCAGCACTGCTGTCACCCAGCACTGAGCAAAGATATGAAAGACATCACCCTGGTGCAGGGCCCTGTGCCGTGCAGGCACGGCTGAGGAGCTTTGGGCATTAGCAAAGATCCACAGTGGCACTGAGGGTAACTTGCATCCTTCCTTCTCATCCTTCAGCTGCAGCTCACAGCCTGGGGGGAATCCTTTCTTCTGAGCTCTTTTCTCCCTCAGCTCTCACCCCTCCACCTGCAAAGCCAAATTCCGGAGGCAGCGAGAGGAATGAGGTGCTGCTCTGGGAATGATGCTTTGGTGTGTTCAGAGTTCTTCTCAGCAAGGCATGGCAGGCTCAACTGAGGAGCCCTGCAGATGGAGCAAACTAAAACACACCACGGGAACAGCTCACGGAGCCTTCAGTGTGAGAGGAGAGGGAGAAAGTGCTGCACTCATGCGAAGGGGAAGGAAGGAACCTTCAGAGAAATGGCCCCATTCATTCATCTTCTGTGCAGCGGAGGGCTCCGTTTGTAAAAAGGATTGGATGAATGCCACAAGGAAGAGCACCGCCTCATTAGCTGGTCTTCAAGGAAAGCTAATTATGGGCAAAACCCACCTTGGCAGCACACAGAACCCCGAGGTGTGAGCTGAGCCCTCTGTAAGCGGTGTTGGTGCTAAGGGCAGAGCCACAGTGGAGCTCTGCAGGACCACAGCCACTGCAGCCCCGTGGGGAACACACACACATCCACGTATCCACACGTAACGAAGCTCAGAGAGCACTTAAGGGTCTGTATGTACTGTTTCAACCTGCAAACCTCCCGTTTAATCACACATCCACCATTCACTTGCACTAAAAGAGCCCACTCCTCTGCCTGCAAAGCGTCTCTGTGTGTAAACAGCTTAATGACACAGGTCATAGCTACGGCCCTTTTTATTGCAGGATGAGTTCACCTCCCAACAACGCTGATCTCCCCTGGTGTACAGGACATTACCCATTTATAGTTTGCTAAGAAAAGCAAATCTCCCTCAAGTGGCTGCCGCTGGATTTCTCGGCGCAGCGCGGGGATAAGCGGGATTCTGCGCTTTAAAAAGATCTCCACGGGGCTAAATAAGAAAGTGACAAGCAAGGAATGCCACGGCCGAACTTCGGGGCGTTGTAATTACAGCACGTTTGTCACATCTCCATCACCACATCACTGCGTGGAGCCCGAAAACCTCCCGCCCATCTCTGCTCAGATCGCCGCGGGAATTGGCGCTCTCTGGGAGCGATTCGTAACGGATTAAAACAGAACACCAGGTTCTTCCTCCAGGAATTGCAGTCTGTGGCTAAAGAAAAATTACGTGTTTATTTCCTTTTAAAAACGAACCGAAGTACAGCGTTAGGAAATGTCTGCCCGTGACATTTAGGTACGGAGTTTGAGACAGACTCGTTCCGAAAGCGTTCCTTCCTTCACAGAGTTATACTCACACGCACCTTAAGGTGTCCTACACTTCCACCTCACCACAGCATTCACGATACAAAGGTTCACCTGTGACTCCTTGAGACATACCGACACTGAGTGTGAACATCCGCGAAGCAGAAGAAACCCTGAATAGTAAATTCATTGCACCGAGACAAATGTAGGCTGGTAAAATAATAAGGCACAGTACTATGGATAGGGAACACGGGTTATTCCTTGCAGGGCTGAAGTCACCCATGCAACGCTGCTCTGATGACCCCAAGGCCTAAATGTGACAGTGGGAGCTGGGAATGAAGGCGTCGGAGTTTCTCAACACTCGAGGGCTTTTTCATGCCAATGTGAAGGGTATCCATCTCCCCCAAGCCCTTACCAAGTTAATAAACCAATTGATGTAAACCAAACAATAATTGATGTCCACCAGATATCAAAAGCACGCTGGGTAACCACAGCTCCTACTGCTCACTGCATGGACGAGCTGTGAGCTCTGTGAATTGAGGAGAGGTCTTTCAGTGCAGTTTGCTTTGGATCTCAGTTGGGTACCACACAGAAGTGCTGTGGATCTCCCCATGTTATTTTGGCTCTTGGCACCCGTGCCGGCGTTGAACTTTGGCAGGAGGGGGATTTGCATCCATCATTTCAGCACGGATCTCTGGCTGCACAATCAGCCTTTCGCTTGTGTGGATGGGATTAGTAAGACATTGCTGAGATCATCATGTGGACTTCCACAGCCAAAACAGCCATCGGTATTACAAAAAAGAGGAGGAAAAAACCCAAAGAGCTGCAGTCTGCAGTGAACATCCCTTCAAAAAAGGACCCGAGGTTTATTTCAGAGGTAGTTTCAAAGAAGATGACCATTGAGAAGAACCTCTGCTGCTAAATTCCTCATCCCAGCAGCTTCCAACTGCACGGAAGCCCTGTGAGCTCGCAGCTATTGTAAACGATGGCAGACTGCACTATGCACCCGCAGGAGCTGCCTCACACCTTTCAGAGTGCTTTGTTCTGAACTCCAAGGTGACCAGGCAAGCAGAGCTCCCACTCAGAAGGGACAGGCTGGGTAGCAAGCCCCAGGGAAGAGCACCCATCAGAGGCACTGCCTGCCCTTGGCAGCACAGAACCAGGAGCAGCCTGCTTATGGGCTGCAGCACCACGACCCACAGCGACCACGTCACTGCCCCACTGGGCTCAGACAGAAACAAGTTCCTCCTTGCAACCAGGGTGGACACGTGGTATTTGGACCCCAGTGTAAAAGCAATGCGTGCCTGGCAGATGCTCGCGTTTTATATCAAAAAGATTGCTAAACCAAACAGCAAAAAACACAGATAAATGCAGCGTGTCACTGACAACACAAAGACCAATGATGCGTGCAGTCCAACAGAGGGAACATCATAGGGAACACTCAGAAACAAGTTTGGGTGACTTCAGGACAACTCCTAGAAACGTGACGCCTGCTCTGTTAGAAACACAAGCAATCTGAACGTGTGCTGTGCTAACTCCTGAGGAGAACACAACTCAGGGTGCAGGGGAACCTCACCCAGTGCAGGTGGAACAAGGAATCTGTAAAACAAACGGGTTCCTCAAAGACAAACACTGCTTGGTTAATCTGTGCAGATGAGTTCAGCATTGCATCACTTCAACATCCTCACCAGTATCACCGATAACAAAAGTGATGGACTTCTGATGCCTTCAGACCTCATTAGTGCACTCAGCTTTCCAAAAAGCAAATGTGAATTTGAGATTGGACGTCATCTCTCTGAACACTGTGACTGCAAGCTTGTCCACAACTGATAAACGACACAGTTAACAACACAGCCTGTGTTCTGCATGCGATTCCCACACGAACCCACCACGAGTTCAACAAGGGAAGTGTTTACAGGGCTGAGAACTCAGCTCTCTCCCTGACACAGAGTTTATTAGCTCCCCCGAAGGGAGCTCTCCCAGTTTGGGCACACTGTGTCACACTATTCTTAGAAAGCAAATAGTGCATAAAGAAAATGGGGCGTAGTAAATAAAAACAGAGCTACGCTTCCTGGGCTACACAGAACCTTGTTGCTTCTTTTTCCTTCTCATCTGCTGCAGCCAAATCGATAAGAGCCCCAGATTAGCAAGACTGTTAACTGTGTGTGTGATTTTAAACCACAGCAGTAGTCCCAAGTAAGTAGGATAGATCCTTAAATGTGCACAGCTCACAGAGCACCTAGATCAGTCAGGTGAAGGTGAACACATTTTCAAGCTAAGAAAGCAACGTGTCTGCCACCTAATAACTACACTCACAGTTCCACAGCATAAGCCTTAAGTGAGAGCTCTGTATGCATAGCAGGGGCTGTGAGATGAGAGGTTAGCTCATCGTAACCAGATCCCAGAAGTCCCAGGAGAATGCTCAATCCACACTGGGTGTTTTAGAGATGAAAGTGTTCTACAGCCAAGCCACTGCTTGCTGCTCCTGAAAAAGGATATTCCATCTTCTCCTTGCTCAGCTCCTAACACGAACACTCTTGTCTTCTTCCTGGCTCCAAACACTGCCACCACTGTGCAGTCTTTCTATAGATAGTGCTCCTTTTCTACACATCTTTCTTACCAAGCTACTGCTCCTCAGAAGGTTGCCCTTCTTCCTCACTCATCAGGTACATTAAAAAAATAACAATTACAAAAGCAAATAGGAAATTCAGAGGAGGAAACAGAACGCTCCTGGCTTTGGGCAACGTGTCACATCTGTTAGAGACACTGTTACCATTGGTGGTGTATTCTACCATTCCTTCCCCAAAATTTGTTTCCCTGGTTGCACATTCACATGAAGCCTCACTCAGCTGAGCCAAACAGAAATAGCACTCGTGCCTTACCCTGAAGCAAACCACGAGCACAGCACACACACTGGTGTCACTCATGGAAATAGTGAAGCCTGGTTTTTATCCACATCATCACCAAGCTTAGTGCATTTACACTCACAAAACAGAAGCAAAGCTCTTATGTGAGAATCTCTGATTAAAGAACAGTCGTGGGAAGCCCAGGGCTTTGCCTCTGACTCTTTGGCCTTTTCATCCACGCCTCCATCCCGTGTTTCAGCAGTGCTGTAATTAGAACAGGGCAAAAGAAGAAGGCTCTGCTACTGAACATGTGGTCACCCGATCTCACAGATCACCCCGATCATTCTTCTGTTCTGTTCCTCTCCTCATTTTAATACTAAAAACTTGCTGCAGAGGAACTCGTCAAACTTAAAACCCTCTCTTCAAAAGAGCTCTAAATTGTGTTTAAAATTGCATTCGGGAACCTGGCAGGAGATCAGATGTTTCTGTATATGCACCCAGGCCATGTGGCTCCAAGAACTAAGAACCAGAACAAGTTGTGTTGTTGTCGTTACAGGTCACACCACCACTTCATGTTCTTGGAAGATAAGGGAATTAAAAGCTCACACATCTCGAGCGTGCAGAAACATCTCTCAGAGACCTGGAGGAATACAATTAGAATTGAAATAATTCATCTCATAACGCATTTTGATCTGTGAGTTTTTGCCTCTTATCAGATTTTCCTGTCGTTTTACAGATTACGTTGAGATTTCACATAGCTGTTTTATTTATTAGGGCTGTTCCACACATGTTTTCTTATTATCTCCTACATCTTAAGAACTTTTACTGTCTGACCTGGGCAGCACCACGCTTCCTTTTTCATTAAAAGAGCTCCATGGAATTCAATAGAATTCACTCAGCACAAAACAACAAAACCAAACCAACCAACAACTCAACAACTCACACCAACGAGTGAACACACGCACACACACCCGGGAGAACTTTTAAATCTGAGCTCCGAGAAAGTATCAGTGAATCATTAGCCCTGAACAAAGCAGCCCACGCCTGCAGTGGACCCTTTCTGCTCCTGAGCTTCCCTGTCAGCCTTCCACAGACTGCTAAGGGACAGAGCAAAAGTACAGGAACTACATCCATCCGCACCTTAATGCACTGCGCCGATGCATTTGTGCTTGTGACAACAGATGTAAAAACTCTCCCCAAAATAAAGTCGGAAAAAATAAAAATAAAGCTGATTTGGGGATGAACTGAAAATATACATTTTAAGTCAACTTCCCTTGTCTTCTTAAGCAAAATAATCTCCTAACTTGTCTTGATAAGAAATGGTTTGGGTTCCAAAACAGCACTATTAAATAGCGTAGCGGTCAAACTGCCACATTACTCATCAGATGAGCTGACCTACCCAGAGTGCAACACGCACCACGCTGCGAGAGGAACAACTGGATAAAAGTTAGCCCTTGAAGTGTTTGAATCCATTAAAAACCTCTGCGTTTAACCTCCTTCCACGCTATTAACAAAGAATTAAAAGTACGTCTTATGGAAATACATCATTTGCTACTAGCTGACCAGCTTTGGCAGCACAGTGCATAAAGGTATACTGCCGTTGGCGTCAGATGTTAAATTAGCCCTCAGCTTGTTTGCTACCCCAACCACAGGAGGCAACTTGGAACCAATCCCTGTGAAAGAACTCGTATAGCTAGAAATCCTT
Organism: Odontophorus gujanensis; assembly: GCA_013399175.1. Taxonomy (NCBI): domain Eukaryota; kingdom Metazoa; phylum Chordata; class Aves; order Galliformes; family Odontophoridae; genus Odontophorus; species Odontophorus gujanensis. The sequence continues at coordinate 35,107 of VXAB01013460.1, forward strand.
TTACTGGAGGTTTTATCGGCGCTGGGTGGTTTGGGTGTTCGTTTGCATATCCACGGGTGCCTTAAAGCTTGACTTGGAGTCATGCGAACAGAAGGATCCCAGCTGAGACATTCCTTCAAGAACTCTATGAACAAGGGATCGTCGCAGCCTTTCAGTGCTGTCACCCAGTCCTTGTTCCCTGGAGCACCTCGTACCTTCCCCCTGCGCGACCGGCTCCCATTTAGGGTCACTCTTCCATCTGCATGTGTAGTTACAGTGCAGTAGCGAGGATGACCCTTGGAGTTGATAAAGTTCTTGGCTCGCTTGGATTGATCCAAAAGCTTTTGAGGTGGCATTCCAAGAAGTTCCATCATACAAGCCAATTGGTCTCCCTCATCCTCTCCAGGAAAAAGAGGGTATCCAGTCAATAGCTCCACCAGAATGCAGCCAAAACTCCACATATCTATGGGCATCCCATAGCGACTTCCTAGAATTACCTCTGGTGCTCGATAAAATCGAGACTGAATGTACGTGTAGACTCTTTGGTGCTCAAAACAGCTGGACCCAAAATCGATCACCTTGATTCCACTCCTCCCTTGCTGTTTCAGGAGGATATTTTCCGGCTTCAAGTCACAGTGTATGATTTTGTTTCTATAGAGAGCATCCAAGCACTGCAGTATAGAGTGAGCAAACTTGCGCACCAGCTGGATGCTGAAGCCCTGGAACTTATTTCTTTTAATCAGCTCGTACAAGTTCATACTCAAGAGTTCAAAGGTCATGCAGATGTGGTTCCGAAAGGTGAAGCTTTCCAGCATGTGAATAACATTCATGCTGCCAGTTTTATCCTGCTTCTTCAGGTGCTCCAGGATCCGGATTTCTTCCGCTGCTTGGCGATGGAATCTCTTCTCGTTGCGAACCATCTTTAAGGCTAAGTGCTGGTGGAGTTTGTGATCGTAGACTTTAGCAACCTGTCCAAAGCTGCCCTTGCCAATGATTTTGAGCACTTCATAGCGGTAAGCAAGGTGGTCGTGGGGCACGTGAATGTAGCTGCCTTGGTCGTCGTCATAGCCTCCGTTGTTGGGACCGCCAATCACTCCTTGCCTCTTCTTTGCAGCTGGACCCACGAAGTAGATCTCCGAAAAGTTAAATATCTCTTGCTGCTCGTAGGCTGATAACTGATGCTTGTACTGTTTGACAGCTTGTTCTGGAGCCTGGGAAATGGCTTTGTGTGCTTTTGAGGAGCTACTGCCACCTTTACAAGTGCTTAAGCTCTCTATGCTTTTATCTTTTGTCAGGGAAGGAAGAGATCTTTCTGAGCAGGTAATTCCTGCAGAGTGAAGAGTACTACTCCTTCTGTTCCCAGAGTCCTCAAACAATTGCTCCACTTTGACCTGGCTCCCACTCAGAGGGTGATCCTTCATTGCAAGTTTGTTGCTACAAACCTACAGATAGAAACAGAAAAAATAAGTTTTACTTAATCTTTTCAAGTGTGGACCAAGAGGGCAAGCAGCACCACAAATAAAAACAGTAACACCAGCGTGTTTTGCATTTCCATTAGGAACCCATACGAAATGCTGCACGTGCCACTCAAGCTATCTCAGGTTACAAGTGTAGTTACAGAAGGGAAACACACAAAGAGAATGCAACTTAGTGAAACATGCACCAACGGATTTCTAAGTCCATACAGGGTAAGCCCTAGGGAGCCAAACATTCAAACAAGGACACAGTACCTATCTCCACCAGCAGGCAGACTGTCAGCAAGCAGCCAGGAACAGCTATGTTTAGCTTTAAACACGGGTGCAGCAACCACAACCAACAACAGATGCAATTTGCACCTGTCTGAAGCAAGCAACACAACGTGAATGTGCAGGGAGGAATACTGCAAAGACGTGTGTGCCAGAGGAAGGCAAAGAAACAGCAAATGGCACTAGGTTGGGGCAACCAAGCTGAACAGACAGCAGGACGAGATAAATCTTCTATATAGAAAGCTTTTTATACATATAAACACTTGAGTTTGTGTGGTTGGAATTCAGACCACGATTCACACAGCAGTTATTCCCCTCTTCTCCCCACCGATGCTCCATGCTGACAGACAGCAAAGAGGTGATGTTTTATCCCACACAACATGGAAGAAGCTGAGACTGGAGGAGCAACATCTGTTTTCCATTCTGTCCTTTAATCTAAAAATAAAGATTTGAGACACATGCCAAACCCAATCCCTGAAAACCGAAATAGCTGCACAGGAATCACACAAAAATATAAATAAACCTGCAGACCCACAGCAATAAAACCAAATTCCTTTTTAGTTACACAGAATCTAACATCCTGGCACGGTCCATAAATAAAAGAAGTGGATGTTCTCACCAAAAGCAAGTTACATCTCTTTGAAGTCTGTGTGTTTTGCTCATAAGCCCCAGAAATGGGCATTTCCTGCAGCAGTTAGTTTCAGATGGATGGCAGTGAGGCCGATGGATGTACCCCACTGAGCTCCACTACACAGAACCCTATCAACCCCAAACCACAGTGCACTGTAAGACACGCCTTCACAGAAACCCTAGAGTGAAAAAAAGCTCAGCCCAGCCCTTGTAATTTAGAATAAACGCCTTTTTCTTGGAGCCTGGCTGAACCTCAGAGATAAGGAAGGCTAACTTTCAGAGCCAGCAGAGCACACAAAACCAGGATGTTTACAAACAAACAGAGTGACAAAGTGAAGCACAAAAGCTCAGCAAATCCCATTACATTGAAATGTGCTGTCACTTGCAGCAAACACTTGGTACTTTTAACTCCCTAAATAAACCCAGAATTCATGACTCCATTTCTACCAAAGCCACTCCTTAAAGAAGAAATGTTTCGGAGCCCAAACCAGGCTCGACATCCCTAAGGAACAAGGGCTGAGTTTTCATCCTCAGGTGACTGCCACAGTGGTTTGCCACAGGACAGCAGGATGCACACACAGCTCCATCTGACTTAAAGTCAGATGACTGCTGGGTAACATCAGCTCCAGCAGGCTGCCCAGGATCTTTTGTTTTTGTTGTTGATAAAATATGCTGTTAGAAGCCAGGGAATGACAGTGACACAACACAATTGGCACCACATTAAAGATGTCCACATCCTTCTCACTTAATACTTAATACTTAAGATGAAGTTTTATAAGTAAGCAGTCAAGCCTGCTCCTCTTTTCCAGAATGCATCGGTTATTTTCACAAACTGAATCAAACCCATCTATTCTCAAAGCAGAAATACTGATGTTCTCCCACAGAGCTGGAGATGGGAAGAACCAACAGCTGCACGTATCAGACTGTACCTCACAATACAAAAATCTTGGGCAGCAAGAAACCAAGCATCACTCCAATCCCTACACTTCTCCATGAAAGTCTAGCATCACAGTTCTCATCCCTGCACACTTCAGCTGGGTTCAGCATGCAAGACATCACTGAGGTCGTATTTTTTATGTCTTATGGTGAAGCTAGGCATCTTACAGCCCTCAATTTTGTCTTAAAGAGCTAACAGGCACCATGGACAAAACACAAATGAAGGATAGGTTGCAGCATGGAAACAAAGCATCCACAGAATTATATGAGCACTTCACTGGACAGTTCCAGTCTACTGATTCCTGTTTAGTTACGAGCAGCTGTAGTGACATTACGACTGAAACACCACATTTACGAGCTCTCATTTGCCCCCTACAAAACCCCACTGCTCATGAAATCTCTCCATTTCCTCTGTTCTCTCAATGCAGCCAAAAAAGGAAACCTGTGCTGCAGTATTTGCCCAGCAAATGACACAGACCAAATTAATTCGTAATATCTGTTGGAATAAATTTACACGAGCTGATGATTTTCAAATGCATCTCGTTCACTGAAATATTTATTTTCCACTTTTTAGACAGCTGGGTTTTTTTGCTCTTGGTTCAGCACAAGTTCCTTTGCTTCTGCCACAATTCAACAAGAGCCAAAACACATCCAAGAGCCACACAAAGCACAGAGCACTGCACAGCTGAACATCAGCACCACCACTCAGTTGGGGCAATTTGAGGAAAGACCATGTAAGTCCATCTCTGCTTAGGAAACACCTTTACACCTTCAGCCCATACAGAGCTGTCTTGCTAGCACGCAAAGCAGCAGGTAAGAGAGACACTTTTGTAAGACGTTTGAAGACACAAACTCACACTGAAGGTTTGGGGTTTTCTTGAAGGAAATGCAAGTGGAAATGTGCAACAGTTGAAGCAAAGCATGCATGGACTTACACGCTTCTCAGAACATAAGGTGACACAGCAGAAGCTTCAACCACTTGGAAAACGGCTTTTTTTTTTAATTAAAATATGAGCTGAGGGTAACAACACCGGACTTCTGGCAATGTTACACTGCACAAAACAGCATGTTGCTTTTACGCTTAGCCTTTCATCTTTACTTTCTATAACAAGACACGCCATGTGAAAACTTCAAAACACTCACATTGGATCTTCCGAGGGAAGGAAGCCCTGAGGGGCTGTGTTCTTCATTTGCAGACTCTTGGTACCTCAGCTGATCGATCCTCATGTAGGAGTCATAGAGGCCGTCCCCAAACCTGGCTGGAAATGTTCCATAGTTATTGACAGTTCACATTGCTATGGACAGAGGCAAACGTTCGGGTGTGACTCGTGCTTTAGTAAGATCTCCCCTTCTCATATAGTTAGTAAAGATCTTTCGATACAGAGCGTGTTCTAATAGCAGAGCACAGAGCAATTTGGGAATCTTAATCCATGATATGCTGTTTTAATTCGGAGCTTCTCCTTGCACAGCGAACACGTCCCCCAGAAACGGCAGGCGACACGTTTCCTTTTGTGCCATAAGCGGGATTATCCCTAAGTAGCCTGGACCTGCCGGCAAGTCGGTCATCCCTTACAAACGACAGGGGGGGAATTACGGCCGGCGGGTTTGCAGCGAGGGGAAAAAAAATCCTAACAATAAAGAAAAAAAAATAAAGAAAAAGAGCTCGCGTTGTTCACTCAGCACCCGAGAAATGAGAGAAGCAGAGCTCTCACTGCCGCACACCCCGACCCCAGTGTTGGGGGGTGGGGTGGGGATGCTCCCCCTGCCATCCCGCTCCCCGGCACCGCGTCCCGCCCCGGGGCCGCACTGCTCCGGGGCCCACCCGGCGCGGAGGGGCCGC
>VXAB01013464.1:0-25706 GCA_013399175.1 Odontophorus gujanensis
CCCCCCGCTCCCGACGGGACGGGCGGGGCGGGCTCGCGCTCGGCCCCGCCTGCGTGGAACCGCTCCGCGGCACTCGGCCGGGAACGCCCGAAGCGAGGCGGCCCGGGCACGCCGCGTGCAGACAATGCGGCGGATCCGCCGCGGCCCGGGGCGCGCTGGCTGCACGGCGGGAGGACGCGGCAGGGCGCTGAGGTGCTGCCGGAGCGGGCAGCTTCTGCTTGGGCGTCTTCTGCGAGTTCCGAACTGCTGCGTGCCACGATGTGCCGCGGGGCAGAGAAACTGCAAGTGTTTTTCCCGATTGAAAATGGGATATCCAACATTTTAGGACCAATTGTAATAGCAATTAAATATACACTTCCTATATTTCTGTGTGTGGAGGGGCGGGGGAGAAATCAATTTTCTGTGTATGTGAATAAAAATCATTGGAATAAGAGTTGATTCTTGGGATCTATTTAAACTGATTACAATAAATATCCTGAAACTGATGGATTTAAGGCCAGGGGGACTGTTTAGGTGATTTAATGGTCTGTAACAGGCAAAAGGTCAAGCTAAACCTTACCAAGTTACCAGTGCTTTTCTGAAGCCTAGCTAGAGTTTAGCTAAATCATATTCACTGAACTTGAGCACGAAACCAGTGCTCAGTAGCATTAGTTGTTTCTCACCTGGAATCCTTTTACTTCTGCCAGGCATGCACAAGCCCGGGCAGCTCTGTGTGCAGTTTCAATGCCAGTCAATACAACGCACCAACACGCTTGCTTCTCAAGCGTGATGTTCCTTGAGAACAGAAAACCAAACGAGTGTTGTTAATATGAATTACTCCCGCGCTCTGGCAAACATCTATATCCTTAAATATCTTCCACATAGATTCATGTAAAATATTTCCTGCTTATAACAGGAATTTTAACAACTCTTACTGCGTGCAGAATAACCTTTTTCTGCAGACAAGAACATGCTGTGTGCAAGTCTTGGACTCCTGCTCTTAGTGGTTGTGTATCAGCCAGAAATTCACCGTTTGCTTTCAGCTGCAATTTGAGGGCTGATCTTTCAAGATGATGAAAATCTGTGGAGGTGATTTGGGATCACAGCCTGTTTGTGTGCATCCGTTATGTTAACGGGATACTGACGGGCTAAATGTAGTTTCAGAGCAATTTCTGTAAAACTCATTTGTCCGTAACGTACTGTTCCAAGACCTCCTTGGGTGTGATTCACACTGCTGTCCTTAAGGCAGTGGTGTAATGTGGGCAGGCCGATTGGGATGCAGAGGCAGTGCAGTGCTCAGTGCCTGGTGCTGGCATCAACTTCATTTTTCTAGGTTTAGTCAGGACCAGCTATCTCAGTGGTGAAAAATGAGGGTCTTAACAAATTGTCAGCATCAATACCCTCAGTTATTACTCAAGATGCTGACGCCAAGTTTTTACTGTATGAAAATTCACAGACATTTGACCTGGTAGCATCACAACTGTTGAGCCACTATCCTTTGGCAGATCTCAAATATTACAGACTGGCATCTCCCTCAGCAGCTGCGATAAACCATTTTCTGATGTAACCTGCGTTTCACTTTGTCCAAGTTTCCGTCACCATGGAGAAAGTTCTGAGGTCACTTTAACAGAGACACCTTCTCAAGGTTGAATTGTGAGTCACACCAATAACATGTTTTCAACCTGCCTTCTTTCATGAGTGTCAAATAGAGTACTGCATGTGTTGCAATACTCACCCTGGTGGTCCTCATGTTCCTTGTTCCTGGTACCTTGACGTGGTATTGTCAGAGCTGTCAGTGGTTTGGTTAATTCTTAAAATATTAAGGAGCCCTTTCAGAACTCTGTTTTAGTGCTTGATCTCTTCTGTAATTACAGAAAACTTTCTTCATGCTGTTTGTAGGAAAGATGTACGTGCCACTACAGAATTGCACAGAAGCGAATTTTTTTCTGGAATAAGTTGATCAGGGATTTGAGCCTGATTTAAAAGTGAATGTTTCAGCCAAGAAGCTGTCCTGTCTTCCTGAATGTCTCTCCTTTGAAGAACACTCCAACAACTAAGCTATTCTTCTTCGAGACACCCTGTCACCACATCCTCTGCTTCCAGACATGCTTTGGGTCCCTGGCCTCAGCTGCAAGCTCTGGGTCCTGACTGGGCAGTGGCGGTAGCTCTGAGCCAGGTGTCCACGCTCTGTGGGGGAGCAGTGCTTTGGCAAACTGTTTTCTCAGCACTTTGCATTGCGTGGTCTGCCCCACATGAGCACATCTGGAAAACAGTGTTCGTTCTCCACGTAGAGCATGGGCAGCTAGTGCTGGTGAGCAATGAAAACACAGCTTTTTTCTTCATCTTTCATAGCTCCAGTCAGTGCTGACCACATACCAGCAAAGAAATTATGGGCTCGAACAGCCCAAGTACAATATGTCAAGTAACCAACAGATACACAAATAAGCAGCTATATAATATTTACAGGCATCACCTTTAATCTTCCATCTCACTTTTTGCTTTGAGAGGAGGTCTAGTATATTAATACTTTCAGTGTGGAATTCCCAATATAAGCTTCTACTCCATATTTAGGAGAGTACATTGATAGATTCAAAAGGAGAGAGTTGGCAATAGAAAATGAGGTATAGGGCAGGAAAAGGGGAAAGAACATGTCCCAACGATAGTTTTGGCCCAGTTAAACCCAAAGGAAAAATTCTTGCCAGCCTCACTGACACCAGTCTTGTACTCTTCAGTCCCACCTGACAGTACACAGCTCTGGTTTGTGTATATTCCCACTTCTGACATCTTACAGTTTTCTCATCATCAGTATTTCTTTTCTGCATGCTCCATAGTCAGCAAGGCACTACAAAGGGCCATTTTTGCCATGTGGATTATCATGCTTGCAGGAGAGCAGCCAGTCCCATGAACAGGCTGCCCAGAGTATCTGCAGGTGCCTGATCCTTGGAGGTGCGCAAAGCCAGGCAGACAGACCTTTGGGTAACCTGCTTTAGTGGAAGGGTTGGAACTGGGTCATCTTTAAGGCCCCTTCCAACCAAACTATTCTGTATTGTTTATTCATTGGCTTGGAAAAGCAGTTGATTTTACTGCAGTGTAAAACCAGTAGGAGAGCAGCTCAAGCAAACCTCAGATGAGCAACTAATACATTCCAGAGAACTAAGGATGCTTCTGCCTTGAGGAGCCCACAAAAAGAAAGCATCTTCCATTGCAGCTGGCCATTGAGGTGCCCCGTCATGTAGGGTAAGCTCCTCAGCACCCCGCCAGCTGCCAGGAGGGGACAGGGCCTGGAGCTGGTCAGCATCCAGAGGGCTGACAGAGAGGTGGCTGCTCATCCATGTGCTGACCTCCTTCAGAGACCTCCTTCAGCTTTTATCCAATTTTGCATATCAGCTTCTTAAATTTTTCAAAAGAGAAAGTGATTTTTATGGTCTGTAAACTGTAAGAAGCGATTTTCCACTAACTGGGCCCCTTACAATGTGACCTCTTTGCTTTAAAAGATCTGCTTTAAGCATGCTTCCTCAAGCAGTTTTACAGTTTGTTTTTGCTAAGCACACTTCTATTTTTCACATCTTTCAGATCTATAGAAAACTTTCTAAAAACACTGATGAATAATAATAAAGTTTGTTATTCACTGAAACATATCACTGCATTTGATATATTAGAAAAAGTATATAAAATGTCTTAACATTTCAAACATAGTGATTATTTTAATTATCCTCATTTTTTAAAAATATATTCAACTTTATGTTGTTTTCCGTAGTGAGTGAATTTAATTTAATTGAGAAATTAAATGGTAGTTTTAAACTGCATCCTTACCTATTAAAGATTAAATTTATGTCTCTGTAAAAGCTTTCTGTTTCAAATTCTATTTTAAAATATGTGCAAACTGAAATATCTGATCCCAATAAAAACTCTCATTTGGATTTTGTCTTAGTCTTTTAAAATCATAATTTCTTATAGTACAGCTTACTATGAAACCTCCTAAGTCCTGAAGTAACTGGCTTCAAACAATGTTAACTAAGCTGGTAATCAAACTGCATAAGTACCGAGTGCCTGTATTCGTAACTCATTTTAACATTCATAGGCAAGTTCTGTTCTCTAGCTGTGCATAAATTTCTTGTCAAAAGCTAGTGTTTTGCTTTGATCAGTTCTAGAATAAATCTCATTCTTATATCCTCAGCAAAACAAATACTGAAGAGAATAATAGACTTGTCACATATCATATAATTCTTTTGTCTGTCCTATGTTTTACCAGTTTATTTTAAAACTTACCATTTTAGCATCTGAGATGTGCTTGTTTGTGTATAAATATGTTTCAACATAGATATTCTCACGTTCTGTCTGCAGGACCCATCTCTGGCTGAGGCGAACTCATTCAGTCCTTCAATGCCAATATCGCCCTCATCTATGATAAACCAGTATAAATTTGAAGATGAATCAGAATTAAAAGATCTCTTCATTACTGTTGATGACCCTGAAAGCCACATTACAGCCATTGAAACATTTATTACATACAGAGTAGTCACAAAGGTAAGCATCTGTTAGGTGAAGATAAGGGTAAACCTCAGTGGCTCACAGCAGTTAACTGTGATAGCATTTTCAGCCTTCTTGTGAGACATTCTCTGGGATACAACCCAACTGAAACTGCACTCTGGTTTTGCTGTGAGTTATAGATCACTGTAACTGCACGTAACTGTGTGGTTGATTCTGAAAACAAAAAATCAGCATGGGTATATTCACACACATATACGTACGTAACTTTTTTTACACTGAGAAAATAGCTGCTTTGCCTGAAGGACACCTGCTGCAAAGTCTTTCAGCTCTGTTGTTCGTAATGGTAGTGCCTGCTATCACCTGGAAGTTTGTTTCCAGTCTACAGTTGCACATGATTTCTGGGGAAGCTGCCACAATTCTCAAGTGAAAAAGTAATAGTAGGAAACAGCGTAGTGCATTTTTAGCTGTCCTGCATGCAAATTATTTACTGGAAATAAGGAAGAAAGACAGCGTTGTGAGACCAGCCAGCTCTTCTGGGATTACCAACAAATATTCTGCAGGCTGTGGTTTGAGAATTACTGTGTTAATTTATTTTACTTTGAGTTCTTTTAAAAGATACATTTAAAACCAAATTTTCAAATGGGAATTATTCATCTTTAAATAGAGAACTTATCAATTCCTCATAAAATATTTAAAGAGTAGGAAGAGAGCTATCTTCATTAGGTTGCTAGCAATAATTTTCACTTCACGCAGCTTTTTGTAGATGAATGAACATCTTTTTCTGTAGGCAAATATGGAAGGGCTGTAAGGTGGATTGCTTTTGCTTCTTTATCTCTTTCATCCTTCCTTCTCGTATTTAATTTGAAGTGCTGGTTATTGACGATAAAGTAAAAGCATTCCTCCCACATACCTTGAAAAAAGTTTATTCAGCCCTTAAAAATGTTCAGGTTACAAGAGTGTGTGAGTTTTTCTACGATGTACTTGTGTCACATTGTACATCTGTGGAACACTGAATGCTGAACAGCATGCATTGCTTTGCTCTGTGTAGCTCGATTCTAGAAGATGGAGCAATGATAAGATCTCGCACTTTGCTGATTTTGCAATGCTGTAATAAGCATTTTTTCTAAGTACTGAAAATTTGTTGGCAAGCTCTGACAAAGGGCTACAAAACTGAGATGGATGAATTGTAGAATCCATTAAACAGCACAGGCAGTGTGCTATGATATGCTCAAGTTTTCATGTGCTGAAAGCGGGGATTGTTGAGTGGTGTCAGCAGGACCTAGTGATGTATGTCAGCTCTTTCTGGTTTTTCCAAAATGCTAAAAATGGACTTTGCTGTCTCACTGACTTCTAATCCCTTCAGAAGTGCCTTTAAATTAATGAACATAATTATGATTGTTAAAAGGGAAACACCACACTAATGTAATGATTGAAATCTTTTGGAAACACTGTCAGACTGATTATTTCAAGTCAATCTGTTGTGCATTTTTTTGTAGAACTTTGATTTCTTGAAAATATTATGTTTTCTCTCCTAAAGCAATTGATCTTTGTGCTTTAAAAACAGCAAGCAAATAGCATGGGTGAAATAGAATCGTGTATGCAGTTTTATTCAAAATGTAAAACAATATAGTTCTTTTTACCCAATATTCTTAACTTCCTGGACATGTGTTTTCTCTTTCTTGTTTTCAGACATCTCGTGGTGAATTTGACTCCTGTGAATATGAAGTCCGACGACGATATCAGGATTTTCTTTGGTTGAAGAGCAAACTCGAAGAAGCACATCCAACACTAATTATTCCTGTTCGTTAGCTAAAATTTATATTATTTTTATTAATTTGTATGCTGACCCCAGCTTTATACAAAGATGTTTGAGGTCCTTCTGGGGTTTCTGAAATCTGACAAACACTAAAGCAACCTTTTCATCAGTAACTTCTTATATGTGTACATGTGTGATAATTAAAAATTCTGCAAGGGTGTTTCTTACGTTTGTAATTGTGACATTTGCAGTAATTTATTTTCCCTCTCTCAATTGTACTTGTATTCTGCTGCACTATTGGCTACATGAACCAGTTTATACTGTTGTTGAATGTAGTAATTTTGAAACAATTTGATTTTTACATGGTGAATTTTACAAGGTATACCTGTTTTCAGTATGTAGAAAAACTGTTATATATTTTTCTTTCTTTCCTTAGCCATTACCTGAAAAATTTGTGATGAAAGGAATGGTGGAACGATTTAGCGATGAATTCATTGAGACTCGAAGAAAAGCTCTGCATAAATTTTTGAACCGTATTGCTGATCATCCAACTTTAACTTTTAATGAAGACTTCAAAATTTTTCTTACTGCACAGGCCTGGGTAAAACGGCTTTATTTTTATCTACAGTTTTATGGAACCACATTGTGTGTCAGTAGTAGTGTCTGGGGAGTCTCCCTAGATCAGTACTCAGTAGCGTCCTCCAATGGCTTGTAACAGAAGGGTCAGAAGGTATAAAATTTATGGAATATTCATTCCCTGAGACGACCTTTTCTTCTGTGCTATTTTGTGTGTGGCCATAAATATTACTGTGTCTTCCACAGCAGTTTTTGTTGCTGTGGTTGGATCTCTGTGTCAAAATCACAACACTGTATGCTTTCAGTTAAGGTCCAAGTTTTGTATTCAGAGAGCAATCCTCTGAACTTTAGAAAAGGTTATTCTATCATGATGTAAAGGTAGTTACAAAAAAAATAGCTGGATTACTTCTTCCAGTGGCAACATTGTTTGCTTTTCCCGATTACTTTTTGCAATCATTACCCCTGCATTCCTGTTCTAAAGGCTAAATTGCAAACTAGTCAACTCTCTGTACAGAATGAAAGGGTAAAGGTTTTCTGCCATCTTTGGTCATCCTTTGTAAGAGCACAATGCACAGTATCTTTATGTTTGTTCAGGAAATCTTAGAATAAGATTTTGCCTTGAAAAAGACAGCTGAGTCTTTTTTTCCATTGAGGTCTATGCAGTTTTTGTTTAAAAACAAACAAAAAAAGGCTTTAAATAAAATATTATTTCTAAAGAATTTAAATATGTATGTGCAAATAAACACAGTGCATTCTCGTTTTAGGAGCTCTCCTCGCACAAGAAGCAAGGTCCAGGTTTGCTGAGCAGAATGGGACAGACTGTAAGAGCTGTAGCATCCTCAGTAAGAGGAGGAGTTAAAAATCGTCCTGAAATGTTTACAGAAATGAATGATTATGTGGAAATATTCAGTCACAAAATAAACGTTCTGGACAAAATAGCTCATAGAATTTACAAGGAAGAAAGGGGTAAGTAGAAAACAAGTATTTTTTTACGGGTTTAAGAAATAGATATATTGGAAAATGACTTGGTGTAAACAGTAAATTTGTTTTCATTGTGCCAAGCAAAATACTTATTTCCAGCAAGCAGGGGAAAGTGGAGATTTGTACTTATACCGTGCTTTCCAAAATGATCATTGTTCTGGCAGATCTTCAAGTTAACTTGAGTAACTTGGTAATAGGGAGGGTTCTAACACATCACTGACCTGCTTGAAAAGGAACTTAAAAACAAGAAAACAAGTATAGCTGTCTTTTTATTGTTCTTATTGGAGAGCTGTATGACATTTTGTATTTTGAATGGAATGTAAAGAGACAGTTTTCTGTGCTGTCTCATACTGGCATAATGCTTTGTAGATTCTGGAACTCTATGTATGTCTCTCTTTTAGTTTCATGCTGTATTCTTTTTTTATGTGTTGGCCAAATAGATTATTTTTTAATTTCAAGAGCTTTAGTGTTGGCAGCAGTTTCTGTCATGGGAAACTGTGCCTGTTTTATAGAGAAGGATTACTTAAGCTCATATTTTTCCTTAAGTAACAGCAGCTTGCACACCCACTTGCAACTCTAAATTATTAACTTTCTGAGCTTAACGCTGATCTCAGTCTAGGTTTCTTTATTACTGTTGATTCTACTGGAATCAGCACTTGAGGGACATTACTGTATCTATAGTAGAATTTGAAGTGCTACACTGTGTTCTCAAATAACCAAGGCTCTGTGCTTTAAGTGTGCAGAACCAGATCTCAGCACCTCCCTGCCAAGTTAGAGGGAGCTTATAAAATGAAAATACATGTCGCTGAAAAGGGTTCTTTTTGATACAGCTCATTCCAGTGGAACTAGCTGGCTGAGTTCTTTAGGTTCAAGTCATCAGCACCAAAATATTTCTTGGAAAACATACAAATTTTGCCATGCTCCCAAAAGCTCATTAAATCTTCTTCCTAGATTTTCCAAATAGCAAAAGGCAGCATACTAGTGTGCAGGGTACTGATGAGGACATGAGAATGTTCCTGGTTGTAGTATCTTAACATGAGATTTTCAGTTCCATCTTCCATGGAGGCTTTTTTGCTGAAGTGTTTTCACAGTAACATTTCAGCACACAGCTGTTTTCTATCTTTTGATGGATGTTTCTTCATTATAAATTCAACTGTGTCAAAATTATGTTTTCAATACATGAAAATGAATTCAGAGGAGCCTTCTGTTAACATCAAGCTTTCAGGTCATACCCAGGCTTGCCCAAATTCAGTACTACCAAACATCACAGTGGCTTCTGGGCCTTGCAAAATTATCACTTGGTCTAGAGACAGAAGAGAAACAATTCTTATGGTATCCATCTATTCAGATTAATAAAAACTTCTAAAGGAAATATCAAATAAAGAACTGGAATGAACTTCCTTGTGTTGTCTGCACCTTTTGGGACTTAGTAAAGCTGCTGATTCCTTGCTGTGTTGACAGTAAATATTGCAGTTAGTATCACTTCGACATCTGTTAGTGAACAGAAGACTAATCTGTGTCTATGTCCCTGTTAAGAGTATTTTAATGAGATGAAGGAGTACGGTCCTATCCACACACTTTGGTCAGCATCAGAAGAAGATATAGCAGACTCCCTAAAAGGCGTCGCCAGCTGCATTGACAAATGTTGCAAGGCTACAGAGAAACGAATGGCTGGGCTCTCAGAAAATCTGCTCCCAATCATACATGAGTATGTTCTCTACAGTGAAATTCTGATGGTAAGGTTTCATTAAGGATTGCTCATGGCAATATGTGAAGTTTGGCTTAATCCATTGATAAACTCTGGAAGAAAGTTCGTAACTGCTGAAAATTATTTTGTGGCCATTGTTCTGCTGTTAGTAAATGTGCACAGCAATGGGATAGCTGTCCGTTAGCAGAGAATCCGGTTTGTCCTGTTTCCCTTGCTAATCAGGCACCCATTTCAGACAAGAACTGCGTAGTAGTTTGTGTGGCAGGGAGCCTGTGGTAGCAGTAAAAAAGTCTGATTTGAAAGCTGTGTGTTGTAGGGCTGGAGCACAGAAAGGTTCAAGGAAAAGCAGCTTAGAAAGACCTCTTCTGACACTGTTGAAAGATGCAGTAACAGATTGTGCGGGGGAGAAGGAGTGGAGAGGTTTCTCTTTTTGTAGATGTTCCTAAATTATGTTTTCTTTTTCTAGAACAGCAGGGAGCTTCCAGTCCCTGTGTCACAAGCACATTTTAGTCTCTGCCATAAGCTGATGCTCTCAGTTCCTTCTATGGGTGTATTTTTCTTACACTTGGAGGGAAAGTAAAAAAACCATCTGATTGAAAATCAGCATAATTCAAAAACTGATTTTAGCATGTCATAAATCCCACTCTTCTGCCTTCAGAAAGCAAAAAAAAAAAAAAAGTATACAATCACATCTCTGTGGGATTTGTCATCCCAAGGCAAGCTGTAGTGTCTGTTTTTGTGTCTCTGCTGGGAACCCAGCTCAGAGGGTGGCAGGGGCTGAGCAGGTGCTGAATGTGCTACATGCCATGTATAGAGCAGGGCCCAAGCTAAGTCAGCCAGCAGAGGCCTTTACTGGCACTGGGCAGAACACTGTCAATTTTTCAATAAGGTTTAGCTTCTAAAAGTTAGGAACTAGAGCTGCAGTTGAAAGAGGGACCACACAAAATGTTCTGCATCCACAGGCTGTATTATTTAAATGTACATGCAGGTAGGTTGAGATTAAAAGCATAAAGAAATTAATATCTTAGCAAATTGCAGTATTTCCTCCTTCAATTCTCATATTTCAGAGCTTGTAAGTCTGTTACCTGTGAGCCTTTCTGTCTTCATGTTTAAAGAGATACTGTCTGCAGCTTGGTTTACCTTTGTACAGGTCCTAACTTTTGTACTTAGCAGAGAGATTTCTCTGTACAAAGCACAGAATGACGTCCTGGCTCTTACTGCTCAACATGGCAAGATTCTTTTGCTCATTGCTTGTTTTGTTTCATTTTGTTTGTTTGTTTTCTTTTTATTTCTGGTTGCAACATCCAACTGCTTGCAACGCAGTGTTAATTTGCCAAAGAGTTAATGAGGAAAGTCTTGCTCCTCTAGCTCATTCCTGTTCAAGCACTGCTGTTTTCTTTTCATTCACTATGGATTTCTTTTTCCTTCAACTTAACTTGCCTCTCACAGTTTGGAAAGGGGGCTACTCATACTAAAAATACAATAGGGGAAGTCACTAGTAAAACCTGACTTCAGGGGTGTTTTTAGCTCCTCATCGTGGGTACCTTTATGTTCTGGTGAATGGACATAATTGGCACATGTGCAGAAGAAGGTTTGATCAGTACAAAGGATTAGACCTTGTATTTTCCAGTGCTGTGAGTTCAGCTGAAAACTGAGGGCAAGAGATGAATTTGTAGCTAAATATTTACATCAAGGCAGGCTCCTTTCTAGCTGACTCACAGCAGAGGCAGAGCAAATCTGGAGAGTGTAACTCTGTCCCACTGAGCTTTAGCATACAAACTGCAGCAATAAGGTAGCTATGGGTCCACACACAATTATTTGAGGATTTTGTGTCAGAATAGCATTAATTATACAAAATATTATAAAAATATAATATGCTTGTAAAACACAGTCCCTCTATTTGCCATTGGTATTCAGCACTTGCCTATAGTTGTAACAAACCAATATTAAAATCACTGGGTTTTATCTTAAAAGTATGTGAGATAAAATCTGGCATATAATCAAAACAGTAGTTTTAAAGAAGGCAAAAGAATTTAAAAAAAAAAGCATTTGTAACGTGATGGGCAGCTCTTCTAGACCTATTTTTTTGCTTCTGTGCTTATGTCTAAACATTTTCTATATTTATCTAAACAAAAGATATTCTGAGCTATTGAAAATTAGATTTATGTGAATGCATACTGCTAATGTATTACTCAGAGCTGTCCAGAGTCAGGTTTACCAGAGTTTCCTAGTGAGCATCTGGTCTAGAAGAAACACTGAGAAATTATTTGAAAATTCACCTCCTAATTTTTTATTTATTTTTTTTATGTCATTCATGTTGAACTGACAAGATGGCAGAGAGAATACAGTCAAACAAGACAGCTAGAGAAGGTAGAACTGCTTGAGTCCTGTGCATTTTCAACATGCCCTATGCTAGAGGTAGATACCGAAAATCCTTTTATTACATGCAGAAGAAGTAAAATTGGTTGTGGCATAGTAATGTAAAAGGAGCTTTTTAGATTAGTAATTATATTTGTCCTTCTTTTGATTATTTCTTTAAAAGGACTAATGCCTTCTGTGAGATAAACACACCTGAGTGTACTTTTGCAGATGAGGAAGCTAAGGCAAAGAGAAATGTTTAAGATTTGCTCAAGGTCACAGAGCACATGAATATCAGAAATGAAAATTTAATCTGTAATACCATTCCTATTTAGTAGTCTAACAAGTAACATTTCCTTCCCTGTCTAATTATATTTTGACATTATGCTAAAAATCCAATACCTGGAAGGCAGTTTTAGAGGAGGAAATAATTACATACACTAGAAATAAGCACATATATCAAAGTTACTGCAGCTATCATTTTAATGGTAACTTTATCAGATTTTATTGAGCTACAGTTCAGTACTCCAGCAACTCAAACGAGATACTCCTGGTCAGGGGGTTTCACCATCTCATGTTGCTTTTTCAAAATGAATACACTGTTGGTTGAGTTGATACTAAGTTAAGTGCTACTGCTGGTGTTTTCATCCAGTTAGCAGTGATACCTGTGTGGCACATTCCTGGAGCACTGACTTTGTACTCACTAAGACTCCTGAAAATACGTGTAAGATAAAAAGTAGATATTGAAAAATAAGTATTCGCTACATGATTTTGAATTTCTTTTTAGGAAAGTACTTGAATCTTGCTAAAGTTCTTGAGTCATGTCTTGTTTTATTTATGTCGTGGTATGGTTTTCTGAATATGTTTAGTTTGTTTTTCTTTTTCTTTTTTTTTTAATATTAAGGGTGTTTTGAAAAGGAGAGATCAAATTCAAAGCGAGCTTGATTCCAAAGTTGATGCTTTAGCCAATAAAAAAGCAGACAAGGATCTGGTGAGTATGTCTTTGTACAGAATGCTGAAATATTCCATGCCTTACTCTAATTGCAAGAGGTGAATCCTCTGGACAAGGTATGTCCCGTGAAGCCATGCACTGCAACTGTATGGTGTCTCTGAGTCCCATACTTCCTCTGAGAAAGCATGGTCTCTGCAGCTACACATGCCCGGCAAAGGCAAGGTTGAGAAAAAGGCAAAATCTTCAGTGGATAGGCAGCTACAGCAAAGAATTGGGAATAGTGGACATTCATGAATTGTGTGTTGTCAATGCAGGAGGCATAGTGGCTTACTTTTAGCATTCTCCACTTGCAAACTGAAAGTTAAAGTAAGACTTGCTGCAGTGCTCTTGTAGCTGCTTCTCTGTTGACATGAGAGGAATGCAGGTAGAATGAGCAAAGCCATTCATGAGACATAATTAAAATGAAAAGTTCTGGATCCTGTTCTTTCAGGATTGGTTACTTTTTAGGATATTTTTCAGGATATTTTTCACTAGCTGACACCTTTATTCTAATGCAGTCAGACACACAGCACATGGATTCTGACACCTCAAAGCCATCAGCAGAGTTCATTGGAATGAGTTTGCACAGCTTCAATAGCTGGCCTGCCTGCTGCTGCCACCAACTCACTTCTTGCCTCAGTCAACTCATATGCAATGCAGCACAATGCAGTGCTGGTCCTGGGATGGTTTTCCACACTGCTCTGCTACCACCTGTGCACCTTCATAGGTACAGTGACGAACAGAACTGGCATTGTGAAAACTTCGTATTTTTTAGCTCTAACACCTAAATACTGTCCTCTAGCACACTGTTAACACTGAGTGTCATACAGTGTAAATAATATACAAAAATGACTAGATAATGATTCCTGCAACTTTTCAGTGCATTAGAGAAGAAAATCCTTAACATTTCAGATATTTTTTATTAGAGTTGCCACAATTAGCTTTCATGTAAAGGTGAGCTGTTTAGATAGCTTTTGGCAGTCAATGTGTGTATTTTCATTTGATTTTTTGTCAGTTAACAGAATAAGTAAGAACATATTATCACTATCTGATATCTGTGATGTCTGCAGTGTATTTCATAATAATTTGCCTCTGTATAATGCAGTGGGACAGCCAACAAGCAGAAATTATTTGCTTACATTGTCCTTTCATTTTACTGCCTTTCTGTTCTCTTATCTGTTTTGTTCCTCTACTTCTCTTGCTGCTTCTCCTGTCCTTAGTCTGGGACACAGTTTAACGCACGCTGAGAGCTGGGCAGCAAGTATGGGTCTTTGTCCTCTGCTGCCTCTGGTTGCCAGCAAAGCCAGCAGATTGCCATTCTCCCCTTAGAGGGTACAGGCTGACCTGCTGCCCACTCCCCACCTGGCCACTATGTTCTCAGCTCCCTGGCATGGTGTCCCCACCAGCTGGCAGCCCTGACCCCAGGCTGGCTGCCTCCCAGCCATCCTGCCTACTCTGTGTGGGCAGAACACTCTGGCGTGAAAGGCTTGGTGGGTGCAGGCAAAATCTGTGAATCTGAAAGGCGGGGATGGAGGCAGTCTCTGAGCAACATGGAGAGTGGAGGGCGGAGGAAAGTAGGGACTTGTATGGTTTTTTTGGCCTGGTGTCATGGGTATGTGCAGGGGTATCACCACGCCTGGGAACCAGCCTGCAGGGCACAGAGAGAGGTCACTCACTGACATGAGAACCACTTCTGCTCTTTGCTCCTAGAAGTTTATATGGAATGTCATGTAGAAGTCTACTCTTTGTAATAAATTAACAAGTTTTATAACACTACTCTCACATTTGTAGGAATCAGCAAAGACCAACTTCAAGTAAAAGTTTAATTATTTCTATTCTCAGTCTACCTACAAAACATATGTGTCTTTATACTGGCCAATTAACTAGAAGTGAGGTCTCATGCTGGGTGTATCATAGATCAGGTGTCTTAGTTGCAGTGCATATGAACATACAATGCATATTTTCATCTGACCAGAAGGAATGTTATAGGTCATTGCTCAAGTTATTTGTGTGCAGCTAGTTAAATCAATTTTGCATCAATATCTCATCCCTTTTATCAGTACTTCCCATTTCTATGGTTTATTGCTAAAAAACAAATGCATTTGCACAGAGTGATTCAGTGCTGAAATGCAGTTCATAAAGCTTGTTCAGCAGCTGGCCTTACTGCTGTCCACCATAGGGAAGGGACATTGCCTGGCAG
This sequence comes from Odontophorus gujanensis, assembly GCA_013399175.1. NCBI lineage: Eukaryota > Metazoa > Chordata > Aves > Galliformes > Odontophoridae > Odontophorus > Odontophorus gujanensis. The sequence goes on from VXAB01013464.1 coordinate 15,041, forward strand.
GACATGGCTTTCTAAGAAAGCATTTCTAGTGTCATCTGATGGACTTCTCAGACAAGGTGCTGGCACTTGGCTTTCTTCAACTGTTATAGACCAAAAGGAATAATTTTCCCTTTTGCATTGTATTGACTGTACCACTGATTTGATATTGACAACATTGTGCTCCATAATGAGGTGCTTGTTTTTGCTTCCAGTGAACATGGTCTTTTTTCACTGTTCCTGCATTTCCTTGGCACCACTGTGATAAAAGCCTGTGGATCCTGTGGTTACTCAGGGGTTCAGATCTTCGCTTTATCTTTCTAGCCCATTCAAAAAATGCAGTTCCTGAGATCTTGCCTCTTCTTACAGTCTCATCAGAGCAGCAAAGCAGATGTCTGTTAGTCTAATCATAAAATCCTGTCCTCTCTAATTGAGTGGTGGCTGCATCCTGGTGACTTTCTTCTTAATTAGAAATGGAAGGCTTTCTCCTTTAATGGTAGCTTGGCCACTAAGAGTTCCGCACTGCTATTTTTTTAACTGTTCAAATAACTTTTTACTATTTTCAGAATATCTTTTTTACTATTCTTTAATTTGTTTTACATGTTTAACTATTTTCCTGACATTTCTATCCAGACTGCTTTCAGAATGAGAGGAGGTTGGAAGAAAAGCCTGAAAACAGGAGTGTTGTTATTGAAATTGGTGTCAAATACAGACTTTGGCTTCATTTGCACATTTCTGTTTTTAGGCATACCCTGTGTAGCTTCTAATGATCTCACAGACATCAGATTGAACTTGTCAGAAATTTTGCTGACAGTGACTAGCAAGAACTCTAATCTAATTTGAAGTACACTTCCACCGTAGATAAGGAATCTCAGCCTGTCCTTAGAGCTGATAAAAGGCACTGAGATCTTTAGCACTGGTCACAGCAAACATTAAATGATTTAACAAGCAGGCAGTTACACAGCAAGAGAGTGCAAAACATTCCCAAGGTCAGTGCAGCTGACAGACTGGAATCACAAATTAAACCTCAAGAGATGTCAGGTTCATTGACTAGGAATAAACATTTTCTTGAAATATGCTTCTCCTTTTGGGCTTTTAGGACAGGTACTTGTGATGCTCCTGAAAACCCAAAAATTATCCTCCCACTTCAAAATGTAGGTGTTGAAGGTGGCAAGTATTTAGAGTACGGAAGGTCTGAAGGTTGTGATTTGTCTCCTGACAGAGATTTTTGGGAGAGGTGTTTGAGTGCTCTCCCACTCATCTAGACCTTACTTTCCTCCAGAGCTCTGACTGTGAAGAGGTTACCATTGTGGCTCCACTGCTCCTATGCTGTGCTCTGAAGGAGTAACCAGTGCCTCCTTCAGTTGCTTGAGGTTTTTTTTTATAGATTTGATACTGCTGCTAGTACTAATAGTAATTCTGACAAAGCGTTGGTATAATCTGCTCTGACAGAACCTAACAGGTTTAAATGCCAACTTATGGATTCTGCTATTCAAGCTTGAAATGAAGAAAAGAAATGCTAAATCTATCACATTCCAAATGTACGTTATGTTTTACTCCAGGCTGAGAAGGGTTGGTTAGTACAGCCAAATGAAAGATTAATTCATGTAGCAGATCAAGCAGGTCAAGCTGTTTGGCATACTGAAATACTGTAAAATGTTGTGTCACTTACCAGATAATTTGGCTACTGCTGCAAGTCCCTTTGGCTACAAGTCACCCTGTTCATGCCCGGCAGCACTCTGCCCTGGCAGTATCTAGCTTACCGCTTCTGTCCAGTGGTACGATGTCTGGTGAGCACCATGCTGTCCTCAGGCAGGAACCACTGATGTAAGAATTAATTTATTGCTCTAGCTGCCTCACTGAGGTCAGTGTAAGAAAATTGATTTAGGATCATATTTAATTTGTAGGATAAATTGTAACAATGTACACCTTGTAAATCAAGGACACACTACGTGGATGTACTTGTTCAGAGACCAAGCCATGCATTGATTTCTGCTGTCAGATGAAGGAGATAGTATATATGTTTCTTTTCAGCTGTGAAAGAGTAGACCTTAAACCTTTCTAATTGAGATGAAGAAGTGTGGCATAACTCTATCCTTACACCCTAAGTTCAGCCCTTGCCTTGATACAGTACACAGATTCTGTGGGGCTTTAGAGGGTGATGCTTAAACCACATATCCAGGCAGGGACACAGAACAGCCTGTCTGCCCACATCTCATTGTAGCTACACTATGGAAGAAATCTGTAGCTCCTAGAAAAGGCAAGACAAAAACAAACTGTAAAATAAATGCCTTAAAGATACAGAGGACAAGATAAAGGGAGGATGATGCTGCCAGGATTATGAAGTCAGGTTTCTTTAAAAATGTAGCCTAGCTCATTTTCATATAAGAATATTTTTTTCTCACTAAAGCAGAAGAATGGATTCAACTGCTTTTCTTATTCTAAATCATATACAAATAGTCACTATTTTCAGTATTCTGTGTGCACTCCTTATTAGTGTTAGAAGGAAAGGCAGTTAACTTGGGGCATGCTCAAGACACCTAATCCAGTTGCCTGTAATGTCTTTAAAGGTAATTTCCCCATCTTTAATCTTTGGATTAACCTTTTTGTATTGAATACACTGTTGGTAGTTGATGAAATTACCCTTGTCCATAGTTTGATTACTGATCTAGCTGGATAATTGAACTTTGGCTTTTCAGTAAAGTAGAAATAATATTTTTTCATTTTCTTCTTGAATAGTGTCCAGTATTTCATGAATCTGGAAGTGTGGCAAGGAAAATCAATGTAGAAATAAAGTCAAACTAAAAATGTTTATTCATCTCTGTATAATGGAATGTGGAAAAAAGACATTCAGTTGAAATGTCATTCAATTTTCCTAGCTACTCTGTTTTTGCCTAATTTGAGCATAAGGATTTTATTTCATCAGACTCTGAATTGGGATCTGTGGCTTGTGAATTCAGAGTTCTGTCTTTTCACTTGACTGACCTTACTTTCTCGCTGGTTGTTCCTGAAAAGGCTGTTTTTTGCAGGAGCAGCACCTCTTGTTCTGGGGTGCCCTCAGACAGCAGGCAGTAAGATCCCAAACGGTGGATTCCCAGAGGGCTGCACAGACTGACTTCAGAGTGATCCTGATGACAATTTCATGCTGACTATATGGGCTGCAAACAGGTCTTCCAAGCACTGCATAGTGGAAATGTACACAAACAAAAGTTACTTGGGTTAAAACATATGTGTCTCTTCTTCACAACACTCACACAAGCAATGTGTATGAGCTGTCATCTTCCCCTGATATCTCCAGTTTTAAGGATCGGGCTTAGGTTCCATCACTGTTTCAGTCAGAGTCACTTAATTTGTTTCTGCTGTTTGCAGCACTTCCACCTATGGTACTGGGGAACTGCCCTCAGTGTATGGTTGGAGCTGAAGGCTGTGGACCACAGCTTTCCATGTCCTGCTCTGAAGGTTTTCTTGCAATGTGTGAATAGCCTAAGCATCCCTTGAAAATTCTGTAGAAGACTTGGAAATTCCTATCAATTAAAACACAAGCTCTGTGGCACTGATGAGAAGCTACCCAACTTCACAGAGAAGTTGTATGATGAATGAACACTTTCCCTGATAGAAGAGAAAGAAAAAATAGGAGGCAGGTGTACAGTACTTGAGTTGCAATGGAAACGAAATAAGGAGATAGCTTTTCCTGCTTTCTGACCCTCAGAGGTGGTATTTGTGCCTGACCTCCATACATTTGCTGAAGGCAGAAGCTGTGCAGTCCCAAGGCATTAATTCACATTGTAGTTGCAGATTTGCCTCATGCTGCAACTGGGTGCCAGCCAGCACTGGCACAGCTGATTAGTAAATGACAATAGGTACAAAATTAGTGACAGAACTAGAACTCACTAGAGAGACGCCCTTGATCTTTTTCTGATTCCCATTAGCCTGGAGACACTGTGCAACTCCAGCAACTGGAAGAAAATAATGTCTGCAGAGCAGCTGCCCTCAAGGCTTTTGATCCTGGATCTCTCAGAAAGAGTTCCTGCTTTGCCAAAATCCTCTGTTTTAAGTTCTTTCTCTACTTCGGTATTTCTTGCTCCCTTGTATGGTCACACCAGGGTTAGTTCCACACTAAAGGATTGCAAGGTGATAGGCAAGAAATCTGTGAGTATGATTTCTGCTGTCTTTTCCCCATTCTGATTTTTCTGAGGTCATAAAAGGTTCTGTCAGAATTTTCTCAGTCTTCTGGCCAAATCTTAACTTGTAAAGTTGATTTTGCTCCAGTAAAGCCCTCAATGTTTTCCTTTTTAGACAAATTACTGTCGAGTGCAAGCGAAGAGGTACCACAGTCTGTAACTTTCCAGTCAACAAAAATATTTTCAGCAACATTTTAGTTCTTGTCTAGAATTTCTGCTATTAATATTTCAGAAATTGTACTGAGCTATTCATTAAAAATAAAATTTTTAATTATTTATCACTGAGAAATGATGTACTAATTTTAATACCAACCTTGGTTCTGCGGTCCTGTTCATCTTACTGCAATACAGTCACTTGGATTTGATCAATTTTAAAATGCTAACTCTACTAATTTATTTTATTTTTAATTTTTATGTTTCCAATTCGTATTTAGTTCTCAGAGGAGATTGGGAAACTTGAAGATAAAGTAGAATGTGCCAATAATGCTCTGAAAGCAGATTGGGACAGGTGGAAGCAAAACATGCAGTACGATATGAGATCAGCGTTCACTAGTGTGGCTGACAATAATCTCCGTTATTATGAAGAGGTAAAACCCTTTCTCATAGCAATGTTATTATTGACTTGATTATTTCAGTGGAGAAATCACTGCATTGCATGTAAAGAATAAATGTTGCACTTTAGTTCAAACTTGCATTAACTTCAGAATCAGTTTTTGTAGGAAGAAAGAGGCAGTTTCCTTAACTTGAATCGTTTTACGTAAAACATATTTCATTTGTGCCCAAGTGGTTGATCCTGAGTTCATCAACAACAGAGGGCAGTCTTGTTTTACTAACCACAAGAATTTGAAAGATATTTTGGGGTTTAATGTCAGCTTCTATATCTCAGCTTAGAAGCTGTTTGCAGTGACTGCATGAAGAAGCCCTCTGGAAGGCTCCAGATTTATAAATTACTTCATATGAAGAACACGTTTAAATGTGGTTCCTTTTCAAACAGCACATTCAGAAAGTTGTCATTGTTATTTCTCTAAGGAATGATCTTCTGTGAAACAATCAGACTTAACTATGATAATAGCTATGCAAGTTTGAGAAAAGGCTTATGGCACATTTTTTAAAATCCACAGTTACTAAATCAAATCTTTTTGCAATTGAAACTGACTACTCTGGAAAGAAAGTAAAATGGTTGAAATAAAATTTTCATTTCAATTCAAATGCCATAGCTGTTATTCTTGGTAAAAATTCCAAGATATTCTAACCAATAGAATTGAAAACATGTAACGAATCTCTTAAGCATTCTGTGAAGTTTCTTCAGAGGAAACACGTTGCTTATGTTATGGTTGTTTTGAAAGTATCCCAGATATCATGATTTCTATCAAGTTCTCCTGTAGTAAGGCAGTTAGCCATCTACTAATCAGAAACTAGTATTTTTCACAGATATATGTTGTCATCTGTATCTTCCAGTCTCACGTTCCAACCCTTTTATGGGTTGTCCATTAGCCTCAATGTAAAATCAGTGTCCTGGTTTTACAAATCATTTTGTTAGAACATAATTGAAAAGACAGAACTCTTGATCATCAAGTCTAGTTAATTAGGATGCAGCCTGTGAGATGTGCGGACATTGACAATCTGTTGTTACATATGAAGATCAAAATATTTTCTGAAATCAGGCAGCAAACTTTTGGCATCCTCTCAGATTTTTTACAGCTACTGATGATCTCTGATTTCTATATTATGAATATGTATGTTAAATCAGTACTAAATATATTGGAATATTTGTTCATGAATGATTAGCTAAACTAAAACACAAAAATAATTATTTGTTTCTCTTTCCTGTCTAAAAATGCTTTTTGCTGAATTATAATTTCATTTCAGAATGTCAGAACTCATATTATAAATGAAATCATTATCACTAAGTCAAAAACTTGAAAAATGGTTCAACGGTCTGTACAAGTACCAGTGGCTCTTCTTAAATAGTCTCTGAAATACTGGACAAATTAGTTTACAGTGAGACATTATTCTTTGTTGGTGCTTTTCCTGAAAACTTCAGATGGTTTTGCTGTTATGTCCTGATAGATCCAGATTGCAGAAAAAAGTATCTTGCTGTATTGGTTAATAATAAACTTTAGGCCAACCTGGTTGATCAGTAAGGGCTTATCAGTTTTTGTTTCTTTTTTTGTTTGTTTTGTTTTTAGCAGAAAATCATTATCTTAATTTTGGCATTCAAGAGATTTTGGTAAAATTAATTTGAGGAGTTCAGGGAGTTTCAATCTAAAATGTGCACTTTTTTTTTATTTTGAGACCTATTGTTATTGATGATGGTTAATTATTGGAGAAGACCTTATATTGGTCTATACAAAAATATATATATGTAAAGGTTTTAATTTGAAAAGATAGTCAGGACCTCTCATTCTGAAGAAGAAAACATCGATTTTTTTGCCTTACAGAGGAGCCCTTGAATGAAGTGTGTCTTAATGCCATACCATCTCTTTTAGTGCTTTCTCCTGTCCCCTAGGTACAACACAGTGGTTTGAATTAGCACACCTCTTACCTCAGAAGAGGTACAATCTTCTCAAAGGTTGAAACCACAAGCTCTTCACAGGACAGAGCACACAGATGAGAAAGCAGATTGTCACTGAGGTCTTTTCATTAAGTTAGGTACAGATATTCTCCAGTACCCTTAGGACAGAGCACTACTAAAACCAAAACAAGATACAAAGTTCTTGTTACTTAGCTAGTGTATCTGAACTCACTGTGGTTCGTATTAGCCAACAATCCAGGCAACCAGAAATGTACTATGGCTTCAAAGAGCAATAACAATTAAACATTCACTGATAGGTTTTTCCAAGTTTGCCATACTCTCTAGGATATATACATCAAGGAAAAAGAAATATTTAGTTTTCTCAGCAAATAACTTTGTTAACATATTCAGAGAAAAAAAACAAGACCTGAGTAAGTAGCAGCACAATCCAAATACTGCTCAGACACTGTAAATCCAGCAAATATATCAGTTTGGTTTTCCATTGATTATAAGGCTCTCTAATAAATGCAGCAACAATGTGGTTCCCCACCCCCCTACCTCCACCCCCCACCTTGATGTAGAATGATATCTAATTTGTTTTGGCACTGAAATAACATCGTTTTTTTCCTTGTGCTAAGATACATCTTTTAAAGTGTAGCCTCTAATTTTGTATTTGCCATGTCAGCATGTTTAAACATTTGCAGATTAATCTGACAAAAAGTTAAATTTGATAGAGTAGTAGGAGTCTTGTTATTGACACAGCTTACTTTTTTCCAAAAACATAAAATGAATGGCTTTTTTATTTTCTTAACTGTTTCAAGCAATTATGCTTGAGTCTATTTGTGTTACCTACATTATTGTGCAGGCATAAATTCATTCAAATGATTCATTAGGTCAAAAGAATACTTCCCCATTAGAGTAACTTCTAACTCAAAAGCCCACATATAACTATCTAGCATATGCTTTAGGAAAATAGATTAAATGTGTTCTTTGCCCTGGGGCCTCTGTGATGCATGTACCAAGTCATTGGGTTGTGTGGCAAAGTTAGCTGCTTATGCATGCTGATCACATCCTACCTTAGCAATGCCCAGGCTTTTAGCTAACAAACTTCTCGTGATATTCAGAAGCTCCCACATGGCTGAGCCAGTTTGTCACTGTGAATGTCATTTCAAATCCTGGGTCCATCTTTGAATCTTCAGTCATCTCAGCCATAGAAATCTATTTTAAATACTTTCAGGAATACGTATGCTTTTTTTTTTTAATTTGTAGTGGGAATTAGTATTTTTCTATGTGTACACTAGTTTTTGTTTCCTTGCACCCAGAAACTATGAACATGATTTCTCTTTCTCAAACACAAAAGACTTCATTTTCAGATTCTACTCTAGGAAATGTCATCACAAGGGATATTTTTAAGGTATTAACCATGGAAAACAGGGAGCTGGAACACATGGCATGTGACACATCGCTTCTGTTATCATCCCTACTACATGTTCTGTTTTTAAATCTTCAGTTAGATATGCAGTTGTATATGGAAACCTCTTGCTGCTATTTCTAAAAACGGTGTTGCAGAACAGATGTGCAGAACAGTAGTAATCAGAATGTCGTAGGTAAAACAGACCTATTTAGGCTCTTTCATTTTGTATATTTAGATTTTCTAATGCATTCTGCAGGGTTTTTACAAGTAATTGGATTATGAATTTCAGCAGTATGCATGCACATCTAATTTCCTGTGTTTGGTATTTCTTTTTGTCTCCCTTCTGTCTCTTTCGTGAAAGTGGGCGAATCCTCTGTTTAGATCTCCATTTTCACCCTCCCAGGAGAACTCAGTAAAAGCACTCTGTAATAAGGCTGAAGCATACATCACTAACAAAATGTCGTTTATGCCGTTCATGCTTCACGATATAAAAAGCTTGAGCCTAAGGCACAGAGACCTAGTTTTGTTTTGGTATGGTTAATTATAAAACTTGTCAGCTGTAGCAGCACTGTGATGTCTGACAGTGAAATGAGCCACCATTGCTCTTTCATTATGGAAAATGTGTTTTGGTTATATAAATGAGGCTAAATTAAAGACTAAATAACTCATGTAACAGAAAAAAAATGCTCTGCATCTTTGTCTGGAAAGACTTTGGTAAGTTGTATCTATCTGGAGAAGCAATGCAGTATGACTGCATTTTAACACATGCATTTTGGCTCAGTGCTGCAAAGATAATAGAGCACCATTTTTATATTCCAGACGGTAAATATGATGTATGTACTTCAACATACATTAGTGAAATTACAAAATGACAAAACATGAAGTTACATAGTATGAATTAAACTGTGGCTCAGGAAAAGAGTAAGAAATAGTCATCCGTTGCCAGCAAAAGACAGTTCAAGAAACTAATTATTTCTTGTCTCACACCTAGGAAAAGCTTAGGAAAAACAGATGTGCCTTGCAGCTTTCTAGGATGGCAATCCAGTCTGGGCTGTAGCCAGTAGAAAACTGAGGATGAGCACCACAGTGAAAATGCTAGCAGCTGCCTTGTTGACATTTTGAAACCATGAAGCCACCTTCCAGGCTCAGACACCCCAGATAGACACAGCTGCCACAGCGTCACATGAAGAACAGGAGAATCTAATGAACAAACCTTAAAGGCTTTCAACAAAAGGTCAAAAAGACCTTTTAAGTCAGAAGTCAGTTTGCAACATTTGCAGATCACTGTTCATGCTAGCATTACTTTCACTGTTCCTCCCTGATCTACCACTGCAAAATATAATTTCTCCAAAAGGCCAGTGAAGAAATGCAGACTTCCATATGAATCTTACCCAGTTACTCCTCTTTTTTCACAGTAATTCAAACCTTCAATGTGCTCTCAACAGCATCACAATGTTGTGCAGTGCAAGAAGAACACTGGGTGGGAACTCTGTCACGATTACAAAAATAAGCTTGGGGGAGCAAGTTTATAGTTTATGTAGTGTGAAGGACAACATGCAAATCACAAACAGTTTCTAATATGTCTGATAATGACTAAGAACCTCTGTGAAAGCAAGCTCCTATGTACTTTTTTGTTTGTGATCTGCCGATCATCTCTTTAATCTTGTGCATTATCTTGCAACCCCTTTTTGGTTTTCTGTCTTCAGAGGTGTAACTGCTGCCATCTTTTGTTACATTTTCTACTGGCATCTCTGATTCTGCCTCCTCATATCATCATGGATTCCTCCAACTCCATTCAACCTCCATTCATGTATGCTCTTAGAGTTCATAAATTATCATCATTTGTGACTATCAGATAAGCCCAATTGTCTTCTTGCAGGTAGATATGCAATAGTGCCAGCACGTAGGCTCTTCAGTGTACTGTGATAGAATCCATGTATTTAATGGCAGAGTTTTTATGTCATTCAATAGAAGTTATTCTAATAAGATGGAGCTAGGTAAGTTCAAGCAGCACGAATGCTAGGATATTTTCCCTATTTCCTAAGCAGTGACAGATGGAGCCTAGATACTTCAGCGTAGCTGCGCAGAGCGAATTACCATAGCTTGAATGGCTTATGGTAAGAGTTTTTACTTAGGAAATTATGACATTTTCAGGGCTGAGTTAATTTACACTTCGAGTAAATGGAGTATGCTGTTCAGGTTTTAATGTAAGAGAATTTCTTCAGAATTTTCAGGTTTTACTAATTCTGAACATTTCAGATTCCTCATGAAAAAACTGTACAGTAAGAAGTAAATAAGCTGCATTATCAATAGTAATGAGTGTGTAAGTCAAACTTTCATTAGAATGTTTCCATTTCAAAACAGTAGAATTTTTGCATGAGTTTGGCTGTATTGTTTTTATGACAGATTTGAAATGGCAGAAACTTGGTATCTGAGTAAGAAGCATCAGCACATCATGGTTTACCTAGCGATAAGCTTGCCATGATCCTCAACACTGACTTCTGATTTGTAAAGTTTGCCAAGCTGCCAATACTCATTTACACCAAACTGAACTACAATTCATTTGGGGACTTTTATTAT
>VXAB01013471.1:0-15084 GCA_013399175.1 Odontophorus gujanensis
TGAGCGGCACCTGGGGCCGGTTGGGCGGCGGCAGCCTTCGTGCGGTCTGAAGACGAAACAGAAACCCAGTCCGTGCCCTAAAGGGCTTCCGATCTAAGCGTTAATTAGCGTTAATGATCGCTACCTTAGCCCGCACCTGCAGGGAGGTGCGGTCACGGCTCCGCGGGGGCAGCGGGTGGGGGCCGGGCAGCACTGAGCGGGTGGGGGGGGTGTGACAACGTGGGAACCTCCCCCCCCCTCCTCCGGCACAGCTGCGGTCCCTCCGGGCACGGTGGGCAGCGCGGACACGTGGGGACGTAGGTGTGTGCACACACGTGCACGAGAGGTTCACACGCACAAAATCTTGTAGATGCACAGATACACGCGCACGCGGCAGGGACACAGCGCCTGGGGTCGGTGCACGGAGACCGCTGTGGCTGCAAGGGGCCGCGCTGTTCCGTCCTCGAGGCAGGGGTTTGTTGGGGGTCAGACCCCCCCATGCCCATCCCTGGCCCCGTGCAGAGCCGCAGCAGCCTCCTCTGGCATGCACTGAGCCGAAGGCCTCCCCTCATCCTCCTCCTCTGCAAAGAGGGGACAATCCCGGAGTGCTCTGCACACGGAGAGGCTTTAACCCCATCACCTCCGGCTCTGCCCTGCCAGCCTGGCCGGGGGAGCCGCATCCCCCAGTCCTTCCATCCCTCTGCCCCACACCCCACCACTCCCCCACCTCTCTCTGCCTTTGTGAGCACCTCCAACCCTCTGTCACTGTCCCTCTGTCCCAGTGCGGTTCCCAGGGTGGGCACGGCGCTGGGGTCGCCCCCTCCATTCAGGGCCCCGCGGAGGGCCTGGTGCTGCCCGGTTCCCACCACGGCTCTCAAAGCCGCTAATTAGCCCCCATCTGGCGGTGCTGGCCTGGCCGCGGCGGGGAGGCCGAGGACATTGTGCACAGGAATGCCTTTCAGCAGAGCCGGGCGCCCGCCAGCTGCACCGCCAACAATACACCACGGCCGGGATGAGCCAGCCCCGAGCATCGGCCACCCCGGGGACAGCGATGGGTGTCCCACGGCCGCCCCACCCCGCAAGGTGGCTCAGAGGGACCCCCTCGGCACGTCGGGGCGCTGGGGGTGCCAGCCCCGTGCCGCTGCCTTGGCTGCAGTCGGGTGCTGGGTGCCGGAGTCTGCGGGCAGGGCAAGACGGATGGCTTCATTTCCATCTCAATTCTGGGAAAGGGGCGCACGGTTCGGTAACAGCGGCCTCGGCCATATGGTGCTGGCGGGGCGCAGCCTGGCCGGGAGCGCGGCTGCTTTGCGCCGAGCTGGGGTTGCCCAGCAGCAGAGCACATCAAAGCCTCCGGCCGTGCCCCCACCACAGCACCGGAGGGACCACACAGGGCACAGCTGCACCGCCAGCGCTGCGGGGACGATGGGGACGCTGCCGCAGCCCCACGGCAGCAGCCAGCCCCGTGCAGGGCTCTGCGGCTCGGCTGCATGCCGGGAGGTGGGGCTTAGGGTGGGCTTTGCAGCCCCCAGCCCAAGGAGCGGCAGTGTGATGGGCTCAGGAAGGACACCGTGTCCCAGCAGCATGATTTGGGATGCAGGCACGTGGCTCAGCAGCACGGACGCAAAGAACTTTGGACGGTGGGATTCAGGCTGGGTGTCCTCCAAGTGAATGGAGACCCCCCAGCTGTGAATACACACCCCAGAAGTCGGTCTGGGACTCTGCACTGCCTCCAGCTTAGCCAACCCTACACCTATGGGGCTCCTCAGCCACCCGCTCCACCCTGAATGGGGCTCCTGGCAGAGCGGGGCACTGTGGAGCCCCAAACCTTGCCTTGTGGCCACCGGCACCCGTTACACAGCTGGAGAAGGGCTGAGGCCTGAGAAAAGCCCCCCGTGCGTTCCCCTCCCGCCTTCTCCTTTCCCGTTCCCGGCTCCATCCGCTGCAGCCCAGACCAGCTGGAGCCAGGCGGCCCTTCCTGGGATTTATTCCAGCTTCCTGCCCCTCCTCGCCAGCAGGCCGGGGATGGGGCTGCTCTCTCCTGCTTCCTCTCCCTGCTCACAGCCGACGAACGGGCGCCGGCACTCCGTGGGACCCCGACTCTCATCGGCAACACCCCCACAGTCACCGGGCAGCCCCATCCCCTGGTGCTGCAGCCGGGCTGGGGGACGCAGGCACAGGGCAGATGCAGCGGTGTGCTGCACCCAGCACACATCCCTGCTGGGGGAGACACAAAGGCACGAGCGACAACCCCGGGCACCAACAACTTCTTAACCGAACCCCCCGCGCACCCACAGCCCACCCCACTGAGCTGCACCCCCTGGCACGAGGACAGCGTGCCCACGGGCATCCACATAGCTTTCCAAGCCCAAGCTCCACAGCCGCAGCCGGCCAGCACTGTCCCATCCCCCAGCTCCACAGGCAGAGGTCTCACACTGGAGCCGGGGCATCCGCGTTTCCGTGCCCCACCCCCTAAGCCAGGGGGACCCTGCGGCGAGGGAAAGGTGGTCCAGACAGAGCGGAGCCGTGCAGCCGCTGCAGGACCCAGGTGCGGTGCGGGCGGGGGAGCCCGGGGCCGCCCAGGCGCCAGCTCTGCTCCCAGCTCTGCTCCCACTTGTTTCCAGGGCCCGAGCGCTTCCTTCCTCCCGGCCCTGCCCCGCTTATCGGCCGGGCAGGGCTGGGGTGACCCCTCTCTTCCCTCTCAGTGCTTTCCGCTCCCCGTGGCGCAGCTATGGGCCCTTGGAGAGCTTCCAGCTCGCTGCCCTCGGCTCTGCAGGGCAGGAGCAGGGAGCCAGGAGGCAGCAGGCGATGCGAGGGCACAGCCTGGGGTACGGTGTGCACCCCAGCGTGGTCCTGCATGCTCCGGTACCCCAAAAACTGCACGGGGATGGGTGTGAAAAGCATCACGGCACTAGGATGCCCCCGGTAGGATGCAGGACCCCAGAGGACGCGGTGGCGGACCCACAGCCGCGGGCATAGCCCGTGTCGTTTTCCATGGGACGCTGGAGGCTGGTGAAATCACATCTGGAGTCTAGACTCAGCGACTCCATGGGCCGGGCCTGTCGGCCGCACCGTGCCCAGGCCCTGCTGCACACTGTTTGCTTAGCTGGAGGTATTTAATTGGAATTAAAGTGGCCTCTCTTGTTTTTGCGGACAGGGCTGTTGGAAAAGGAGCTGTAAGTCATAGAAAACATCTGCAGGAGACTGCGAAGGGTCATTAGATGGCAGAAAGCAAGGCGCCACTTTTAGTGCTCGCAGCTGACATGGGGAATAATAGCTCAATATGGCTTTTGTGGAGGGGCTGCCAAGCCAGAGAGCACTTTCTGTTTATTCTGGCAGAGGGGACGGCCAGAGAGACACAGCATCCTCCACACGCAGGCCCCGAAGTGGGCAGGGATGACACCGAGGTGCTGCGAGCTGCCCCCAGGGCTCAAACCTCCCTGCTGGGCACAGCAGCTACGGCCCTAAACCTGAGTGTTGTAGCAAGAGGCCAGGGAACTGCGGGAGGGGAAGGGGACAGTCACTTGGAAACAGTCAGACCAGAGCACCAGACCCCACGGGAAGAATAAGGCTGCGGGAGGGGTCAGAACTCCCATCCGTGGCTCGTGCACCAAGCTCCAGCAGCCAAAAATCACTGCCCCGGTACCTCTCCTTCCTTTGAGATGGTTTAATATGAGAGAAAGCAAATGCACAATACAAAATTTAAAAACCGGCCTGTGGTTTGTCCCCTGCCCACTCTGCACTCGTGGAGGAGACAAAGCAAAGGGGAGCGTGGCTGCGTGGCCCTGGGGGGCGGCAGGAGGGGCGGATATGTGGCGTACATCGATACCCCACCTGGGCAGCTGCTCCGACACACACAACACGATGCTCTGGCACAATTGTTTCGTCTGTCACTTACAAAGGGTCTGGAAGGGCCCCAGCCCAGCGGTGCCAGGGCTGGCCCATGGGCAAGGTCACTTCTCTTTCTTGACAGCTTCTGTTGTCTCCTCTTTGGAGGCCCCCGGCACCTCCTTGGGGGTAGAGCTCTCCTCGTAGCTGGGGACAGAGAGATGAGAGCAGAGCAGTTAGCACAGTCAGCCTTCCTCTGGGGATGGGCATGCCTCAACACCCAGCACAGAGCCTGGTGCACCCAGGAGACCAGCACTGTGTGTGTGGGGTGGTCCCAGTACGGTGACTGAGGTCAGGGTGGGCTCCTGCCCCTGGCCCCCAGTGCAGGGAGATGAATGCTGCCCCACTGCAACCACCCTCAGGAGGGAGGCACAGGGAGGCCAGCTCTGCAACTGGGCCCTAATAGAGGAAACCTGGAAGCACATCGGGGCAGAGACCTCAGCCTCTTGCCCTCTCCATGATTCCCGGACCCAAAGGAGGGGCAGCCAGCCCACAACATTTTGGTGACAGCTGCTGCATGGGGAAATGACAGAGCTGCAACAAGTCCCTACCTGGCCAGAGCGACAGACAAAGAAAGGGCACCGCGTGCAATTGCTACATGGCACTGGGACTTTGCTGCCGGCGTCGGCGGGGACAGGACAGTTTCTGCTGCATGGAATCAGCAAGGCTGGCTGGCGAGCCGGACACGGTGGGGAAGTGGGTAAGTCTTGGTGTGTGTGGCAAGATTTCAGCAGAGGACTCATAGCTGCAGGAGACAGGAAGCAGGAAGAGAAAGGGGGAAGGACAGGACAGAAAGAAGAGAGGAGGGGGGGGGGGGGAGANNNGGGGGGGGGGGGGGGAAGAGAAAGAAAAAGCAGAAGAGTTTCTGAGTGAGACAGCTGCAAACCCAGCACCCTGTGCAGGCAGGCCAGGATCCTGTCTGCTGGTACGTCCAGGCTGGCTCAGTGCCATGCTGTGAGGGCTGAGACTCAGGGAAGAGACAGCTCCTGCTGGCATGCATGGAATCGGCAGCTGGAGCCTGTGGGGGTACGAGCCTGGGTGCTGCACTGGCAACAAGAGCAGCACAGGGGCTGTGTGGGCAGCAGACCCCCTGCCTTGCGTGGGGCTGGAGGACACAGAAGCATTCCCACACCTGACATCTGAAGACTGCAGAGCAGATGGGAGTGGGAGGCCCAGAAGGCTGGAAGCTGCAAGTCTACTGCCAGCCAGCTCTGCTCCACTGGGATCCCTTCCCCAGGGCCACAGCACAGAGCCACCACTCTGCCCACCCTGCAGCACTGCCTGCACAGAGCCTCACTGCCCTCTCTCCCAGGCACCTCACGCATGGCTGAGACCCCAGGGAGTGACTCAGAGGAGATGGTGCAGCACAAAGGTGCAGGGGATTCCTACAGTGGGGGCCCCTGGCCTGCAGGCAGGAGCCCTGCCACGTCCTGCTTTCTCTGACAGCAACTGGAGCGACTTCAGGAGGGAGCAGGCAGCTTTGCTGTTGGTGCAGCCTGCGTGCAGTGCTCTACATGTCATTTTTCCCCCACAGGCAGCTGCCAGGTTCCCTGAGTGCCGTGCTGACCCAGGGGCCAGCCCTGCAGCTTGTCTCTCCCATGCCTTTCCTGGCACGGAGAGGAGGTGCTGCTGTGAGCAGCTGAGTCACCACACACAGGGAGAGCGGCTGCAGGATCCCAGGTGCACAGGAAGGACGATCCCAGGACACTCAGTGCCTGCAGCAGCGTCAGAAGTAAACATCAAAGCAGGGGCAGGTGCTGCAGGGCTGTGGAGCCAGCCCAGCTGACAGCCCGGTGGGAACACGCATACCTGCGTCTCCCAGGGGAGGGGAAGGAGGCCCGGGGCAGCCCCATTCCCCACTGTGCAGCTGCCACAGCCCAGGCCCCTTTCAGGCACTGTTATCCCTCTGAGCAGGGTGGGGGCTTGCACTGATTTCCCCCCCACCTCGGCCACAGAAACCCCAGCAGCCCTGGTGGGATGCTCCCTTCCTTTCTCTGTTTCAGGTGCCCTCAGGCAAGCAGCTGTGCTGGGGCCACCGCAGAGCCTGAGGCATACAACAACCAAGTAAGGTGGATAAACAGCTCTCTGGCAGCCTGGGGTGAGATGTGCTCTGCCTGGAGCAAGGGGACAGTGTGCAGGAGACCAAAGGTAGCCTGTCTGCAGTTGGTGGGAAATGGCTGGATAAAACTGGGCAAGAGAAAGGCTGCAGCACAGCAAAGACCCCTTTTTCTAGATCCCTTTCTCCATTTCTGCAGGCCCAGGGCTGTAAAGTGTCTCCTTTCTCCAAGCAGAGAGGCTGGGATGTGCTCAAACCAGCCCTGGCTGCTCTCGCAGCTGGATCCAATTCCATTCTCCCCCACCCACGGGCCCTGGGACACAATGACCAAGTATCTCCGCACCAGGTGTGCGGTCCCACCCTCCCCTGCCTGCCAGCGCATGGGAAGAGCTTGTCACCAGAGTGTAAAGCAATACCAGATGCTGCCTGCCTGTTGGTACGGCACCAAGGCTCCCACACGGCTACGAGGAGGTGGCTGGAGCCAGGGCCAGCGTGTAGAAACACAGACCCACTCCCTCCGCCTACACACGTGCACTCACACACCCAGAGCATGCCCAGATGAACCCGTCCCTCCAGCTGTGCCCAGGCATGGGAACATCTGCACGCTTCATGTGCTCCAATGCCACGGGCAAAACAGCTCCGTCCCCAGCTGAAGCTCACCTGAACATTTCGGTTACTTCTCCCTTTGCCAAGGCCACAAGAAGTGGGAATCCGATGCATGCGGGGACCAGGTACAGAAGAGCAGGCTGCCAGGAAGGAAAACAATTGTGAAACCAAACCACAAATTGGCTCAATCCTCAGTAGGAGGACAGGGAATGCTGGCCTTGTCCCTCTGCACCTGTGGCATCTGTCACAGTAGTTAAAGCTCCAGAAAGCTGCCTCAAGAGCAGCTAACTTCATCTTCTAACTTGGCCCCCACGCAGACCAGCAGAAGCAACAGCAGTGTGTGTGCTCCCAGAACTCCCCTTGGTCTGTGGTTCAGTGCAGCTCAGCTGCAAAGAGCCTCCAAAGCACCGATCTGGGTGAGTGACCCTGCCTGCCCCAGCAGGGCTCAGTTCCAGGGCTCTGAGCAAGGGAAAGGCACAGGAAAAGCAAAGCCAAGAGGAGGAATGCATCTACTTTTTCCTGGCATGCTGTGGGACACTCGCAGCCAGGACGGCGTGTCAGACTGCATGCATCTGTGTGAGGCAGCAAAGCAGAGCTTACCTGGGCATGCTTGAAGATGTGCATGATGAATATGGTCAGGCCCAGCCCAAAGATGTAGGCCACAAAGCTGGTGTAGAAATACGTGTGCGTATTCTTCTTCAAGCTGTAAGGAACAGAGCAAAACCTGTCCTGGGCTGGGGCTCTGGGCTGCCAGTGGTTGAAAATGAAACAGCCCAGCTATGCTGGGCATTGTGGGCCAGCACAGACACTGCCAGCAGCACAGCCCCCAGTCCCATGGGTGCAGTGCAGGCCTGGATGGGTTAACAACGATGCACAGTGGTGGGAAAGGGAAGGAGATGCATGATCCTGCTGCTGGATGGCTGCCGGGCATAGGGGTCAGGACTGGGACCCAGAAGGGGTCCCACAGCTGCTTTCCCCTGGCAACTCACCCCAGCACATGTTGTTTTACCACAGCCAGGCTGCAGGAGCTGGGAATCCCAGCAGGTGCACGCAGGATGTGGGTGGAAACACCTGGAAACGCTGGCACAGACTGGGAGGGTCTATGCAACAGCAACAGGAGCGAGGCCACACCATGGCAGCAGCACGAAGTTGCCCGCTCCCAGCTGCTCCTGAGCTGGAGACTTTCGGTGTGGGGCAACTGCTGAAAGCTACACCCTGGTGGCAGGTGCAGCTCCCTGCGTAGGAAGGAGCCGCCTTCCCCAGCATCTGCCCAGAGGCAGTGAGCACTGCCAGACCTTGACTGGCACCCGTGCAAGTGGCACGATGCAGCTGCCAGCACCTCAGCCCTTTCCCACGCTGTCTCTGCTTCCCCTCCTCTCTACATGGCTCCTGCACTTTGGTGCGTGAGCCAGTGAGGCCCCACAATACCCCTGGCCTGGCCCCCTCCCAGGGCTCATCCCTCTGCCTAATGCACAGCAACACTCACCCCAGCATTCAGGACTTACCCACACCCCAGCCCTGCTCATCTCTGCTTTTCCAAGAGCTTCCTCTTGCACCTTCCTCTTCCAGCTGCTCTCCCACATCCCCACCCCAAGCCCCAGATGACAGCACACAACTGTGCTTTCAGCTTCTCTTTTTTCTCTACAATAACTCGCAAGGCTGCAAGATTCAACCTGTCAGGTCCCTTCCCGACCACCCACTCACCTGATGTCAAAGCGCAGCAGCAAGGCGATGAAGATCCCTGCAGGGAAAAGGGGAGAGGATGAAGCCCGACTGAAGGCTGAGCAACCCCACAGCCTTCACACAGCCATCCCTGGGCTCACAGTGCCCTCTCGTGGTACGAGGCATAGGGACAGCACAGAGTCAGCAACACACAGCGCCCGGCCCTTGTGGGACACTCGTGGGGCTCTGGCACCCATGCAGCACTCAGCCCTGGTGGAAGGCTGTGGGGTGCTGGGAGGGCAGAAGGCAAAGCAAGGAGAGGTGATAAAGCCACCTGCTCAGCTCCCCATGGCCAATTCAGATGCAATCCTGGTCATGTCCTCCCTCTTGTGTCCTTACCTGGAATGACAATGTCTCCCAGCCCCAGCATGGCAAAGTTGTCAGCCTCCAGGCCCTTCTCCAGCAGGTCCTGAGGGAAAACCACTACGAACAGAGAGAAGCAGTGAAGGAAAGAATGGGTTGAAGGGACCAAAAAGGGACCAGACAGGGCAGGACCTCCAGCTCTACCTGGGCACTGGAGTGGGAATCTGAAGAATTCAGGACCTGTCTCACGTGCAGGTTTCAACCACAACACCCAGGACTGAAGCCCCAGTTCATCCCTCCAGCATTGTTGCTGGGTTTGAGGTAACTGCCACCACCGGTGGTGCTGGTGAACCCAAGCCAGGTAGGGCTCTAAAGTCCCTCCCCACCGCCGGGCTGATGCAAGTGGCGGCTGGCAGGGCGCCCTCTAGCAGCCCCTTCCTGCCTACACCTTGACTTGTAAGCCAAGTGCCTGGGGCAGAGCTGGGGGTAGAGCATGCAGCCACTGTTCCTACACACAGGGAACAGCTACTCACGTTTTATCGGGGCCTCAAATGATTTGGCAACGGTCACCATCACGTTGGTGCCAAAAACCTAAGGGAAAACAGAGGAGTCCAGGGTGACCATGGCTGCACGGGGACAGGGACACGACCAGTGGCATGAAGCTATGGGCAGTTTTCCACCAGCAGCACCCAGAGGATGCATAGAGGGAATCTCAGCTCCTGGGAGAGGGCACACAGAGGGAACCCATCAGGGCTGCAGCACTGACCAGGCTGCATTCAGCATCAGTGAGCTGATACATGTGAAAGTGCAAGGTGTTATCTATGGGTAGGAGCCCTTGGCTGAGGGTCCTGGCCAACAGCAGGGACCTGCTGTTTCCACAGGGTCCTAAGCACTCATCAGATGAGCAGCATTTTGCTCTGAGGTCATTTATCAGTATTGCACTGTCAACTCTAGGTGTTGGAATCTTTTGGAGAATGGACTGTAAGCACACAGGTCACCCACCCTTACTTCCGCTCCTTTCTAGCTCCCAGCCTCCAGTCTTGGCTACACCAGCACTAAGTAAATAAAGCACATGCTGGTTAGTGCTAGAGCTAGTGATTAACGATAAATCTCAAAGCAAGCACTCCCCTAAGGCGCAGCAAGCTCTGCCTGTTGCCAGGATGTGACAGCACTCCACACTGGGACCAGGAAAAAGCATTATATGCAAGTTCTCCTCTGGATTATGCAGGGAGACCACACAATTGGTTGGCTGAGCAATTCCTCTTCCTTCTTGAAACCCTCCTTGGATCTCACTGTAATTAAATCCATGCCATGATCCAAGTGCCTGTTCCCTGCAGAGGGGCACAGCAAGAGGTTCTCCACCTTAGGGACACTGATCTGTTGGGGATGCCGACCTCAAAAGGCAGCAGCAGGAAGTGAAGAACATGGAACACTGTGTTTTCCAGAACACTCTGAAGAAGCTCACACCCCTAGCAGAGTGCAAGGCATTGGGTAAGGCTGACAGTTCCCAGTCCACAGCTCTGGAGGAAGCAGCATGCAGACCAACAAGCTGCACAGCCAACATCTCCGACACAGGCAGCACTGGCCAAGTACAAAATAAGACACAGTAGCCAGGCTTAAACAGTGAGGGATTACTCAGGCAGCTGTAGCACTGCTGGACAGACCTCAAGGTATGCAAGTTCTAAGACTTTTGGAAACAGAGTAATTCAGAAACTGAAGGCAGACAGGAAATACTGAGGAATACAGACATTACACAGGACTCGTGAGAAAGGGATTCAGAACCATTGCAGAAAGATAAGGAAAACCTCAGAATAAAGATACTGGAGTGCTGTACTGGCTGAGGGAAAATGCCTGGAGGCATTCCAGTATTTAGTTCTCTGCAAAAGAGAACAGAAGGATGCTAATGAAGCTGCCAGATGACAGAGCTGAGGAACTAATACAAGCAGGATCAGCGTACCACAGAGCAGTCTCATCTTCCAGACAAGCACAGGGTAGACTTCAGTTAGAAATGCAGGTCACCAGGATGGGACGTGCTGAACGCATGGGCAGTCTACAACAGCCACACTCCCAAATGAGATCCCTGCCCACCCTGGGCTCTACAAGTCAAAATTTTTTAAGATACATTTGCTGATTCACATTCTGTCATCATTTGATTCTGTCATTGTCCTCACCACACCCTTTTGGGCTGAGGAGGTGGAAATCCTGAGTGAAAGCAAGTGTCCAGCCAGCACGCTGCCTCTGAAGAGGCACAAGGCCACACACATGCCTTCTGCCAATGGCTGCAACTCGCATCTGCCCCAGGAAATGCTCTCATTTACCCAGAAGACATCGTAGATGAAGAGGCCCCCAAGCAAGATGCAGCCAGTGCTGACGTTGTTCAAGTGCAGCAACTCCACTCCATTGAGGGAAAATGCCAGCCCAAAGAGATTGTTGGCAATCCAGTGCTGAAAACAACAGGAAAAGGAGATTTGGGTTCCACGTCATGTGCAGAGCCATGGTCTTGCATCCCAGACCCCAGCCTGAGCCCAGATCCCCCCAAGGAGAGTTAAGGCTCGCTCACCTTCCTCAGTAGGTACCAGACCCCAACGATGCTGCTCAGGGCCAGGCATACAAGGTCCTTGGTGTCAAACTCATAATTCACTATTTCTGCAATAAAACAGAGAAGTCACACTTGAAGCGGTCCTGGCAGCTTTCCTTCCTGTGCAGGGTAGAGAAGGTCGAGTTCACAGCAGGGCACCAACACAGACCACAGTGCTCCAAACCAAAATGAGGGGACTCTCTCCCTGCACATGGTCACAGTCACCACATCCAACCTGCACGTGAGCATGCAGCCCACACTGGCAAGCCCAGACCTTCTTGTCAGACTCTGCCACATGGACAGCATCTGTGATGCTTCTGTCAGTAAGGAAATAGGATTCAGGCACGCTCCCATAGCAGATCTTTACCCTTCCTGCACCCACTTAACTCCTGCTGCTATCAGTAGAAGCATTCCTTTACCAGTAAAGCTACTGGGCAGGACACTTACCAAATCACAGTCCACCAGTGCAGAAACTTGAGTCAGATTAGTGGAGGCAGCACTGCAGTCAGTACTACATTACCCAGTGAGCTTAAAATGCAGTGTATTTAACACCAGCTTCCCTCTGTAACACCGTTTCTGGGACTTCTCTGCCAGCCAGAGGTAACCAACAGGGAGAGTGCCAGCTGGTGTAAGATGATGCACATGTCTGTGCAGAGATGGCAGGGCTTACCCTGTGACAAAAAAGGCACAGCAAGGGAGCAAGAGGCAAGACTCTGAGGTTGTCTCAAAGGGCTGCATGTTGAAACAAGTGAGCAAGAAATAGAAACAGACTGGCAAGCTGGCATACCTTCCTTGCTCTCCCCGGAGCCCTGGGTGAAGAGGAGTTGGTACTGTTTGTTGGGGAAATTTGCAGGGAAGAACCTGTTCATCATGGGGCTGAAACGAGAGTTGGAGAAAAGGAAAGTTCTACAGAACCCCACACAGGGCCCTGCCCTCACCTCTGCACGACAGTGCTGCAATGTGAATGTCAGCCTCCCAGCAGGACAAGGAAGTCCCAGGTTTTGCCACATCAGGGACTAGCATAAGCCTCAGCCTGTCACCAAGCATGGGAGCTCACCCTCTGCAGAGGTCTGATTTGCCTGTGTGCAATTGTCCCCAGAAACACTCTAAGGAAACAGGCACAAACCATCACGTGCAGGAAAGCAAGAGCCCACCCCTGGTGTGCACGCACTGGAGACAAACAATCCCCAGGCACTGTACAAGTTTGGTCATCCAGAACTGACTATGCCACTAGAAGACAGTTCCACTTCTGAGCTGAGAGCAAAGATGAATCCTGAGCAGAACTGCAGCAGCCCCCAGTGTCCCACAGTTCAGGAAACAGGAAACAGATTTTAGTTTATCTGTTACTGAAACAGCATGAGGTTTCAGCACCGTGCACTAAACACTACTGCAAGACACCAAGGATGGTGCCACAAGATCCAGCTGTCAGTTTCAACTTGTTCCAGTAAGGGGAACAGGGGTGTTGAGGAACTCTGCCCTTCACAGAGCAGTGAGACCAGAGAAGCTCCTTGGGGTGTGATGCTGGTGGGACCCATACCTCCAGGAACTCAAGACAGGTGGGACTCCTGAGCCTTCAGGGTGATCTGGCTCCCCCAGGAAGGGCTCACAGCACACTCAGGACCTGTCTCCCCAAAAAGCCATTCAGATCCACCAACAGAAAACAAGCAGTGAGCCACAAAGCTCTGCCACAAAGCACCAGTGCTCCAGAACATTCAAAACAGCCCAGCATCCCACTGCCT
This sequence comes from Odontophorus gujanensis, assembly GCA_013399175.1. Taxonomy (NCBI): domain Eukaryota; kingdom Metazoa; phylum Chordata; class Aves; order Galliformes; family Odontophoridae; genus Odontophorus; species Odontophorus gujanensis. Next base: position 12,869 of record VXAB01013471.1, read on the forward strand.
TGTGGCTGCTCCCTACCTGATGGTGTGAGACAGGGCGAGGATCCCCAGCACAAAAAAATACATAGAAAGCAGAAGATTGATGTACTCTTGAGAGAATATCTGCAAGACAAAACCACAGAGGGGTTACAACTGCATTCTTCCAGCGTGAAGCATAAGAAAGTGCTCAATGTGGTCACTGGCAGCTGCTCTGTCCGTGCCCCAGGGAAACAGGAAGAAGAGTTGGAATAACCCAAATTCTTGCATCGCTGATGTAAAATATATTGGAAAGAGCAGAATAGAGCTGTTACACCCCTATGAGCCACTCCGTTAACAAAAAAGTAATTCCTGTGCTGCAGAAAAGAGGGCAGAGCCTCCACGCTGTGTCCCCACAGGGCAGCTGGAGCAGGGAGCGAAGCAGCGTGCTGTTCCTGGGGCAGCACTGCCTTCCCTGCCCCACAGCACCCAAGTGCATGCTGCTCCACTTTATGGGGTATTATTAGATCTCCTGCCCTCCAACACACACGCTGCCTTTCCTCAGGTTCACATCCCTAATTCAGAACGCACTAAAGTCAATGTGCTCTCACAGGAGGAAGAACGCTGGAGCACCAGAGCTTAGGGCAGGATGCAAATATTAAGTGGAAAAAACACAGGTCACGTAGTGGTTTCCACAGCATCATGCTACACATTCAGAGCATCCTTTCCTGGTGCCCGCAGAGGATCCTTGCAGAGGCCAGAAGGGCCTGTGGATCTGGGGACTGCTTTATTACCCCACCATGAGCAGAGGCTTGGCTGATGCTCTGCATTACTACCACTAGCCTAAAGGAAGAGCTGGCACGTGCAGGGAACCAGAGGTGCTTGAAGTCAAGGCACCTTTTCCATATATGGCCTAAAGTACCTGCCGCTGGGATTGCTGCTCCATGACTCAAGAACCCACTAACTCAGCTTGTTGGATCCACACATCTAAGAGGTTTCATCAGGACACATGGGCTTGCTCATGAGCTCACCTTCACCAACAACGAGCCAGAGGCACAGCTCAGACGTCTTCAGAAGCACAGCAAGGAACACAACAGCCAGCAGCATTTGCAATTCAGAAGTGCTTGGCCCCCCTCTGGTTTTGCCTTATGCACCTCCAGGTCACCCAAGCAGGCAGAAAGAGCCCAGAGGTAAGCTCACATCTCAACAGCTCTGAATTACCCAAAGGCTGAGCAGCCTGGGGAGAACTCTTGATAACAGTCACAGCATGGAGGAGGCAGGCAGTGTGTTCAGAGCACATCAACACTGCTTCCTCACTTACTTTAAAGAAGAGGTAGAGGCCCAGAAGGGTGCAACTGGCAACAATGGGAAAACGAGCAGCATCTCGGCTGGTAATGGTCTCCGGCATCTCTGAGGAGTTCTGAGGAAGGAGAGGACAGAAGTGGTTTACTTGGTGGCCTGTGCTCTGGCTTTGTACCTGAGCAGACAGTCAGGGGCTCTCACGGCTCCATGGCAGCAGTGTCACTGGCTCCCAGTCGTCCCCAGGGCTGCGACTGAGTCACAGGCAGAGCCCAAGATGGTAAAAAGCAGACCTGTCTGCATTTGTCCTTCCAAAGGCTGCCACAATTCACTGCATTTTTCGTCTTGAGAAGGGAGAAACCCTGCCTCCCACACTGCCATTTTTCCTTCTTTGCCCAGAGCAGAGCTGAGCACCTCGCTGCTCGTGCTTGGCCATCCCCGCAGCCGCTCCATCTGTGCACACCATATGTTGCTGAACACTGAACACCGTTTCTCTCCAATCACCTTCTCGTTCCTCACCTCACTTCTGAGCCACTCTTTGTGCTCAGAAGACCCAGATTCCTCAAACTGCTTCAGTTCCTGAAACAGCTCGGCACCAGCACAGCCAATCCCCCTCCGAGCAACCCCCCCAGGAGAGACCCTCGGCACCGGGCAGGATAATTGCTTCCCCCTCTCCTTTCCCACGGCTGAAGGTGCAGGGGCTGTGCAGTCGGTGCTCAGGGCTGGAATCTCAGGAAGCAAACACCCCTGTCTGCTGCTGCCCAGAGCACACATTGGCCAGAGTCACTGTGCAAAGTGTGGCCAAGGCATAGCTGCAACCCAAGGAGACAACGCTCCCTGTGGCATTCAGGAGGAGAAACCTCCACAAAACCACAGCCATTCCCTGCTGCAGACCTCCTACAGACAGCCCGCACTGTAAAACGACCTGAAACCACTGAACTAAAACACAGCAGCAAAAAAAAAAA
>VXAB01013486.1:0-39943 GCA_013399175.1 Odontophorus gujanensis
TTCTGTGATTCTGTGATCTCATCTGAGAAACTAGATTTTGCTTTGATCAAAATTATGGTACTTATAGGAGCTAGTTATTTTATTTTTCTCTTCATTCTGAAAACAACAATTTTTTTCTTTTTTTCCAAAAAGCACTATTCATAGATTCCCTCAGATGATTTAAAACACACAATTTTTTTTTTTTAATTAGCAATCTTCTCTGGATTAAAAAGTTATTTATATATTTAAATGAGAAAATATATGATACTCCCTTTACCTTATAATTTAATAAGACATGACTATACACATTTATGTACATGACTTCAGAGAACTCTGCAGTGCTGATGGAATTTCAGTCTCTCTGGTGTAACATACTGTTTGGTGTTAGAATAAAGTAACAGTTCAAATAAAAGTGAATGAATTCAATTTTTTCACCTCAGCATCTGATGTAAAAACAACAGGGAATAAATCCAGACCTTTCATGGGAATATTGTTACATAATTATACAGCCATTATTTGATACAATGCAATTATTAGACTTTTTTGTTTATTTTGAAATAAGATAGCAAGTGTGGGATGAATAAATATCTGCTTATGAATAGCACAGTAAAAGTGGTATACTTCTGAATTCTGCCTTAGACACACTACTGGCAAGATAAATTCTGACTTGACTTTTGCTTTTAAATTAATATCACTGGTTCTTTCACTCATTTCAAAAATGTTCAAACATTTAGAAATCCTGCACTCAGTACTCAAGGCAACTCAACAAAGATCATTACACTGGTATGATCTCCATCATAATGTGTATAAGATTCTTAATGATCTCCATCATAGTGTGTATGAGATTCTGCGCAACAGAGAAAACAGCTTAAGGTGCTTATTGTTTGACAAGCCATTTTATAAATAGCTGTTTTGTTTCTTATAACATTACATAAACCGCACCTGACCAGGATATCCTTTGCAGTATGTAGTTAAATGCTACATTTTTTTGTTGTAGTTTTAAACATTTATTTTCTTCTGTCCTTATAATCTTCATTCACTTACCACATCACCTTTCGTATTTATTCAACAGAAATTGTACCTAGATCACTGTATCCTTAGAAATAGAAGATGTATGTCGTGATCTCTCAAGTTAACTGAAAGGAAAATCCATTCTTGCAAAAGTACTTTGAGATAATCCTCTTACTTCAGCATTGACTTCCATGAAGAACTTCAGTTATCTGAAATGAGTAGAAAGAATCTAATAAGAAGAGAATAGGACTAGTATTACAGTGCTATTTGACAACAGCCAGTGGGATCTCCCATTGTAAGTAGAACATAAAATATAAGAACTCCAAGGGAGAGGGAATCTTGCTGCAAGGCAGTATTGAGAGAAAGAAGGATCTGCTGTTCATTGGGCAGATAGGTATCTTCAGTTTGAGATTCAAATAACACTCTTTGGGAGTCCAAGCATTGCTGTCAAGTAGAGTTAAACACCAAGTCACTTGGCCTGAGGATAGAAGGTATCTCAAGAACAGTTGAAGCAAAGCATAAACACTTACCTTATATGGGTATAATTATCATTACTACACTACTCCAATCTGCTTAAAATGATGCATAAGATACATCATGCACAGAAGGAAACTGTATGCCATATAACAGTACCAGGATTTGATTTTCTTTTGCATCTCATCTTTTCTATAAATGCTGTGAATATGGATTTATTTTACTATTTGACTTTCAGAATATTTTTCTACTGAAGTGAGGTTTGATAATTTCTGTTATAACATGTCTTCTATTTTTTTTTCTCTTGTGAACATACTAAAAATAAAACTTGAGATATATTTGCCTTTCTTTTCAGGAAAACTCATGACTTGTATGTGCTGTTTTTGCTTCACTGTCACACTGGAGTGGTAAAATGTCTTCTTTTATATTATTGAAGTGGTAAAATGTCCTTCCAGTTATATATGTAAACCATTAACAATCTTGAAAATTATAAATCTGTATAGTTATGTGTTTAATAATGACAGAGAGTAGTTTCTTCTAAAGTTGTCTAGAGTCATGAAAATGAATTACATTAAGACAGCAGGATCATTATTGGGATAGAGCTCCATCATTATCAAGTCCCACTTCATGTGTTCATTCCCACTGCAGCCCACTGTGACAAATTAGTAATCCTAATGAGTGCTCATATAGTAACTGATATGATGGCAGATTCCTAATCCCTGTGCCTATGAGGCAATAGCATATCATGGGGTTGAACAATCACATTGATTTCCCATGAGGAATAAGAAGAATAGACTGCTACATTTCTGCATGTAGTAGTTTGTTGAACAGAGAGGACATCAGAAGATACTGCTATTTAGGCCGGGACAGTACAGCTCGTCTTTTCCCACTGTTAATATTTTTTCCCCAGGGAACATGAAATGGACTTACAGAAATGATGGGCTACTCTCACTGTTCTTGGCCTCAAAAGAAGTACAGACAAGAATAAATCCCTCTGCATCTCTTTCATCTCTATTTTGGAAAACAAACAAACAAACATATAAACAAACAAACAAACAAAAACAAACAAAATACCATCCACATTATTTTATATTGAGTACATCATCATTTTAAGATAGTCACTATTTTTGTGAACTGGAAATCATCTATCTGCCTCAGTCAGAGTGGTGGTCCACTTAAGTTTAATACTGAACTAATGAGGTCAATTTGACTTCTACAGGTGTCAAGATTAAGCCAGGAGTAATTAACATGTCTTTTAATAGAAAGTTAAAAGCTCTCAAAGGAAAATGAAAGAAAGTGTGAGCATTTATAAGGAAAGATCTTGAAGTGTTTAGGAGATAAGATGGGGGGTGGGAAGGTAGGGAACATCAAAAAAGAATAGATTAAAAAAAACAACTCACAGAGGTGACTGTTTTTACCCTGAATTAATCACTTCTGACTTCCAGCATCCTACCTGCTCTATAAAATGTAACTAGAGATGTAGCATTCCACTTTTCTTATTACATGAGGGAAATCAGTGTAATTGATAGTCCCACCAAACACTGTTAGCATTAAAACAAGAGGAAGAAATTTTCTATTTTAGTGATTGATATATGAATAGTCTTCAGAAATTAGTGCTTATCTGTCACAAATTTCAGATAGGGAAAGTAAGTACGAGGCACAGGATAGGATAAGGGTTGAATTTCATCGCTTGCATGATCATCATTGCTACCTAGCTTCATTTCATAGATTTTGGCAGGTTAGAAATTCCAGTCTCTGCTTTGAGATTTTGCTGGTGGGATTTTGGAATTTTTTATCTATATGAAGATGATCACCCTAAAACATGTGTTTCTTACGAATTTGAACATTTCTTTCTCTCAGGTACCAAATAATGAACAGAGAAATGGATGATCCAAAGCAGTGCTCTGTATCCACAACACCATTTCTTTGTGGGTTATATTAGAATGTTCAGGTAGTGCTAAAGTCCCCAGAGACATTCTAATTGATTACATATTGAAAATTATTATTTTATGAATAACACACTGGCAAGTAGCTGCCTTTAAAAATCTATTATTCTGAAGACAAATAAATAAAAAAAATAAAAATAAAAAATAAAAATAAAAAATAAAAATAAAAATAAATACAGTTATTAAAAACTTGGGGCAATTTATATGGGATGAATAGGTCTCACCATCAACCATCTAACTTCTTATCCTTTTAACTTCTTTGCTGAAGTTCAGAGCTCTGGAGAGGTCACATTAATATGTTTAATTTTGGTTATTTTTACTGTTACAATCTGCTATGAAATCTTCATCATAAGAGAACTTATGGATGCTGAGAAGATAATTTCATTCATTCTCTTTAGTGGTTTAAAAGGTATGAACAGGGGCATAGAGCACAAATACATTCATTAATTTCAGTGCTGACATCCTTCACATAGAGAGACACAGCTGTCTCATTCAACACTTCTATAAACATCCAGAAACCACACTGGTGTGACTTCCATGTCTCCTAGAGTTATTTAATAAGCTTTATCTATTGTCTATGCACCTGCTTTGGACATGTGAGTAGCAGATGGCTCAGTTTATTTGGCTTTTAAACTAATGTAGCTTGTATCTACTTCACCTCTGAAATTCCTTCATGCCTTTAAAACCTTTGTCTGAAATAATTTGGACTATTGATCTTCTGCATTCACTGCAAAGTCTCCTTCTCCTACAGAAATGAAAAAAGCATGGAGAAAGAATGGTGCATGAACTGTTATACTGCTTCAATATGACTGGATTTGTGAGAGGTCAGAGGGAGAGGTTCAGAAGCAGAAGGTTCACAAATGAAAGACAGGTCTTGTTCTATCCTGAGAAATAGAAACAAAAATGAAACTAAAGAAATACTACTGTAAATATCTATAAGCAACATAAGAAAATTGTCTAGAAAACACGCTCCTTAAAAAACTTGTGACTTAATTATTCTAAGTACGATTCAGAAGCCTGATTCTTTACAATGAATTGGGTTTTTTTAAGTAGCTTACCAGGAAGAAATCATGAAAATGTTTATCATAAAAAAGGAGAATTCCAGAATAATGATGCTTTATTTAATCACCTTTTGTTGTTCAAAATTGTTATTCACCGTGTTTGCATTCTAGCAGGTTTACAATACAATTTATTATTTAAAACTTTTTTGGTATCTAGTTGTTTGTCACGATTGGCCTCTATCTTATTTATTTAGCCATTTGATTACAAGGGTGTGGTTCATAGATATTCTTTGGTTCAGTGAGAAATTTATTAATTATTCTGAATTATACCATCATACCAAGCTAGTAAAATTGTTGAAATTTAATAACTCATCAAATTAATCTACACATTTACTATCCATTTATAAATTATCCATATGCTCAATTTTTTTCCTGTTGTCCACATAATCACTGAGGAAAAGAATTGTGCCTCAGATCTACTTTAAGGCTACTTTTTCTTGAAAGGATTTTATAAAAGGAGCTGGAATACATCCAGCTACAAAAATATTTGTTTAAAACAATGTTCTAAAAATTCTAAAACTATATAAAAAAATAACTCTCTCAACTGATTCTTCATAGAGATGAGAGAAGAGAAAAGATCAAGGAAACAAATCAATGAAATGTAGTGGTAGAACCTCTGTAGCCAGCAGAGGGCTGCTGCACACATAAAGTGGAAAAAGATTATGATGTAATTAATATTTACTTGCCTTGAACCCAGACATAAGCATACTAACTTGGCAGAACCAACAACAGTGCATAGCCATTTTGGGATGCTGTAATAGTACTAATAGCATGAACAGCAGCAAGAAGTCTTCTAACACATCTGTATGTGTGTATATATGTAAGGTAGCACATAACCACAAAGAAGATAATAAGGATTATAATAAGGATTGGTGTCATAGTTGTACAACCACGATTCAGGAAAACGAGTACAATCACCAAAGTCTGTAAGCTCAGAGCAAGGAATGGAGAGTGGCAGGTAAGATGTCTGGTGGAAACGGGATAATTCAGCAGAAAAAGGGAAAAGAGGCAAACCCTGGCAAAGCAAGAGGAAATCCTGAGATATGCCCAATTCAGTCAACTATGTCAAGGCCACTTCTTTTGCTCACAGGTGAAAGACCAGACTCAGAGCATTCTTGTTTAAGAAAAAGAAGGACTAAGGGAGCACCTTTACTGGGGTAGACTTCTTATTCTGAAACTTCTCTGGGCCTAAGCATCCTTCATAGGATATGATATAGGCTCTACTTGGTATTTTAAGGGGAACAGGAAAAAGCAGAGCTTTTTCATTCCATTTAATATCACGCTCTTGTTACACAGACTTAGAATTACATGCTTAAAAATGATGTGCTTTACTTTTTTTGCTGTCATCAAAGTTCATAAAGATTCTGATTTTGCCCTTTCTATGACAGAACATTACATCTGAAAATAAACCCATCAGGATGGTTTCTACTGTGTTGGCAGGTCAAACTATTTCTTCTTGAGATTTACCTTTTGGCCTACTTACTTACGCACTTCTGATCCAATCTCATTGAAAGTGACCTGTAATTGAGTGCATCAGCCTGAATTAAAGAAATGCATATCAGGGCATCATATCTAAATTAATTTCCTGACTTTGCATTTAGTCTTCTCTGTGCTACCAATTATGAAAATGAAAGCTAGAGCACATGCAAACTGGAAAAAAGGACTTTGACAAGGTTGCAAATCTGCTAAATTAAGGACATCTTGCCAGTTGCCAGTGCTTGAGGGCACTTGCATACTGAGTTGGGGCGGGAATGAATTCTGAAGCTGTACAAAATGTCTCTTAAATAGATATAAATTCAAGCCTTAACCTTGCAGTATTCTCTCTCTTGATGACATCACTGGGCAGAGTAGCACACCATTGCAGGAAATGGAAAAGTAAAAAGACATCCACTACATATTCTGGCACTAATAACTGAAATATCTCTATCCATATATGTGTTTTGTTCTGCCAAAACTGGTAATGCCTGAGGGCTCTTTTCCAGGGACATTTGATGTGTTGCCTTGATAGCAATACTGATAATTGAGTACTCTTTCACTAATAAGATGCTATGGTGTTACAGTATGCTTAATTCAAAGGCTTTGAATTAAGCAAACAACAAAGGCCTCTGGAATTGTCAGGTTCTGCCTGAGCTTCTCTTGGTCTGACAGGAGATTTGTTTTCCAAAAAGTCAATTTGTAAAAATATTTATAAAAACATTGCAAATATCTACTCAGATATTGCTCTGCTTACAGGCATGGCTATTGAGGCTCATGCCATGGATGAAAAAACTGAAGAGAAGATCAGGTACTTGTATTTGAAGAAACAGCTGATAGTGATCTGTTCTGAAACTCCCATTTCTTTGAGAAATGCCAACTGTAAGCTTAGATATAATGACTGCTTTGTTGATCTGAACCTCATGACTGTTAAATGCAACAAGGAGAAGTATCAAGTCCTGCCCAAGTTGATAGGGCATGCTAGGGGCACCGAGCTAGGAAGTAGCCTGGCAGAAAAAAGACCTCAAGGTTTTGATGGACATCAAGTTGAACACAAGCCAGAAATGTGCCCTTGCCACCAAGAAGGCCAATGGTATTCTGGGCTGCAATTAGGCTTGCCAAAAGATGAAAGGAGGTGGTACTTCCCCTTCAGCATTCACGAGGACAAACCTGGTCTACTCTGTCCAGTTCTAGGCTGTGCAGGATGAGAGACATGAACATACTGGAGACAGTCCAATGAAGGGTCACAAAGATGATTAAGGGAGTAAAACAGCTCTCCTATGAGGGGAGCTGGAACAGACCAACCTAGAGAAGAGAAAACTTAGGTCTATTGATCTAATAACTATCTGAAGGAAGGTGGTAGTCAGGCTCTTTTCAGTGGTGCCCAGTACCAGGACAAGAGTCAATAGGCATAAACTGGAGCAAAAGAAGTTCTGTCTTTGAGGAACACCAGCTGTAGGCTTAGTTATAATATTCTTTTTGCTGCTATGAACCTCATGCACCCTGTGAGGGTAACCATACACTGGCACATGTTGCCCAGAGAGGTTGTGGAATCTCTCCATCCTTGGAGATGTTCAAAGGAAACCTGTACATGGTCTTACGGAACCTGCTGTGGGTATTCCTGCTTGAAAACCAGTTGATCTCCAAAGTCCCTTCCAATCTTAGCCATTCTATTTTTCGTTCCTATGGACATTTCCTAATAAGTTTCCTAAATCTGTGGGAAATAATAGAGCAATTGCAATATTAAAATATTTAGGTCACGTGAAATAATAACCACTTAAAACTGCATATGTAAATGTGAAATGATTACCACTCAAAACGGTATCAGCAGTTGATTTATCCCCTTCTAACACTTAAGTATATTAAAAAAAAAAAAAATCAAAAGAACATTGGATGTTTTCAAACTTACTTTCTCCACTACTTGAAAAATCTTATATACTTGAGAGATAAGCCTGTGCAAACAACTTGCAGTTGCACAAAATCAAGTGCAAGGTGCTACACTTGGGCTGGAGCAATCCCAAGCATGAATGCAGCACTGGTGGAGAACAGATTGAGAGCAACTCTGAGGAGATTCTTCTCCTCATGTTGAGTTTTTCATCAGGAGTGGAGAGGACTTAGAGGTGTTGATTGATGAAAAATTCAACATGATCTGTCTACTCCCTATGTGTGCTTAACTACTTTTCTCTGGATGAATTTCATTGCTTAAAAAATGCTATTTGTTTATGACTTTTGTTTTCATTTACTCAGAAAATTAGAATAATTTGGGCTGAAAAAAATCCCAACCATAGCTTGCTAAGCATTCTTTGTGAGACGTAAAATGTACCTGCAGAAAGATATTTTTGTCCACTAATTTATTACTAATTTATATGCAAATATTTATTTATTTACTTTTAATTTGACTGAATGTTATTCTCCCTAAATTAGATTCAGTTACCGGTATTTTCCACAATTTCTGGTATTGTGGCTGATCTCCATAATACTGATTCAAAATATTTGCTCTGTTCTTGGTTTGGGTATTCTCAACTGCCTTTCCCATTTAACAACACAGAGTAATCTCACCATTGTCCTGGACAATCAGTCTTCCCATGAAATGAATAAATAAAGTTCACTTCAAAAACAGAAACACTTCAAAAACTTATTGGATATTTACATTTGAAGAGAAGAATTGAAATGACATGTAAAAGAAGTTGACTCTGAAGAATTAGCTTTAGGTCATTTTGCAATTTCATTTCCCAAAAGCTTTAATTTAATGGTCAAATCATTTGTCTCATCTTTCTGTCTTCTCTGACTTTATACATATTCACACATTAATATGCTATTGCTAACTGAAAGCAAAGTGATGTTATCAGCATTAATCTATGGAGCTTTTATTAATCCCTGTACCACTCTGTAACAGAAAGACATGTAATGATTTTGTACATCTGGTCTACACATAAAAGCAACAGTTTTTGTACTTGTCTTACAATAATCTGTAGCATGATCCCAGCTCATATAATGGGCACTATTAATATTATATAAGGCACTATTAAAACCTCAAACGTAGTACCACACACAGTTGTGGTACAACAATTTCAGGAATAATTAATTATGAATGGAACAGTTGCTGTGAAGAAGAATATGGAGAGCCTACCCAATGAAATGCAGATGACAACTTGTTATTCTCATCCAAGAAAACCCAAAGCTGGGAGGACATGTGGTTGCTCTATATATTCAACAGCAAAAGTTGAAGATGGCTGCTAAAGAAGAATGATCTCCCCTGAACTGAAAACAGTGGCATAAAGACAAGATATTGGTTGGCCTTGAGTAAATTTACATTAAAACCCAGAAGGTTTCAAATTATTAGGGTGGTTACAAAACTATGAAAGAATTGAACAGAAGCAGGGAAAGGTAGGGGTGTATTTTAATATCAATTTAGCCAGTTTATTAAGAGTTTGAGAGATGTAGCTAGGTTTTACAAGAGATTGCTCAGGGGAGATGTTATTGCTCTCTACAACTTCCTGGAATGAGGTTGTAGTAAGGCAGGGGTTGGCCTCTTCTCACAGGTTACAGTGGTAGAATGAGAGATAATGGTCATAACTGAATCAGGGGAGGTCCAGGTTGGACATTAGGGAAAGTTTATTCTCAGATAATGTGGTGAGGTAGTGAACTGTCCAGGGGAGTGAAGGAGTCCCCCATCCCTGGGAGGTGTTCAAGAAAAAGGGTGGATGTGGCACTGAGATACATGGTTTAGTGGGTGTGATGAGCTGATTGTTGGACTAGATGATCTTAGTGATCAACATTAACAATTCTATGATTTTATGATTTTAATGGATAAGAAACATCCAGTCAGTGCCACATTAAATACTGGCACGTTTACTGTTGATACACAGAAGCCTTATCTGAAAGTTAATTTACCTGCAGAAGCCTTTGCAAGACACAAGGTTTCTTTTTTTCCCTAGTAGACACACTTGATTTTATGTAAATAATATCAATTTGTAATGAGAGAATCTATAGCTAATCTTTTCCTACCTTTATCATATTTCTGTATACAGTTTGGATTACAGTCACAGGCTTTGTTTTTGAATTCTTGGTAACACACTTCTAAACATGTAAATAATTTCCTAAGATAGAAAGATCATTTGTACCACATGGAAGTGAAACAAATAAGTTTTTACACGCAACCTAAATCATAAATCAGTATGCCTCTCCTGTAGGCATATGATCGAGGGTGCTACCTCATCCTTTTTGTAAAAGGTGAATGCCTCTATAGACAAAAGAATTAAGCAATTATATAGCAGAATAATTTTAAGGAATTTCTTCTGACTTGCTTGTAGAGCACTAAGCTATCTTTGTATCATTGCGAAACATCTACTTCAGCATATACTGAATAGAAGAAAGAAACTGAAATTATATTATTTCATTGCTATTTCATTCGACAGTAATGCTATACACATTGAGGAACACTTTTCAAAAAATTTTGATGCCACAAGTCTGTACTGTCACATGAAATGTTCATTCTTATTTATGGCATAAGATTCTCAAATAAATAAGTATTAAACTTGTAGCTACAAAAATATATATACATTAATTCATCAGCCAAGATTTCTTTTCTGTCAGGAAAAAAATTATAATAACAAGGCATCATTTTTCCCAGTCTCTGTGATGATAAAAGCTTCAAGGGATGATCCACAGTATACACAGTGTGTACTGATTTCAGAAAGAAATGTGTCAGAAGTTTGTAGTGAAAGTATAATCCTTTTTGGTCTTGACTGAATGATTCATCTCTTCAGCTGCCACTGTGATGCTGCGCTCAGTATTTTCATGAATTCCATTCAGTGTATGTTATGTTAGCTTCAAGAATATTAGAAATACCTTAGCCTTTGGGATAAAATATCTTGTGCTAAATGAAATGGATAAATCTACACAAAGCTCCATGTTACAGATTCATTTTTAGTTTCAATATCTAAACCAAGATCATTTAGTAACTTGCTCTTCTAGCGTTCTTCTTGCACCATAACTATTTTATTAACATTTTTAAAAGAGTGAAAATCTAAATAAATATCGCTTCTTGGTATTACTATAAAGCAACAGAAAGATTGACTATGTGTTAATACATTTAAGTGCATATACACAAAGTACATCTCTATGATTTATAACCTATTCCACTTTCCTACTGTTAGCAGCACTGCAGTTCTGCACTTCACTCTTGTCTGAGTTTCTTGCTTAATCAGAAGATATGCAGTGTATGGTTTAATTAAGTGTTTTACATAGGTATATTTTTTGTTTAAAATAGAGATTTTATTTAAAGATCTTACTATTTCCCATTTTATTCAGTGAAAAATCACTAGTGAGTTTACATACTGTTGGTTATTATGGTTTTCTTCGTGCAAAACAAATCATAAAACTTGCCTTTAACAGACCAGAGTGAGAGATTCTTTTTTCTGATGTGGAAGCACCCTTAGCTTCTACTGAAATTACTGGCAGGAAGTGTTGAATACCTTACAGTATCTTCAGTGACTAAACAAATAAACTTGTTATTTTGGTGTATATACAAAAAAAAAAAAATAGAGAAACTGTAAAAAGTGTCTTTTTATCTCTTTAAATTCATTTAGAGTAGTTCAGAGTCATTCAGGAACATCTGAATTAAGAATTTCCTGATTTATCCTCTGTGATATTTTTCTGTCATTAAAACTATTAATATGTGTAATCAATACCCAGGAGACAAGTCTTTTCCTTGGTGAAAAATCCAAGGGAATTAAATGAATGGTTATCTTATATCTTGAGAGATGCTGATTATATCTAGCACAATTAGTTTTAGTTGAATAAATATGTTTAAATGTGTAGAGTGTCATTCAGAGTTAAATAATTTATGTGTTACTCCAAAGAACATCAGTAACTTATGAATTTCTATTAAGTTTTTTCAACTTTTTTTTTTATTAAACTTGAGAGCTGTGACCTATCTTGAGATTGCTGGTTAAATTATGGTAATTAAAGGCTGGAAATAGTTTGGGTGAGAAAAGGGTATAAATAAATAAGTTAGAGTAGATTCAACCCAACAAAAAGATCAATACAGAAATGTCATTTTTTATTCCACTTTATCATTTTTCTTGCTATAAGTAATATTGCCTCATTATATAAGTGATTCATGATACCCCTCCCACTGAAATCTGTACATCACCACTAATATTATAATCCCAATGCTTTGTTTACAAAAACTTAGATTCAATTTTCTAAACATGTGGGATATTTTTCACAGGAAGGAATGCAAAGAGTAATTTGATCTCAACTGCGATACCCCATATAACAGAGATTTTATTGGTGTGTAGGATATAAGACAGTGAGATGAGCCAAATGGTATGCCTTTCAAGGATGTGTTGTTCCACCAAAAAGATAAATACACCAGAAAGAGAAGCTAATGGCACTTGGGATAGTGATGTCAGAATAAATTTGTGCCAAAATCTGATCTGTGATGCTGATTTTTCACCTCAGTGATCAAACACAGCTTTAACTTTAGCCATCTCAAACTCCATTTAGCTCCCAGTAACCCAAAAGAAAGACTGAAGCTCTGAATTAAAGTCAACTAAATACATGGGACACCAGAAACACATGGAGAAATAGTGATATGTAGGGTTAATCTTGTCATTGTATTTACCATGAAGTGTAGAGGTCTGGCTTCAGCTGGACTAGGCCCTTCACCTCTTGCGCCTGACTATGAGTGCAACAGAATATACCACAAAAATTACTAAAAAACACAGATAAGGCTATAATTCTGAAAGTGCATTTTCTCTCAGTCTTCCTTCCCCTTCTTTATCTCCACTTCTTTTAGAAATATGCTCTGACTTAACTTTTTGTTGTGTGAATGTTTTAAAAATAGTTTTATAGTTTGCTAATTATCTTTCTTGGATAGAAGAATTAGATTTGACGAAAATTAAACAAAAAAGTTAAACAAGTTAAGTAACTTCACTAAAAGTTAAACATTTCTAAATATCTTTTTTTTTTTTTTTAACCTGGTGATTTTAAAAAAGATTATTAAAACGTTGAATAGTACCTTACTATGACAATGTGGTTGCTTTCTCTCTTGGCTTTTTGTTTTTAAGGTTTTAAAATTGTACCTTTCCAACCATGATAATAAAAGTTTAAAATAATGACAAAAGAAATAATAAGTAAATAAACCATCAGTTTCTTAGAATTTTCATTTCTGAATCACTTAATTTGAGCTACGAAAAATAGTATAGTATGAAAAATTATTCATTCTATTTGACCACACTCAAAGTGCTATTGTATAGCAAAGAGTATTTGCATAATAAGTATATCAAAAATATTTCCAAATAATAAGATAAAAATGGTATTATTCTCAAAAGGCAATTAAAAAACTATCTAAATGCACTGCATTTAATGAAAATCTATGGTTTTTATTTTTATGGAAATAGAGCCTATTTTCCACCTTCTTCTGCAAATCCAAATTGTTGAAACCGTTTTATAAAATTTGTATATACATATATACATATTATATATATACAAATACACATGTACTCATATATATATACATATACATATATTTATTTCAGAATTAGAGATATCTAGATTTTGAGACTATATTGAAGATGGTATATATCTTTCAATCATCTTACATAGATTCAAAATTTAGTACAGAACAAACTTTACTGTGCTTCTTTTACCCCAGAATTATTATAATGCACATTTACATAAAATAAAAATAAAGTTTGGTTGGACTTTACAGCACTTTTTCTCATCTAAAAGTCAGATAAATGTAACATCCTACCACTCTGGGACAAAAGCTATTGAAGACTCCCATGCCTGCTTTGTCTACGTATTTTCTCTGTCTAGGAGCAACAATAAAACTCAATTATTCATAATGAAAACAAAGATCTCTCCTGTGGTCCACCAATATTCAGAGTGCTCAGCATTATAAAATCTCTGATTTTATACGGAATTTTAAAAACTGTATGAAATAGGTACATAAGTGCCATCTAAATTTATGCAATATCATTTTAAAATTCATGGTAACATAACCAGTTGACTTGCAATCATTTCTATAACAGCAAGAGACTATGTATTTCTTTTACATGCTTGAGTTACTCTCAGCTTATATAAAATACAAAATATAAGAAAAATATGTATAAATATATAAAAGAGGGAAGAAAAGATAGGTCATTGTGTTTGACAAAGTGCATCACTGTCAGTCAAGCTTTACACATATTAATGTATTAAATTGTTTACAAGTATGAAATGGTGATGTATAGGATAAATGCAATTAAATCTATAAAATAAGAAAGATCATGGATGTAGGACAGTTGGTATTATCAAGTAGTGAAGACACATATGGAGAAAAATCTACAGATGGAAAAAAGATCAGTTTTAATAAATAGATATTTGTAATGTAATGCAGACGAGTGGGATTGCTGTATCCCATTTCCACTCATCTGAAACAAACTCTGATTTTTTCCATACTCTAGATTTATACAATTAAAATATCAAAAATTGAGGCTATGGGCCATTTCAAAATTAATTTTCTTTTTTTTTTTCTTTCATTTTCAAAATATATCAACCCATTAGCAATCTCAACAGTTACCACTTTATGTGCTGAACTCTGAAACAGCCTGAAAAAAATGCCACACACAAATCCATTTGGTTACTGCTTTGTCCTTCCTAGCTTCTGTGCAATGAGACCAATGAAAAAACCCTGGCTTCCATGCCAGATGTTCTCATATATTAGTACATTAAAATCTTAATCAGTAAAGTAGACAAAATATTGCTAAAATAACTCCTTTTTTTTCTTTTGGACAGACTTGCCTGAATCAACAAATAAAATAAAAGATGCCAAAAGTTATCAAGGTGATTACAGTTCCCATGTTGATTTGGGGCATGGACTGGCTTTGACTACTGAAAGTTGTTATACTGCTTCTGCTTTCTTAACCTCAGCAATTAATGTCTTTCAGGTAAGTGTTGCATGAACGTTGAATAACTGTGAGCCTTTTGGATATAATCTAACGCAGCACGGCCATTTATAATAAACAATTTTGTAATTCTAGTAAGTTTTTTATTTGTCTGTAGTTAACATATATCAAACACTATTCTATAGCCTATATCCTGGTACAAAAAAGACCAAGACCTCCTCAAGAGAGTTCAGCAGAGGGCTACAAAGTTGATAAATGGACAGGAACACCTCCCTTATGAGGAGAGGCTGAGAGACCTGGGTCTGTTCAGCCTTGAATAAAGAAGACTCAGAGGGCATTTGATCCATGTCTATAAATATCTACGGAGTAGGGGGCAAAGGGATGAGGCTGGACTCTTCTCAGCAGTGTGTGGTGATAGGACAAGGGGAGGATAGGGCTTTGCAAGCTTGCAAAGTCAAATCTATCCCTGCTATCTTCTTATGAGGACCGATTATGGTGAGAGATATCCATCTGACTTTATCTGCTTTCTTTATGTATTTTCATTCTGCAGCAATGTAAGCTTGCACCCTGCAAGCAACACACAGGACCCTAACATAGTGTTCATTGAGCTGTGTATTGAGAAGCCACAGAGAGCACCTCAATTTTCTCTTATCATTTTACTTGGTTTAGAATTTCCACCAGAAAGCTAGACTTTCAGTTAAGCATAATGCAGATCTGGCCTCATGTAGTTGTTAAAGATAATCTGGCACACTGGTAGGAGTGTTTTGGCCTGCTGTCCTAGGTAAATCCCCACTGAGATAATTACATTCTCCTACTCTGGATATCTTTTCCAACCCTATAATTTCTTTATTTCTCTCATAAACTGTTGTGGAGAACTGTGGTGTGATGGTAAGGAGCCTGGCAGATGTCGCACATAACGTATTATCCATAAAAATGCTACCAGCCTCTTTGGTTTGAGGTAAATTATGCACTCCAAAATTTACAGTATATGTGCTGAAATACTGAACATATGCATAAAAAATGTCTCAGCCCAGAGAAAAATATTACACTATCAAGATGTTTCTCTAATATAAAGGGAGCAAAGCCCTGGAGAATATCTCCCTGGAAATTATAATAATAATAACAAAAATGCTGAGGATAACTTTGCTAGACAGAAATTTGTACGAATAGTAAAATTTAATGCAACCACCTTTTTCTGCTCCCCAAAATTTCCTAAACAAGTTAAAAAGTATTTCAAACGAGGAAAATATCTTTTTACAAAGTTTTTGTTTATAAAGCCTTGGTGAGCTTCCAGGGTTTGTAGATGCTATAATTTATATAGCTAGTAGGCAAAGTGTTCCATATTGCTCCAATCAATTCTGCTCAAACCTGATCAAAATTGTTTGTATTCAGGTGAATCTATTCTTTTATTTCCACGAAAAAAATGTATAAGATGGCAAAATATTTCACTAGAATAGATGTTTTCCTAATGCAATTAAGAAGTCTTTTCTTTCCCTCCTTCAAAAATGAAAAGCACTGAGCTACATTTAGAAACTTTAATAATGGTGAATCCCTACTGCAAGATGACTGCAGTGTTGTTATGTGAACTGGAGGGTATAAGAATAAAAAGATTGCTATAGCATGGAAATATTGCACTTGTTACGCAGTGGAAAAGCAATTTTTATTGTAAGTCTTATCTGAAGTAACTGTAGAGGAGAGTAGCACAACCACCTCATACACAGCAAGACAGCTAAATGGCAGTATTTTTATGCTATTTTCCAGAAATAATAGGTAGCATATTTGAAACTAACTGCAGATCACTTTAAAAATGATAATAAGTTTTAAAAGCTGTTGTTCAACAACAGAATCTAGAATAATGCAGCACATTCAAAACATCCACTCTGGACTGATTAACAGTAGTCATGGGATAAACTTGGAACTAAAAAGAATGGCAAGACAGGAAAGTAGACTCTCTTTTAAAACAGAAATAACATTTACAATTAACAAGGATTTTTTTTAAGAGAGATACTTCAAATATGATATACCTCAACCAATACTGAAAATATGTAACACTAATGGAATTGTATCATACTGGAAAGCTGGGGTGAATAGGCAATTATTATTATTTTTTTAAATTAAAAAATTATATACACTTTAAAGCTTTATGACCAAATATCCACAAGTTTTCCCGCCTAAATCTGAATTAATTCTAACTAATATTTTGTTTCATTAATGTTTATATTCATTTTGTTTCTAGCTCTTCAGCGTCCTTAGTTGCTTAATTTCTCTGTAAAATTAATGACTACTGTTTCCCTTAGCAGTTCATTATCTGATATTCCATCTTTTCATCTGCTTATCTGAGTCATCTGTTAAAATCACCTATCACAGACTCATAGAATAGCTGAGTCCATCTGATGCAATCCTACTGCTCACTCTGAGCAGGTTGCCCAGGACCACATTCAGGTGGCTTTTTTAAGATCTCCAAGGAGGAAGACTCCACAACTGCAATCCAGTAAAATAAAGAGTGGAGTTCTATTCTACAAGTAATAGGAACAGTAGTTGGACAAATCATGCAGTAATTGGGGTAGTAAGAATAAAGGCTTGACATATGCTTCCAAAAGAACGCAGGAACAACAAAGAACTCTTATTTTTCTTCTGAAGATCAGAGAGTAAATAGCATAGGTTTGCAAATAAAAATCTTACTTGGTGAAAAGACAATCTTCATCCATAGGCACCAGAATTCCGTGGGCATTCAGATCTGCTTTTTGGGAAAGAATCCACAATAAATACATGGGTGGTGGCGCAGATTCAATATTGACAAGCACTGCATATGGATAATAAAGAATTGAAAATTATACGTCTTTCTTTTATTCAGCAGTAAAAAAAAAAATATTTTTTACTTCTACCAAGACCATCATGCCAATCAGACTTTGTTCCCAATCTGATTCTTTTACTAATACAGATCTTCTGTTTCAAACAGTAGAAACTGCATTCTATTCATATTCCAAGTAATACACCAACATATACCAAGAAAACTTGTTACACAAATCTCCCAGTCAAATGTTTCTATGGATACTGCAATTACCAGTGACATAAACAAGACATATTACTCAAAGAATTCTTTTTAAATTGCATTTGCATCATTTTGTAAGGGGTTAAGAAGGAATATACCAAGAGAGAACTTATTTTATGTGCTGTGAAGAAAATGACTGCAACTAGGAAATAGTATTTAGGAATATTACACACAGTTATCTTATTTATTCAAAGTTATAAATGAGATTATAGGATGATGGTAGGGATTTTGCAGGAGAACAGACCAAATGCAAAGCGTATGTATTTATGTATTAAGCTATATAATACACAATACTTGAAAAATTCTTAAAATAGAGAAAATCTCTTACTTTACTATTTGGGTTACATCCAGTCAGGTGTGACAACAGCTTTTGTTCTGTGAAGAGTGGAGAAAATAGTTACATGCAGTTGTTTCTTTTCCAGGTCAGGAACATAGAAAGCAATTTCTGACTTTGATTACACATTTTCTGGTGAAAGAAATGATGGTCAAATTCACAAGCCTGTTTTCCTCTGAATGATGAAGCACATGCTTTTGCCCCCTCATTCTCCTCTTTTCAAGACTAAAATAAGTAAATAAATAGATAGATAATTAAGTATATTAGTAAGTACAAAGAATAAAATTGTAGTCATCAACCAATCTTTGGGACATTAGTTAGCATATTTGGAAATCTGTGACACCCATGTTTGTCCATTCCCTTTGATTAGAAGCCTAGCTACCATGCTGAAATCTAAAGGAATTAAAAACAGAAGCAGATGCATTCATACAATCTGTTTTGCTTCACCAGAGCATGTGAGGATCACGAGTAAATCATTGCATGAGACTAGTCCATATCCAGATTACTGAACTGGAGAAGCATCAGCTCTTCTGTATAAGGTTTACTAATCCGGATAAAGTACAAATTAGTGCTCATCAGTTTAATAGAGAGATATACTCACAACACCTGTGGCAGGAGGTTGGTAGAGTGCCCACCCTGAGGTTTCCCCAGCAGATACTGGTGGCATCCAGCCAGCAAGATGTCTGCACTACCCTCTTATTACTTTGGCCATATATATAACAGTGGGAGATAAAGCATTGCATACCAGGATAGGCAAGGCCATTCACAGAAAGCAAGAATACTTGCAGAGTATTCTCACAAACAAATGTCTTCTAGCTACATGCAGAAGCTAGAGGGAGTTTACTTGTGCTCCCAATCTAACCCCAACTGTTTCTCACGTGCTAGTCGTCTTTCCAGGTTGTGATCTGTACTTTTCCACACAATTCTGAGATATATATTTTTTTTCATTTCCTATATT
Organism: Odontophorus gujanensis; assembly: GCA_013399175.1. Taxonomy (NCBI): domain Eukaryota; kingdom Metazoa; phylum Chordata; class Aves; order Galliformes; family Odontophoridae; genus Odontophorus; species Odontophorus gujanensis. The sequence continues at coordinate 19,186 of VXAB01013486.1, forward strand.
TTAGTATCAAAAGAAGAGTTTGAGGTATCTGAGTACAGATGCTCTGAATACAGTCAGAAAGGCATGTGGACTCTGAGCATTTGCACATGAGAATACAACCTTAAACATAACTTGCAGAGTCCAGAGAGGAAGCAAAGACATTTATTTCCATAAATCTAAATGCATTTCCAAGAAAGTTATTTGCAGAACTGGGTAAAAAATCCAGTAAATTTGTGTCTTAAATTTATGTTGGAAATGGTCTGTTGTGCAGCACATCACTGTTGAAGAATAAATCTAGACTTCAGAATTGAACCCAACCTAGACAAAGCTCTGTTGTACACTAAATTCAAGGCACTAAGCAAATATATTTCTATAGGTGATTAATAGTAATTCTGTGCTACAGACATTTGTATATTTGTAAAATGTAGTTGCAATTTCCCCTTCAGTAAGAAAGGAAAAGCTCCCTTGAAACAACATGTCCCCTTCATATTCTTTGACAAGCATATTCCTCAATCCAGAGCTCTAATAAGGCATTGGTACTGAGCTTGGTGCACATGTAACTGTAGCCTCTCTAAGTTTCAGAACTCACACAAAGGGTTTGCTGAGTTATTGCAGGGAGAATCAGTGTTTGACCTCCTTCACTGTCTTTGAAGGAATTACAGTGATTGTATCCTTCTTGGTGGTAATATACCAGGAGAAATGCAGAGTACTGAGTAGAGGCTGAACTTCCTAGAACCTATAAGTTTTCAGGAACTACAGGTTTAAGCTAATATTTCAGAAGGGTTTTCTTTTCTGATAAATTTCTGATAAATAAATTCGAGACGTGAATAAACAACACACTCACAGACTCTTAGTGAAAGTAATGGCACCTATCAGCTGTAAAAATCACAAGTGATTTCCTCTGAACTTACACTCAAGAGAGTATTGTGTTTTCTCCCTAGGCAAGTGACTTTCTGGAAAATTGATATTTCTAATATTTGACAGTGTACTACACTTCTTAATATCATCATAATACAATGATGTCAATCATAGAATCATGGAATGCCTTGGTTGGAAAGGACCTTAAAGATTATCTAGTCCCAACCCCTACCATGGGCTGGTTGCCACCAACCACATAATTGTTGAGGGCCTCATCCCTTGAGCAGCCCCAGGGATGGGGGTGCATCCACAGCTTCTCCAAGCAGCCTGTGCCAGATCCTCACTGCCTTCTGAGTAAAGAATTTTCTCCTAACATCTAGACTAAATCTCCCCTCTTCTAGTTTAAAGCCAGTCCTCCTTCTCCTATCACTATAAGATTTGTAAAAATTGGTCATGCTCCTGTTTATAGGTTCCTTCCAAGTACTGGGAGGCTGCAATGAGTTCTCTCTGAAGCCCTCTCTTCTCCGAGATGAATAAGCCCAGCCCTTTCAACATTTCTTCATAGAAGAGGAGCTCCCACTCTCTGAGCACCTTTGTGGCCCTCCTCTGATCCTATTCCAATAACTCTATGTCTTTCTTGTACTGGGGCCCCAGGCCTGGATACAGTACTCCAGATGTGGCCTCACAAAGGCATAGCAGAAAGGGAAAATCACCTCCCTCTCTTTGCTGGCTACCTGTCTTTTGACGCAGTCCAGGTTACCAGTGGTCTCCTGGTTAACATCATTTCCATGTCAACAATAATATTTTGAGTGCAGCTATGTGCTGTTTTCAAGCCTATCTTCTCTCCTGACTCCCATATATTCCATTGCCTGTTATCTTATTAAGTACATTCCTAATAAAGAAATATTCTTAAAAATTTTACTAGGTCACCAGAAGTTGAAGTAAACCAGAATAAGTAGAAGTGCTCGATACTTCTGTGGAGCCAAGGACTGTTTCAGTTTCACTTTTCATTCTGCAGTAATGGGTTGCAGAGGAAATTTTGAAAAAACTTTCAGATGAGGTAAAGCATTTGTAGAATTTCCTTACGTTGTTTCAGGAACCTTGTTATCACTGTATACTAAATATTACAGATTACCTTTATTCACTCCCCAACCAAAGAGTAGTTATTTAAATGAATAGGAAAACACAACAAAAAATCTCATGTTAGATGTGTTTTAAACTGGGGATATTTTAAAAGAGAAAATAGTTTTCTGTACAAGTATGTATCTAAATATTTTAGCATATAGAGAAATATCAGTAAAGAATGTTATTGCCATCTTACCCACATGGCATATAATTGCAGATATTTTGATTTTGCCATATTGTTAGTTAAATATTGATTTCTTCGAAGATGAACTAAAACATTGGTACTTTCTTTCCTAATTAGGATAATAACTTCTCCACATGCCAACAGCTATGAATCCACCTAAAATAACTGTACAAGTGGAAATGTAAGAAAATCTTAAATAATACAGCATGCTGCACCTCAATAATGGTTTATAAATTGGAAGTAGTAAAGTAGCTGTACTGTTTCATCTTTCTGCCCACATTTTTACCTATTGGGAATGAATTGAGAGTGCTTGATAGCTCATATTTATTTTAGAGTTCTGTATCCAGTTTGCCAAGAGTAAGTTTTCTTACAATGGCAAGAAAATGTCCAGTTATAGATTCCTCACTGCCAACAGCAGTGAGGATTCTGTGGGATTACACAAAGAAAAAGAGAAATGCTGAACTGATGAGGAAAGCTAAAGATTCTCTTTCTCTGACTAAGAAGCTGTATGCTATCTGTGCAGTATTACATAGTTTAGCAATTGAGAAATATTTGTAATTGATATTTGATGTGTGTGCTCTATGGATGTACAAGAAGCTCCTATTCTGGCTTACATTCAGTTTCTTGATTTTTAATCAACATTAATGTTAAAATCTGGTTTCTATATCATACTGTTGTGAGTGATGTGAGTGATGTTAACTTCTGTGGACTGTTCTTAAATTAGTGAGTTTTATGTGCAACTTTTCTCCCTCATCTAAAAGTTAAATTTCTACTCAGAAAATATTTACTTTTCCTTCAGCTTTCATTGTAAATGTTACAGCACCATTTTCCTGCAACTAAAATAAAAAAATACCATCCTTCAAAACATTTCTCTTTATCTTTTTACTATCATGTTCTTATCAAACTAAAAATAAGATACTTCTTTCATCTTTTAAGGACCAGCCCTAGTGAGTTAGCACACCTTCTACCTAATTAGTATGTTAAGGTGATCATCAATAGTTTTTATTATTTTTAGAGAAATACAAATTGTTTATTTTATATCTATTAATGTATGTATATATACACCATTATAAATACAGACCGAGAAACTTGGCACATGGGTCTATAAATTAATAGAAAATATTAATTTTTAATCCCGCAAAAGGATACATGGAAGACATATCTGAATCTTAGTTTATCCCTCCATTTTCTCTTTGAGAATGTTTTGCATAAATTTCCACATAAGAATTTACACTTCATATAGACTTGTCAAAGTTTTCAAGGGAGAAATTGTTTCAGTGTTTCAGTGCCACTGTTTAATCATGTATTAAAGGATGCAAATAATATTTTATGTTTTTTCTTCGCATGTTGTAGATTTCTACTAAGTCAACTAATCTGATTCACAGATGTAGAATTTTCTTTGCATATACTGCATTGCAAAGGATTATATTACATGAGTTTCAAGGAAGGTGGAAATGTAAACTGCATTTCTGTACTAATAAAGAGATGTTAATTCCTCTGCTTTGAAGTGATTAGCATTAGGCTTTCCAAGTTCTGTGAGTGTATTAAGAACATGGATAATCTTATAAAGATAATTAAAAAGGTACAAATTGCATTTCCAGTGCAATTGTTACAGATCTACTTGGAGCACCATGAATTTGGGAAATCTCATTTCTTTAGAGTTTTACTATTCAATTTTGAATTATTTGCTTGTTGTAAAAATTGTATTATACTTCCATAGATGAATTTGCATATAAACTCTAGAGTCCATACAAAGAATTTGAAATAAGATACAATCAAAACATCACAAACTAATCCATTGGAACATCCTGAGAAAACTGAAAACAAGGTTAATTCTATTTGCTTATACTGCTGTAGGTTAAAAGTTTATTGTCATTTGTATAATATTAAACGGTGTATTTCACATGACTATTCTGAAAAACATCTTTACCCATTTAGTTTTAAAATACGTTACAATCAACTCTGCTGGAATTGTAGTTAACTTAGATTTCTCTTAGTAGTGATGAGGTACTAAAGTAAAATTAAATAAATTAAACAAACTGTGAATACTTCAGGGTATCTAATTTTTATCTTCACCTGTGCTTCTTCCACCAGAATGAAAAATTCTTTTAGGTATAAATGTGAATCATAAAATTAGGCCTTGTATTATTTCAGATAAATCAGATTATTTTAAGTATATAATTTTGTTTGGTTCATTTTCAATCCAGAGACACTAGTTTTCATTTGACTGAAGTTACAAAAGTCAAACATATATAAATCACTTATTATATAACATGAGTCAGTTCAAATGTACATAATGAGAGGCAATGACTAAAAAATGTCTCTAGGATAAAGTGAAGTTTTCTATGAAACAATTAATAATCCCAATGTAGTATACATTTCTCATCCTTTAGGGAAGCCATTTTCAAACCTTAAAGTAAAAAGCTAAGACTAGTTTGAAAACAATGAAGTCGAATTGAAGATAATATGGCTCATTGGAAAACAGTACAACTATTCTAGTTTCAACTCAAACTGTTTTACGTTTTTAATTGGTGAATTTCTTTTCACTGTTGTTGAGGAACCACACTGATATTTCACCTAATCTATTTATTGTTAAAAAAATTTGGCTTGATCATTTTAACTAAGAAAGGATAAATCTTACCAGATAATAAATAATAAAGAATGTCCTACTAAGTTTGAATTTTGAATAAATTCATATACTCTCTGCTTACTGATATTTGCAGATAAGTTCACAGGCATATAGCCAACAGAGTTTCCATAATCTGTTTCGAGTACAAAGTGTAGTTTCTCAGGTACTCTATAAAACATAACAAGAAAATATTTATGTTTTCTTGCAGAATTTTCCAAAGTGTGATGCAAGAGGCTTATCAGCCAACAAAATCAATCATGTATCCCCTAATACTGATGGATGATTGATCCAGTCAACACATGTTGCTTCACAAATAACAGGTTTTCAGTAGGCTGAAAGAAGATTGTGACCTTCTATTTCTATTATTCTTTCAATATAAATTTAAACTTTATAATTTCCTTCCCTCAATTATCTTTAATTTTCTTTAATATTTCTACTTTTATATCTGATAGCACATGTTAAGAAAACCTGATATGCAGAGATGCTATCCTGAGCACTGAAAACAATAGTCAGGATGAATACATTGTACCATGGTACCACTGCTGTGTAAAGTATTATCTTGAACATGGCTGAAAATACATGTGGCATCATACCCTGTATAAGACAAAAATATGAAAATTACAAGAAGCTATAAATAAAATTTACCACTAACCTTACTTTTAAATGATTAAATGGTTAGTTTACCACTACAGCTCCAAAAACTCAAGCAACAGGAAAAGAAAAGAAAGAGACAGTGGTGGAAAATGAAATAATTCTAATCCATGTGGGAGAAATGTAAACAAAAACATAAAAATATTGAAAGAAAGGTATTGTCTTTCTTTAACTATTACATAAAATCCAGAAAAAGGGAAAAGAGGCTGATGGTAAATGATTGTGACAAGAAACTGAAATAGCTAATTTCATTTGTATTACAGATAGAAGATAAAGATATTACTAGTATTCCAGACATTTTCTTGGAAATAATACAAACAAGGATTTCTTTTTGTATGTATAGGACCCTGAGCCCACACCATTACTACCCTGCATTTAACCCCACTGATCTGACAGCAGAAAGGAGAGCTGAGCTGCAGGATGAGGTGGCTTGTTGTACTCCGTTCCAGATTCAGAAAAAAAAAGTAATAAAGATTTAGAAATAAAAATAAAAATAAAAGCTATCCGGATGCTGCGCCTATACAGGTACCTCAGCCATCTGCACAAGATCTCTACAAAGGCTGGAGAGATGGAGGAAGCAAAGCCATGAAAGACAGGAAGACACAAGGACAAGAATATCAAGGGTACAAGGGTAATCTCATTTCCAATCTTTCTACTACTGAGGAGGGGAAAATAAGATATCATCTGCAGAGAGTAAAACATGTTCTTCTATACATTTCATGCAATCAGTAGGCATGTGTTTATTTTAGGAGTGTAACTCAGGATGGGGAAACAGTGAAAGGTAATTATTTTCCAGCTGGGAAATATTAGGGTGACCTCAAGTAGCTGCAAAATGAATATAATATGCAATAAGGCTTTATAACATCATAAACATAACATTACAAAAACTCACTCGTCTTTTGCTCAGGAGACTGAATTAAAGAGTGCTTTGTTGCAGATGATTTGTAATATCTGTATGTGAGAAATACATGCAGTTTAAACCATTATACTCAAAGTCTAATGAGTCAGAACAAACTTTCTTTTTATTGTGGCAGGCAATATACAGAAAATTGAGAAAAAAAATCAAAGGAGACAATTTTTTCTCTTTTTTTTTCTTTCTTTCTTTTCTGAATTATCTCATGTTTTTCATGAATCACTGGCATTGCTGTTCATAAAGTGGCATTCTTTCTTACTGTTCTGCTTGAAAATAGTCACCTCAGCTGTTGAAATGCAAATATTGGAAACATTAACATCTAAAATTTCAAGACATCTCTCCCTTTCACTGCTAGAATGAGAAAGAAATAGAACAGGCTGAAAACCAAACAAGAGAAATTAAGCAGATCAGTGTGGTGTAGATGTGGTGTTTTCACTTCTGCTGAAAAGGAAGAAGTCTGTCCTCAGTTTTCTATGCATATTATTCTGAACTGTTACTTTAATCTTAAATAATCCAATTTCAGAATAATTTATCCTCTCCTTCTGAGAAGCTCAGTATTGCCTGGTGTTTTCTCTTTGCCCTTTTTGAACAGTTGAAGTCTATTAACCATCACTGTCTGACTAAGGCAAGTATTAATAGATTGGAAGACAGATGAGACCCACTTAAATTTTAGGAGGACTTGCTTTTCCAGTGTGATTGTTTTAGTCTTTCTGGATAAGTCAGTTTTGGATACTGGTTTGAGGAAACTATGAAGGCAGTGAAGTCAGAAGGGCTGTAATGTACTTGTGAGGAATAAGGCATGCAAAAGCACTGCTTTGCACCTTTTTCAGACAAGCAGCACAGCACTGCTTGTTAACTCTCTACAGATCCCCTTCCTAGTGGGTGAATGCTGGACCAGAAGCAGTAAGAGACTTTCCTTGGTGATGATGTAAGAAATGTGGAACAATAGTCTGACGTTTAAAGACTTAATTTACTATTAGCAACGGAATAAATGTTCAAGTCCTCCACAACAAGGAGAACTTAAACAATCTGATTTTTTCCCACTGAAATTACACTTTACTGCTCCTTTCCATGCAAGACTGATCTTTGTCTGTCTAACTTCAAAAACTAATGCTGAAGCTCAAAAGAAAGCAGATGCTTGGCATTTCTGATAGTATATAACCTGCAGAAGTTCAACACAATTTCAAAAATTGTTATGCTGCAAAACATGCCTATCAACTCTACTGCCCTTTAAGCTTTACTTCATGTTCACTTTAGGATTAATTATTCAATTTCTTGTGTTTGTAAATCATACTGTATCCTAAGGATGTACTGGAGATGGTACTTTTCCTTTCCATGTTCTGCTCAGCTATCTACACTGTAATTGTATGACAGCACATAGAGCCACAGTAGCACGACACTGCAGAAGGATGACAGAAAACACAAAACTTTCTTATATTTGTTACAGTCAGGAAAATAAAAACAGTAGACCTTTATTTGAAAACACTAGAGAAGCCAGATAGCAGTTTATTTATTAGTTTTCACGAATAATTATGTAATTACTCTCTAAAAATATCTCTGTAGTAATATATGTATTCAAATAAAAAAATTAAAAGAAATAAATGATGTCAATTTTATAGCAGAATCTGATATTTCTCATAAAATTTCTGAAAACTAGGTAGTTATTTATTTAAGGGGAATTATCTAATTTCAAATAATAATAGTAATAATGAGCAACAAAGAAAAAAGATATTATTGCAGCATTGAAGCTGCTATTTTTTTCTTACTAAATGATTTGTGAAAAAGATCTGCCTTAATATCACAAATATTAAAGAAATTGTTACTGCCACAAAAAATAAAAATAGATCGGTACATGAAAATGGTATAGGTGATTTTGTAATTGCTCTAAGAGTAACAGCACTACATTTTTCAGTTGTGCATGAGATACGATGTTTTTCCCCAAGTCCATAAAAAATGACCTATTTTCAGTTTTTGTGTAGGAGAAAAAGGCGAACTGCTTCCTGTGCTGTGACTGATGTTTCCCTCTGTGGATTTGCCACAGGAAGGCCTCTTCAGCTGAAACAGTGAGCATGCAAAGTGGCACTTATTCTTAGCCCTCCTCCCCATTTAAAAAGTATAGAATCCCCTTTGAATTTTCCAAATTTCAAGAGCCTCACAAACATATTTTAATCTTTTAAAGCATGCTGTCTCAGCTGAGGAGTCCAGCAGCATGTCCTCAAGTTCGCTGATGTTCAGCAATCAATACTGAGTGTTATCAAGCAATAAACCCAAGTGTTATCAAGAATTTCACTGGTGCAGGATTTTTTTCTTCTTTTTTGTCTGGAGACAAAAGTAATCTTGTCTTTTATCGTGATACTAATTTTCTTCAAGCAAATGGATTGTAGTTAGTTTTGGACATGTAAATGTGTAGCTTTGTGTTTTAAAATTAAACAGTGCTTCAGCAATGCATGACTTCATATAACAACAAAAGCAGTTCTGAGGGTACAGAAAAGCCCAGATAACTTTTTTTTTATGTATGATAAAACTGAGAAAATGCTTTGTCTTTACACTTCTGTTGTATTACCGCTCACTGAACATATTTTGTTTCTTGCAATTATTCATTTCTACTATTAAAAATAAAGCAAACCAACAAAAGCAAGGCACTCAGTAGACTTACATATGTAATATTTCTTGTTAATGTCTGGCAGCAATTTAGCATAGCTGAATAATTTTAGGAAGAATGAAGGAAAAAAAGTCAATATTCCTGAGTATGATATTTTTATCTCCATTTTCTCTGAATTAGTCTTCTCCCATATATCTCTTCACAACCTCTGTTTCATTGTTCCTTAGATAAATAAAATCAATAGGAAAAAAAATATATGTATAAGCAAATACTTTTATAAAAAATAAGACAATATAACTAAGTATTTTGAAAGCTAGCATTAATTTTCCCTGCACTTGACCAACTTGAAAAATCATAAATATATTACCTGCATATACTGGCAAATGGAGACATACTCTGCTGAAAATGAAAGTTTTACTATCATTTTGAAGACTTAGGCAGCTAAATTGGCTCTCTCAGGAAAACAGAGTGTCCTATAGGAAAACTCCTATTAACAAAGACTATAGTTTCCAATCATTCCTTTTGATATGCCGTGCATTTGTCTGGATTAAATGCATTATTTTTAAAATAAAATTTTATAGGTATGATACCCAATTAAATTTAAAATGAGAAAAAAACAGTACACGTATTTAAGAGCAGACTTCTGTCCTTGACGCATCTCATGAAGTCAAGAGTAAAAAGTGAACATAAATTATAATTAATGAAAGGATTTTTTTTTTAGCTTGAAGCACTGTTTTCCTTGTTTGCAATTTTTCAACCTGAAAGTGACTTGAAACACTTTAGATAACACAAAAATAATCTAATTTTGCTGGGCTCTGAAGCACATTTCTTCACTTAGTTTAAAATTCTATTAAATAAATTGTAGAGCTTGATAGCAAAGAAGTGATGCTTGCTACGGCTTTTTGTTTGACATCCTAGAAACCTGACAAGAGTCTTACAATATAAGACTGTTGGTAAAATTAGAAAATTCAGAATTCCCATTATCACATGGATTTGGTGTTTTTCTTTCCAATAAAATTGAAAGTGCTAGAGGATAAAGATTAGGCAAACAAACAAACAAAAAAACAACTGAAAATGTTTTGCTTTTAATACAGTAGGATGAAGGACTACCCTCAAGAAATCTACCTGAAAAGAATTGATTAGTGCAGGCAAAAAAGCATGGGATTATTCTAAGGAGCAGGGGACACAATGTATTTTCAACCTAAAGAAATGCAAAGGAAGATCTTTATTTTCTAAGGCACTATTCTTCATATTCAGAAGTAGATTTTCCAGAGTCATTAGTTTGAACTACTTTATATATTTCAATCCTGCTTTACACAAAATATATTCAATAATCTTAGATGTTCAGATTGTTAATAAAAATAAGAATTTTCAGACTTTCTGCTACCTTATGTGCTTTTAATGAACATTATGGTTAACGTGCATAACAAGGATTTGATTTTTTTTCTCAATCCTTCTAGCACAATAGTTACATGATTCTCTACTGAGCAGACTGGATTATAACTTACAAAATTTGATGGATACTCCATAGACAAAAACAGTAAGACAAAAACATTCAGTCATGTTTGTGAAGACAGCAGTAGCAAATAATATACGCTGTGATACTGTGAACTGTTTAGTGAATACTTTGAAAGATTTATATTCTTTCTTGAGCACTAGGGAAGTACCATTTCCTGGACTTGCTGACATAGGTCAGCAACAGTGAAGTTAAGGTTTTTCATTGCAGAATGAATTAGAGGTTTTTTTTCACTTTCTTTCTTCTTAATTTTCAATGTCCTTGACAAACTGAGGAAAAAGAAAACTGTCATAGGCTTATTATGTTTAAAACTGTATACAGAAACAGACAAATATTGTATATTAATACCATAATATAAAATTACACATTTACAGAAAGATTATGATAACATATACATATTCTGTACAACATTACATGTAGAAATGTATATGCTATGTCATAAAAGAGACACTAATATTGGTGCTCTGAAGGGAGATGACTGGATAAGGACAGGGAAATAATTTATACTGCCTCATGGTTTCAGCTGGTATTTTCAAGCCTGTATAAATTAAAGCTTGTATTTTCACATCTTCTCAAAATGTCACGTGAACAGTGTGCAGCAGACAGTTCTCAATTTCTAGCTGATTAAATCAATTTCAAGCTGAAGTGGTTTTCTCAGACTTATTATCCTCTTGAGCTTTTCATTTCTTCCCATGTAGTTAGTCTACCAAGCTCTTCCTAGTTGATCCCAGCACTCCAGCTGTGATATCCATCGGGCACAAAGATCTGTTTCTCACACAGACAAAAAAAACCCATCGTGACATATACTGAAAAATGTTATTAATTCAAACTTCAGACTAGAAAGAAAGAAGGTAGAAGATGCTGGATCTGCTGAGGTTTCATATTTAGAGCAGTTTAACCAGAAAAGCTGTGGATGCCCCATCCCTGGAGACGTTCAAGGTTGGGCCGAATGAGGCCCTGGACAGCCTGACATAAGCCCATGGCAGTGAGTTGGAACTAGATCTTTGATGTCCCTTCCAATCTAAGCTAACCTATGATTCTATGATTAGAAGGTATTGCAGAGGGAACAGAGTGACTTTAGATTCTCATATCTTCTGATTTATAAAAACATAATTCTCTGGATTATTGTAATTAATGAGGAGTAATGTATGATAGTGTTCTGGTCAGGACCACCACACCTAGCACTCAGACCTCTGATTCTACTTGCTAGGTAGTCCACATTCATTAGGTTTCACCTGTATGCAATATGAATCCCAGTGAATTTGGTATTAGGCACTCTGCTCTTCCAGATTGACCTTTCTTTTTCTCTTGTTCTTCCCCTGTCCATCTCAACATTTATTCCTCTAACCCCCTAGAAACATCCCATAATTATTACACATTCCCTGAATGTTCTTTCCTCTGCTTACTATTAACCCATTCATTAACAGGACCCTACAGTTTGTATATTGTTCTGGTGAGATTAAGTTTACTCTCTTGACTTTTGTCTGGGTTTGAGTCAGTAGTCAAAATGGGTGAGTCTTTTGATAACTTTAGGAGCAGCCTATTCCACACGCTCTAAAATTCACTGATCAGGTCAATATGCTTCTTCTATTTGTTAACATGTCCTTGTGTAGAATGTCATCAGCCTTTAATCAGACATCAGGAATGCCCACATAAACATCACATTTGATTGTGCTATTCCATGTGAGAAAACAGATGCTTTGTAGCAGCGATCAGCAGGTTACATTTGAGACACCTGATATCAACTGTGTTCTCTTAATAGAATAACTGTCAAATTTTCTGCTCTGGGGACACCATTTTAATATAAGAGGCACAATAGATGCCTTTCCTTTGAAGGAATTTAATTCTTTATTAACAGAAAAAAAAAAAAAAAAGAGAATATTACTTAGCCTGGAAACTTCAGAAGGTTTTATATGGGAACAGAACCTTACAGAGATGAAGGTAAGGTTTTTACAGTTTAACAACAAAACAGTGAGGCAATGACATTTTCTCTCCTCTGCATCCTCTTTTCTCTACAGTTTATGTTTGGTCATGAGAGGGTGTTTTAGATATATTCCACATTTTCTTTTAACCATCTTTCAGATCTGTTAAACAGTTTGGCATTTTACACACCTTGTGAAGCTTTGGCTTCAAAGACATGACCTTTTGAAATTTATTGAGATATCATTTCATATATTTATTTTATTATTTTGCTACATTTTGAAAGTCAAATTTACGTTCACAGTTAGATGTGTTAATATTATTTTAAACTATGGCAAATTGATTCTTTTAATGTTCCAGACAAGCCCATTCATGTTTTATCTATATTTGTGAGCATGGAGTACATTTAAGCAGATCACAAAAACTAATGTACGAGCAATTTCCATTTTAAGATCAGTACTTAATATTTATCTGTCAGAGTAAGTTTTACTCACCTGTATGTGTGATATTAATCTCATAATTAATAAACCTATTATCTACAGAAGGTTTCATTGATGTACAGGATGTTTTAGAAATCCTGTTGAGACAAGTCAAATACATTGCTGTTTTTCCTCTTCATTGTTCTATGAAAAGATGTTGTAGAAGCATTTAACGTTATTTTGTGCTGTGGAAATGCTATTTTACTCCCTGAGCAGAACACAACCATTTGTACAAACTGATGCCAGATGTAATTCCCATAACTTCAGGTAAAGCAAGATCAAAATGCATAGTGGAGAGAGAAATTCAGATGTTATTTATGATAATATATGAGGGATGCTTCTATGTTATGTTGTTCCATGACATCAGAGGTAGATGGTGGTGGTATGGCAGTAGAGGTTGAACCTTACCAATATTTGGTTACATTTTGTTGCTTTGCAACAGAGGGCAGTAATGGAGCAGTCTGACAGAATGGTGTCTGACATGGAGGTGCCTATGAAGCAAAAGTTTGTCCCTGAATTTCTCCATGCAGAAAAAAGTGGCACCATTGAAATTCATTGACATTTGCTGAATGTTTATAGATACCAAACAGTGGACAAATGTACAGTGAAGCAGCAGGTGGTGCATTTCAGCAATGGCAACAGCAACATGCAAGATGAATCACATTCTGTATGGCCAAGCAGAATTTTGCAAGTGCTGAAATTCAGGCTCTTGTTCACCACTGGAAAAAAAAATGCAAAGCTAGTTCTGCTTCAAAGAGTGTTCTGTAGCTGAGAATTTGCTCTATCAAAAAGTGTCACTATGCTCTTTGCATCTGTTTCCACTGAAATGAAAAGGAGGTGTTACTTTTGGAGCAACCTACGGTGAAGTGAGTAGACCTCCGAGAAATAAAGATGAAATTAAGCATTTTTGTGTTAGAACTTAGTCTCTGTTAATTAACTTGTGAAGTTCCAAAGTCTCAACACAGCAATCCCAAAATTTACAGTCAAGTAACTGGTATGCCTCTGTTTTCGGCTACCTTCATTGTTTTGTTTGTTTGTTTTTGTTTTGTTTTCTTCTTTCTAGTTCATATTCTGGTAGAGAAAGATCCTCTCTATCAAAATGAAAAAAAACCCCTACCAACTAATCAGCCAACCAACATGCTTGCAAAAGCTTCACTTCTACCATCTATGACCTTTTACTGATCCCTTACTGCAATTTGCCTATTTTTCATTGGATATGACTTCCTACGGTCAAACGTTTTATTCACTTCTACTTTTCAAGCTGTTTTCATCATTTTGTCTGTTATGATGTATTATCACGCAGCAAACTAATGATAGCTACAAAATGACAAATCTAATGGAACAGATTTCCTAAGTAGTTTTTCTTTATCAGTAAGCAAAGATATCCAGCAGAGTATTCTAACAGATTTCTTAAGCATAAAATCTAGCTAATGTAGCTGTGTAGTTCTACCATACTGATACAACATTCAGAGACTGAACAGTAACAATAACAAAAAAGAGGCTAAACTCTTGCTTTTACATCACTTGCATTTATACAACATACGTAAATTAGATGTCAGAATGCTGAAGTTTCTTGTAACATTCCTCCTGACAGATAATGTACCTTACCTCAGGAATTTCTTGAATATTAGTTACTATGTAAGGCCAGTTATTATAAATGAGCTCATGTAAGATAGCTCATTACCATGAATAGAGATCAGTTTGTTTGTTTTTTATTATTAAAAAAACCCAGTCCCGGAAACTAGATGTCATCATTATAATGTGTTTTTTTCTTGCATGGGGATTGTCTCTTTAGAGTCATTCCTGTGTATTATTGTTATTTCTCATTTTAATCACCTTCCCTGTTTCCGCCTCTGTTTAATTGCAAGCTGTTTTCCAAAGAAGTTTTCTCTGAGGACTATACTATTGGTTTTGGCTGTACTGGAAAAAGAGATTAAATTTTAATACCCTCCCAATTACAGTAAAATGAAGAATATGAACCAAGAGTGGCACATAAACTTCTCTAGAGATGTATGAGAACTTGAAAGACTATAGCATTATTCATGCTACTTGATAAAAACAAAACAAAAATGACCAAATTCAGTGCTTTAATCCCACTTTCAGTATACAACTAAGGTAGAAGAAAGTTCATGTTTTACCATTAAAAAACATTTAAAATGTATTTAACATTCATATTAACAATGTATCAGAAATTTCTAGCTATATATCTACACAATTATACATTTCCCCATCTCTCAATTGTTTATTCATTATATCTCAGGTCTGTTATAGCTTACACTTGTCTTTGCAGCTGTAATTTATATGTGCCTTGCTGAAGGCATACGTATCATATATAAATTATATATCTTATGTCTGTTCTTGTTAAAATTAAGCAGGTTTGTTCTTTGATTAGATGGTGATCCCATTACCCACCAGACTATGTAGTTTCTGTAATCGAGAATTGTTAAGAATAAAAGATCAAAACATGTTGCAAGTGGACTTATTAATCAAAGGAAAGTATGAAGGCAACACTCTTGCTTGATTCCTAGATTATGCTAAACACTACAGTGTTAATTCAAATAGACCCACAGATTTTTTTAAACTGCTAGAAACTTTGCAAATTAATATATTTTCACATTATTCCATTTTTGCAGGAATTATAGAAATGAGCTCTTTGCTCTGCTCAGGTTGTTTGATTTTATGGCATGAGCAGGAGAAAACCTCACACTTCTCATTTACAAAGCTAATTGGAGAAATGGCAGTTCCAGAAACAAGCTAATCCAGATCTCACGGAATTTTTTTTCATAACTCTGACACTGAAGTCAGATATTTTTCACAGACATAAACATTTCCAAACATAATATCTGATTTCTTAATTTTAAGGTAGATGCATTCATAAATTACATTCCTCTTTTTTTTTTTAATCCTCTCAAGACTCCTTCTTCTAAGGCAGTCATGTCCAACCCATGGCCCACACATGCTCAGCCACATCTAAGCCCACATGTGTTACATGTTATGTGTGCCCGTGTCTCTTGGCAAATAAAACACAGTGATTGCCAACAATAATATTTCAGCCCACCTACACGTGTGTACTTGTGAAGACACACATTTGTGCAATCATATACACATATAATTTCTCTTAATTTTTAAACTTGAGCTTATATTACTTCACAAAATTATTTAATACGCTACAATCACAGAAGAAATATCCAGAATACTTGTGTGTTACTGATAAATGTTGTAATTTTCAATGTCTCAAAATGCTCACAAAGTGTAAAATAATTTGCAATATGTTTATAATTAGTTTTACAATATGTGTTTGACTAGTGTTTCATGAAAACATGATCGTATATCTCAGTAGTTATAGGTTTTTCTTGCCCTCTTTTCTTTAATGTTTTAATAAAAATATTAAATAATAAAAGAAGGAAATTTTGTTACTTATACACATTAACTATATTATGTATTTTATATGTGGACCAAGACAATTCCTCTTAACTAAGTGTGGCCCCAGTAAGCCAAGAGGTTGTACACCCATATACTAAGGTGTAATGTGTTATTTGTTGTTGTTTTGTTTAATTATTACTATTATCGACCTCAATAACAGCAGAATATATGAGTTAACTGCAAAGAGTTTGTTTTATTTATTTATTTTTTTAAAATCTGCCATTGTTTTGTTACTGAATTACTTCTTTTCTTCCTTTGGTATGTAGCCACAAAATGCAGTACTGTATCTCTCCACATTAATGCAGTACAGAGCTTTTCTAAAGAATCTCACTGATGATAGTGGCATTCCTATTAGTAAACTGCCTGTTAGAGTTTCCATGGAAGTAATTACATCTGGAGCATCTTATGAGTCTTTCCAAGGCTCTGATTGTATTCTATCTTTGAGCCACAGCGTCCAAACAAAATGCACTACTCAGGAAAATATTTATTCTTATTTCAGTTCCCCTATGCACTGGGTCTTGATTTTTTTGTCCGTTATTAGAAACTGTCTGGACATTTTTCAGAGAGAGTAGCTTTTCCCAGTGGTCTTTTATGAGCAGAAAGGGAATGAGAAAACAGAATTATAGAAGACTGAGTGACCAAAACAAGTATTGTCGGTGTAGGTCAGTGCAGTTCTTGGTGGAATTACTTACATGTAACAAAGTTATCACCATATACTATATTTTTCTTTCAATATTTTAGCTCACTGGAGAAACCAATAAACAAATCTCAATACAGAAAATTAGCTCCTCAGACCTTAAGTCTGAATAGCACTGAAACAGTGACTGAAGAATAAAAATGCTACATGATGTTGTTTCTGTCTTCTTTTTTTTTATTGTAGGTGGATTAAAAGGCCCTAAATACTGTGGTTCTGGATTGGCCACCATAATTCATACAAATTCCTTTCTAATGAGTAATAGTCTCAGACATTGCACTTGCTGGCAGATTTTCATTCAAACGTTAAACACTTTTCATATCTATGTTTCAGATAGAACAAATGTACCACAAACACAAAGATTTTTTTTTTTTTCTCATAGTTACATTTGATTTTTTTTCCTCCAGGAATATTAACACAATGCCGTATGTATTTTTTTTTTTTCTGAGTGAAGTTAATTGTTGTGATTTTAAGAGAACTGAATATTTAAACTTTATTGTTCTTGTCATCCAAGTTTTTCTTCTACAGAAGAGAGAGATGGAATGGTGATTTTCTTTTTTTTTTTCATTCTTATGTTTTTTGTTTTTGTTTGTTTGTTTTTGAAACAAAGATGAAAAGGATAGGTAGCTTTCTTGATTCTTTTGGTAACTAACATATTCCATGAGAAAATATGAAGGTTCTCCTCCATTTCACCATATCCTTGGGTTGATAAAAACAAGGTCCTTTTCTCAATCAACACCAAAAAAAGTTGTATTTAATAATAATAATAATAAAAAAAAACAGCTACACATAATTTTCAAGATCTGTTTGTGAGACTTTTCCTGTGAGGTGACATGAACAGGAATAGGTGTTCTTTTTTGTTTTTTGTTTTTTTTCTAAAGTAAAACAGTGTGAAGAGATGCTGATCCTTCAAGTTGAAGCTCAGGCAATCTATCATGTAAGCTACTTTACATATCTAGAGGACAAAGTGCATTTATTACTTAAACATGAAGGCGTAATGGTAGTGCTTTGTTAGATCTAGACAGCAGTGATGCATTATTAACTTCTGTGTATCTTAACTTCTTTATGGGAAGCTCAATGTTAACAGTTAATTTGTAATTCATAAGAAACAAATGTAAGTCATTGACTGAAAACATCCCACTAACTGGTACCGCATAAAATGACCATCCAAGATGTCATGACTTTCTTTGTCAGCAGATGAGATAAAGTGTATTACCATTTGTTAGTGAAACAATTTGATATTCATTTGGAAGGTAAGTTAACAAAGATAGATTATTGAATAGAAATTGGAATAATGGTAGAATGGAGTACTATTTTAACTTCAAGTTAATCACATTAACTTATTAAAACAATATCCATCAAATAGTAAGAAAAACAAAAGAACAAAAACAACAAAACCTTTTCTTATATTATTTATATTATTGACTTTGCTGCACCAGCCTAATGGAGTGAAATATCACTAAGCATAGTTACCTATCCACAAGTTTATCTACTTTTTACTGTGGGGTTAAAGACATGTTTACCTGTGTTTAGCTCTGTCCATCAGCGAACAGAGTAAAAACATTTAGTACCTGAAACCATTTCAAACAGGTAGCCTTTGGTTTTGACTTTTTGTTGTTTTTTAAATTAATTATTACTTATTTATTTTTAATTTGTTAGTGTAATATCAGTTTTAGTTTTAGATGCAGCAAAACCAGAGAATATTTGGAAAAATATGAAGTTCTACACAAAGCAGTGGTAGAAGAAAGGTTAAAATGTCTGCCTGGAACAGCGAGGAGTATTTCTAGCTGATACTCTTCAGACTCAGTATAAACAAATTGCCTTCATGACAGAGAAACACATACCGGCAATAAAGACAATTCATGTATCAGAACGACCAACTTAAGATGTGAAAGAAAACAGTACTTCTGAATTAATTATTTTCTATTTTTTGAAATATATATGAAACTAGTTCAAAACAGCTGCCTTCCACCTTACTGACTGTTATTTCACAGTCCAAACGTAGAAACTCCACAGCAGTAATTTAGTGACCGCAGATGTGCTTAATCTTAAAACTTTTCTATAGCGATGTGTATTGTTGTTGAGCATAATTTATTTCCATCTGCATGGATTGCCAAACTGCAGCCAAATGTTTCACTCTTTCCTAGAGCATTTTAGTGTACAGTTCCTAGCATACATCTCTCAAATAAAAACAGTGCTTCACCACTGAGTGTAGGGAACATTGTGTCTCTGCTGATGACAGTAAATCTTTGTAGGAAACTAGATGTTTTTCACAATAGGACTAATGCATTTTCCACCGTTGTAAAATAAATGCTTTTTTGAAAAGCTGAAACTTAAGTTCTTAAAAACAAACGAACAACAGCAGTTTTACTGTGTGATCTTGGTAGGCATCCCAAAATAACTGCGTAATACTGAGAATCACATATACTAATTAGTCTTAATGCATTAATGCATAGTCTTAAATAATTGCTTAATGTCTGAATAGCTTTGTTTTTCTTGATGTACCTTCACAGAAGCACTGGATTCAGAATGAACTACTTTTATCTTTGCATCCACCAGGTACAAGAACTTTTTTCTTGGATTTCACATATATTGTTTTGGATTATAGTGCACCAAGACAGAAATTTTCTCATTACAGCGTAACAAGCGATGGAATCTTGCCAAATTGGGGAAAAACAGGTAAAGGTCAGCCAAAAGTCACTGTGATGAAGCTGCTGATGGAAAAATAGGGAAAAACTAGGTGGTGTAAGATCACCAGAGGCCCCTACCACACGTCCTGAGGGACATTAGCTCATTAATGAATTCTTGGAAAATAATGAATATCTATGCAAATGTATTGCACATGCGTTTCTTAACTGTTTAAATGTAGAACTCAGAGCATGTGCTTGATTTGTCAACTCACCTGGTACATGTCATAAGGAATAAAGTAATAGATTCATAGATTCATAGATGCATTAGGTTGGAAAGGACCTACAAGATCATCTAGTCCAACCATCCTCCTATCACCATCCCTACCCACTAAGCTACTAAATCAAATCCCTTAGCACCTCATCTAAACGCTTCTTGAACAGCGCTAGGGATGGTGCCTCAACCACCTCCCTAGGCAGGCCATTCCAGTGCCTGACCACTCTTTCAGAGAAAAAGTTTCTCCTCAAATCTAATCTAAATCTTCCTTGGCGCAACTTGTGGCCATTCCCTCTCGTCCTGTCACTAGTAATCTGGGAGAAGAGGCTGACCCCCTCCGTCTCTTTCTAACACCACATTGGGGTGTTAGAGACTTTTCTTCCCGAATTTCGGATGACAGACAAATGAATTTCACATGCAGTGACTCTAAATATATTGATTTGGTTTCCTTAACCACCACTTAAAAACATGGCAAAAATATTTGGATGCAAGCTCCTTGCATGTTCCTACCATGAATTACCAGTGGGAGCATACGATCAGGGACAGAAAATAATACATGTCGGGGCAGGATTACGTACGTGTGAAGAATGCCAAAATGAATACTTAGCAGTGAATTTAAGTAGATTTCCTTTCACCTCTAACATAGAATGTTAACAAACGGAAGTGGTTATCTGTAGGAAAGGTGTTTAACAGAAAAGATAGCAGATAAAAGGTTTCCAGCCGCTCACAAAAACTGCCATCAAGGGGCATCTAAGCTCAATCAGAAGGAAGAACCTTGGGTAAAACAAAACAAAACAAAAGACACCACCAAAAAAAAAAAAAAAAAAAAATAATTTTTGAGGGGAATTTAGGAAAAAAAAAAAAACCACAAAAAAAAAAAC
>VXAB01013486.1:39981-58286 GCA_013399175.1 Odontophorus gujanensis
AAAAAAAAAAAAAAAAAAGTCATTTTCAGTGGTAATTACGTAAAAAAAAAAAACCTCAAAAAAAAAAAAAAAGGAAAAAAAAACCCTCTATTCTTTTTTAACAGTAAATAATAATTTGATACTAAGACTTCATGATCTTCAGTTTGACACAGGCTGACTTAAAGCCCCAGAAGAAATGTAGGCGATGTAGGCGACCACACTTCTAAACAATGTCTGAAATGGACTGGTCAAAAAGAGGTCTTTGCAAGCAGTGAAGGATCCTACAAAGCAGCTGAATGTCCGAACATTTGCACTTCCTCAGCAATTGCAGTTTGCTTTGATCACTCCACTGCTCTGTGCCTCTCCCTTTGTCTTTCCATACTGAAAGGATTTCAGTGCCCCTCTGACAGTACAGTTGCTGCAGGATGTTATCTTTAGTACTTCTTATGACCCTCCAGTGGGTTTTCTTTGTTTGTTTGTTTGACCCAGACCGTACAAAAACTGCCACTGGGCTGAATTCAGAGCTCAACAAAAAGGTTTCGTGAGCACTTTCTTCCCGCAGTGAGACATCAAAAGAAGAATACTCAAATAAAAATTGATTTTTATTCTCAAAAGGCTTAAGGTTCCATGCTACACAAATACTCTCTGACAGTATTTTTTCTTCAGTATTAAGCAAATTGTTTTCCTTAATAGAATGACTGATGACTTAATTAAAGGAAAAGTTTTATCACAGCAGAATGTAATGTCGAGAAGACTTTTCCTACTTAACTTGAATCAACTTTGTACTACAGGACTATCTGTTAAAAGTGCTTTCAGTTTAATGCTCCGAGATATTTTTCTCCAGGACGATAAATCTTTTTAAGGCTTGGAGATACTGTTGCTATCACGTTTTATGGAATTAAAAGCAAATTACACTAGAAATGGCTTTTTTGTTGTCGTTGTTCCCCACAGGAGCCAGAAGAACTATATTTGAAGTAAAAGCACAAGGGACATGAAATTATGGTTGAATTACTTCAGTTTAATATTACATATGTTTTTTTCTTATCCGAATGTTTTCACGATTGAGATATAGAAGAATTATCATATATACCATTCTTTTACACTGATATAAGGTGATTTCAAATTCACTGATATACTCCATGCAATCTATTAAAACATTCCCAAAGAAATTATAATAATTACAAAAATAAATAAATAAATAAAGCATTGACACTGACACAAAAATGTTATTAACTATGTTTCTTTCATAATCTATGTTAAGAAATGGATATATAGAATTATTGTTGCTTGACTCTTAAAAACAAACTTGGAATAATAGTTACTCTTACTGGAACTGCATCATAGCACCTGGTTTGACATTCAGCAGTGTGATATAATTCTAAATTAATGTTATTTTAAGTTTCTAACAAGTCTCTGTTTGTCCAGTATTGAGTTCTTCACCTTCTGTTTGCTCATTTGTTTCTTGGTCTCCTCAGTGAGTTGGTTAACTGCACCACAACAGCAGAAATCTCATTTTCATTTTCGGGTTCATTTTCTCAGTTGAGAGATGTGCCCTGAATAGCTCATCCAGCTATTCAGCACTCACCACACTGAAGGCTTTGGGACTGTACAGATGTAGCTTAGCCAACCTGGGGCTGAGGCCAAGGTATCACTGATAGTGAATGAAATTAATGTCTGAAATACTGAAAATGAAACAAATACTGTAAACAGTAGGGTCGCTAACATGTACATAGAAATGTCTGAGTTTGTTCTCCAACAGAAAATCACGCTAACACACTTCCATGTATTGCTCAGACTCTTTGAGAAGTCAGACATCAATTTCAGACTACTGCTTACCTGCAAATATGAGATAAATAGTTTTGTTATGTGAAAGGAAGTAAGAAAAGTAAATCTGGACTTCAAATGACTTTCTCCAAGATCTTCAAACTGGATAATAGTGAATTAATTACAGTGAATCAATTACCTCACCTCTCATTTACTTTCGTAACCATTGTTATTTTGCATTGTTATTTAGAATATTGTATTCATTGATTTGAATTTAAGCCTTAGGACAGTAAAAAAGGACTTAAAGGTCAAACTTAATAATTCGGTAGGCAGTAAATTATTCACAGTGGGCTGAAATGAATTGAGGACTATGAACTTCAGCAAATATGTCTAAAAATAACTGAATATCGGTTCAAAAATAAGCTCATTTTGATGCATATGCCTCTCTTGGACATTGTCCTAGGTTCGCAAATCATGACTGAAAAGTACCAGTTTAATTTCTAATTCACTCATTGTGTTCAATTTTTTTATTTTTATTTTTTATTTTTTGCCTTTGCAAGGTATTTTTCAGCCTTACTTCTAGAAGTGTTGGAAGAAGCGATGCTGCTGAGCCTCCCACTGCCTCATTTCACGGATAATGACCATGAGGATTAATAATCGTGTGTAGATACCACAATTGCTGGGAACTCCACAAGTAGCTGTCACGACTCTTAATCTATCCCATGGGAGGCTTGGAATAACAAACACGGTTTTATGGTAGTTTCTGTGAAGCGCTGCCTGCTGCAGCAAGCAGAAATGTGACAGGTGCATCATATGTACTCAGAGGACAGTATTTTTTGTACAACTTCTTTTGAGACATATGAAAAACACAAGTAGTTCAATCTAGGAATAAACCAATAGAAAAATGCCCGTTATTTCTTAACTATGAATGCTACTTAGTCAAGAACAAAGGACAGAAATAGACCCCAAACATCACCAAAAGTCTACCCTGAAAAATACTGTTATTCTTGCACAAATATGCATACCACATCTTTTCTCCTTTGCAGAATATTCAGTGCATATTTATGAGATAAATTTTCATTCTACTATTGGCAGTATGAATGACAGAAATTACTTCAATGTAAATGACAAGACTATTTATTAGGATCTTGTAGAGAGAAGACCCTGGGCTGCACCAAAAGAGAGGTAGCCAGAAAAGAATGGGAAGGGATTGTCTCTTTCTGCACTCATGAGGCCCCATCTGGAGTACTGCATCCAGGACTGGAGCTCCCAGTACAGGAAGAATGTTAAGGTGTTGGAGTGTGTCTAGAGGACAGTCATGAAGATGACTGGAGGGATGGAGCACCTCTCCTATGAAGAAAAGTTAAGGGAGCTGGACTTGTTCATCCCGGAAAAGGCTTCAAGAAGATTCCACTGACAACATTCAGTATTTAAAGGGATCTTATAAGCAGGAGGCAGACCAACTTTTGACATAGTCCAATATGACTGGTCAAAGGGGAATGTTTTTAAACTTAAGAGAGATTTAGATTAGCTGTCAGAGGGAAAATTTTCACTCATAGTGGTGAGACACTGGAACAGATTCTGCTAAGAGTTCTAACCCTACAGATGTTCAAGGCCCTGCGCAACATGATCTAGTGGTCAGCAATCCTGCCCATGGCCATGGGTTGGTACTCAGTGACCTTTGAGCTCATTCCTAACTCAAGCCATTCTGTGATTCTGTGATTCTATGATAATGTGAATATTGTAAAAAAAATTTTTTAGTTTTCTTTTATCATGGTAGTTAAACACTTTCCTCTCAAATACAGAGAAAAAATGCAATAAAATACCATGCAAAATAATTATTTTCTTCTTCAGTGATGTGACCTGACCTGCTTGTATCTAGCATATGTTTTCTGAAAAGGAATAGGCATTGAGATTGTTCTGCTATAAAATCCGGAGCTGTTCATTTTTTCAGTTGTTCAGGAAGCTTCAAATAAAAAGTAAAATAAAATAAAATTGACTTCTGACAATAAAATAAAGCAAAGCTGTCTCCAGCATCATACACTCCCATTTCACTGGATAACAATGAGATAATGCCATAGAGGTTCAATTACTGTGTATGACTCTTCAAAAATTGAATAGGAAATCTGTTGTTTACACTTCAGACCAGAAAAATGAAAGAGTAGGCAATGAGTTTTATTCTTATAAAAGAGTATAAGGAAAATTCTGTCTTCTCTTTTAATGAAATTATGGATTGTACATCAATACAACTGGGATCAACACCTAAACAAATAACTTTAATATTTTTGCTACTACAGAAAAGCATGTCTGTTGCTTCTACTTCCAGCATCCATCCAGCACAAAGTCAGGATTCATTTAGCACAAATGCCATCTATCACATGGAACAAACACCATCAATCACACATTCAGAAAACAAGGAACAGACAAACAGAACTTGACAATCAAAAAGATTTTGCTGTGCAATTATGAGTTTCAATGTAAAATATATACATATAAATATATAAAGCAGCATATCACCTGATTTCTCAAATGTGTCTAAACAGCAGGTTAGCAATACAGAAAATAAAAATTACATTACAGCTTGAATATTGATAAGAAACAAATTACTATACATACTACTAAAATTATTGTATTTTTGTCCTAGGAAAAAAGTAAGACTACCTATTAAAGTAGCCCAACTCATAATATTTCCATACTCCTATTTTGTTTGGCAGCAAGAAGCAGTCTTTAAAACATTCTATTTGCCCTCACTATCCATCTGCCTCCAGACCTACCTGAAGAACACTAACAAATAACTGCATATGGTGGGGAGAAAGAACCATAAGTCTCTTCTGAGCTATAATTCCTCTGAAACTCTGTTTTATGTAAATGTAAAACGGAGTAAGCAATGGGAGAATGAAGTTTGTAGCGATTCCTCTGAAACTCTGTTTTATGTAAATGTAAAACGGAGTAAGCAATGGGAGAATGAAGTTTGTAGCGATTCTTATTTCAAGTCATTTCCAGTTTGTTTAGAGGCAGAAATATAATGCAATCTATATATAGATCTTTGTGCACTCTTTGCTCTTTATTCCTCACTGAAGTTAACAAATACAGAAAGCATTAGGATTAATCATTGGTTGTAAAACTACAAACATTACAATCAGCAGTGTGTTCAGGAACATTGACTGGTGTGGTAATGTTGTCAAGTAAAATCTGGGTAGCATTCAGTTTTTCATTGTTTTAGCTATTATTTTGCTATTCCAATTTAAAAAAATAAAAGCGCATAAGTATTATTTTAGTAATTCAAAGTATTTAAAAATACTCTGAATTTCTGAAAACATTCATCAGCTAGGCATAGAAGTTTGCTCAATACATTTTAAACACCACTTTAGTTTGTATACCCAGATCTTCGCATAGCTCCACTCACTTGCTCTATCTATTTGTAATAAAGATGGATTATCATCAACTCCTCATATTCCATATATCTGTCAGAGAACAGTTAGTACAAATACATCTAGATATTACAATGAATTAAGCTATACTTTTATCCCTTGAATAAGAGTCACTCTGGTCACCTAAAGAAATTAAGGTATAGTCTAAGAAGAAATTGAAACTGTGCAATACACACATTGGAATTAAGATGTTATTTTTATCTTACAGAAGTATCAGATCTGGTCTAAAATCACTATCATTTGTCAGTTGGAATTTTTATTTTAATTTCTCAATATGATGATAATCAAGCTACAATTAAAATGACAGATTCATTCATCGTATATTAATAAATGACAAATAAATAGTCCAGTTCGTGTTCCTCAGTTTTTCCTCAGTTTGTGGTTGAAATCTGTGAATATGCAGCAGACTGAGATCTAACAGGAATTTATGAATGGTCTGTGTGCAGGAGCTGAATGCTTTCTTAGCAAGTTTGCTAATGATACTGAACTGGGAGGAGCTATTGACTCTGTCAAGAGGCCTTGCAGAGTTACGTAGATACATTGGAGCAAACAGCAATGGCATGACATTTAACAAACGAGAATGACAGGCTCTGTACTTGAGATTGAAAAATGCCAGAAAACAGGCACAGACTGGGAGCTTCTGAATACTTTGATTTTGACTTCATTTTAGCCAACTGTGTCGCTGCAGAGTGAAATTAGATAATGATTTCAGTACAAAACAGTAGATTTATTTATTTATTTATTTATTTATTTATTTATTTATTTATTTATTTATTTATTTATTTATTTATTTATTTATTTATTATAGAGGGTTTCTTTGGCTGAATTGCCAGTTTCAGATAACAGGATCTTGGTAATGGAAATGTTGAAATAACTTTAACAGCCCAAATGGCACCACTGCAATAAACTGCAACATAAAAATTCAAATGTTCTTAGAGCTTATAAACTTGGCTTAAATGGAGCAAATCCTTACTTAAGTGTCATCTTTATGCTTGTTCAGTCTCAATGTATTTATTTTACAAAAAGAAATGTAAGCTAATACTAAAAGAGCCATGATTGTCAGGTAGTGAGTCTTTCTTTTCACAGATGGTGAAAAGAAGCTCATACTCAAACAAACAAAAAAAGCACAATACTTCACTTTCAAAGCTATGGGAGAGTAAAGCAGCCATAAAGTAAAGCATTATCAGGATTAGTTCTATCAATAGGTTTGATTTTTTTTCTCTTCCCAGAGCCTGCCCCATAAAGAGATCCAGAAGAATGAGAGTATTCACTAAGAACCAGGATTCAGTATCTTCACTGTGACAAGAAGCATCATCACGATGAGTAACTCCTTATCCCATAAAGTATCCTTGTGTTCTATAAACACAGCTATAACAGTGTAAAACAGGTGTTGAACTTACCAAACTGGTCATGGAAAGAACATAATGGAAGCGACATTACCATGACACTGAACCTCACATACTGGAGTTTACACCTTTTTTTGAACAAAACACACTGCTTTCACTAGATTAAAAACATAGCTAACTTAAAGTCACTTTAAATTCCCAAGCAAGTAAAGATATTCTGCTAATAAAGAAACTATTCTAGAAATTACTTTCTTTGTCCTTGTTTATTTATTTTGATTGTGGTGAGTTTCATTTTATTTTTCTGCTCTGGGTTGGCTAACTTCACACTCCAGCAGAGTGACTTCATCCACTTCACCATTTTACTTCTTTTTTTCTAAAGCAATGTCAGTGGCATGCAAATCAGTTTCTAACTAACATATGATATCCTAAAGGCAATTTGTGAATGCAAGAATTCAAAGATGCTGGCAGTAACATTTATCCAGACAATTCCATCTCAAATTCTTACCTGTTAAAGAAGAATTGAAACAAATGAATGTGCATGTAACATTTTTCTTCTCTTTTCTTCTCTTTTCTTCTCTTCTCTTTTCTTTTCTTTTCTTTTCTTTTCTTTTCTTTTCTTTTCTTTTCTTTTCTTTTCTTTTCTTTTCTTTTCTTTTCTTTTCTTTTCTTTTCTTTTTTTTCTTTCATCACATGGGTTTAGCTGCATTATACAGGTTGCAATGTTCTAGTTTCTGGAGAAAGTTAATAACTTTACACAAGGAGGAGAAAATATTGAAAATTTAGATATAAAGCAAACTGCCAGCCTATGCAAGAATTTTGCTCGTGTTGCTTGGTCGTGTCTAGATGGTATGAAGTTTATATTAAAAACATAAATTCAGATGCTTTCATTTGTTGCTTTTGTACTTTTATGTTAGACATCTTTGTTTTCCAATGTTTGCAGCATGTGTTAGAATAAGAGACTCAGTCTGTTGTCTTTACAAAGATCCAGTATTTAACTGGAAATAGTTATGCTTATGCATCAAGTGTCTTACACAGTAGGATTAATACAGGCCAGAGAAGCATACGCTAGAATTTATTTCATAAAAAAATATAAAATATTTGAAACTTTTAAGTAATATTATTTATCCTCAGTTGCAATGTTTGGACCTTCAGCTTATCAGCTTATCTCGCCCTGTTCCCAACTCCACAATAGGGCAGGCTGTGGAGAAGGTAAGAGGAAAAAGCTGATGGGCTGAAATAATATCAAGGAGATCAGTTATTGACACAGGCAAAACAGACTTGACTTGTGGAAAATTAATTTAATTGATTGCCAATAAAAATAGAGTCAGGTGCTGAGAAGAAACACGGAATTCCATACTGTCAACTCCTCTGCCTCCTTCTCCCCCAGAAGTCACCAGGGATAGGAAATGGGCACTGTAGTTGACCTACTTTCTGTGACTTCTTACTCCTAACACTTTTCCCCCATACCAGTGCATGTCCTCCACAGGCTGCCATTTCCTTGAGGTTCTCTACAGGTTGCAGTACAGACACACAGTCCACTTTGGTCTCTCCACAGGCTGCAGGAAAGCGTGGCATCATTAAGGTTGGAAAAAACATCTAAGATCTTCTATTCCAACTGTCAACCCATCTCCCCCAAGCCCACTAAACTTTCCCCCAAGTGACACACCTTCTCTTTTCTTGAAAACCTCAATAGATAGTGACACTATAACCTCCTTGTGCAGCCTGTTCCAAAGTGTAACCACTCTTTCTGAGGCAAAATTTTTCTTTTTATCCAACCTGAACCTCCCTTGGCACAGCTTAAGGTCGTTACATCTCATCATATCTTCCCTTCAGGTAGTTGCAGAGAGCAATAAGATCTCCCCTGAGCCTCCTCCAGACTAAACAATCTCAGTTCCCTCAGCTGCTCCTCATAAGACTTGTGTTCCAGACCATTCTCCTGATTTATTGCCCTTCTCTGGACACACTCCAGGGCCTCTTCCTTGTAGTGACAGGCCCAAAATCGAACACAGTACTCAAGGTAAGGCCTCACCAGTGGCAAATACAGGAGGCAATCATCTCTCTGGTCCTGCTGACTACACTGTTTCTGACACAAGCCACCTGGGCACACTGCTGGCTCATGTTCCATCAGCTCTCAACATCCCCAGATCCCTTGCCTTTGTGCAGCTCTCCAGCTGCTCTGCCCCAGGCCTGTAGCAATGCATGGGTTGTTGTGACCAAAGTTCAGGGCTCTCGTCCACCATCTGAAACCTCAGTATTTTAGTGCTGTTCCTCACACACGTTTTCCTCATTGTTGTGCTGTGTCTTGCCCTTTCTTAGTCGTGTTTTCCCAGAAGTTCTGTGAACATCACAGGTGGCCTCAGTTGTGGCAGTGATGGGGTGACTGCAGGGCTGTCTGGAACCAGCTGCGTCTAAAATTGGACAGGCCCTGGTTTCCTGTCACAGAGACTGAGATCAGCTCCACTGCTGTTGAAACCTTGCCAGGCACATCCAGTACAAGGCATACGTCGAAATATATGCACATATCAAATTACATAATGTTTCAGGTTTAAGAACTGAGAGGACAAAACCAAAACAAGAGGAAGTAATTTAGTCCAGACAGTTCCCATTATGAAAAGCCATAAGGAGACTGCTACTGCATTTTTTGAGAAAAAAGACAGTTGTTCCTGGATTATTGCTATGTTACATACAGTTAGGTAGATGATAGAAGTTACTCAGCCAACCAAGGATTATGGTGTAAAGATCTGCAGTCATATAAAAATGTTTGTTTTACAAGTAAAACGTAACAGATAAATCCACATTTTATATTCACAAGTTCCAAGCTGAAGTGATATAGGAAAAAGTTGTAAAATTCAAATATTTCATAGAATTCAACAGAATTAATCATACATTTAAAAATAAGCTTAGTGAAAAAAAAAAAACTATTTTACTTTGTTGGTACTATTTTTGAACTTCTGTGATTGCTTAAATGAAAACAAAAAATGTTACTTGTGGTAATGACTACTACAGCAAAAGAAAGATCTGTAGTATCATCAACCCCATTTATTTTGAATCCTTTTTTATTTTTTTTTCTAATCTTGTTTTCAGGTTTGAATATTTGTAAAATACAGAGGAAAACAGTGCCATCAGGCACACTGTCTTGTATGTCTGCTAAAAAGTATTGATCTTTAATAATTATTGATTGTTATTTTTTTTAGATAACTTTGTCTACTTTCTTCCTCCAAAAAAAAAAATAAATTAAAAATTACTGAGACATCGCTCTTTTCTTTCACTCAAAAACATATCTCCTTTCTATGTCCTAGCTGTGACCAAAGCAGCCATCAACTCTGAAAAATGCTCTAATTCAGAATATGGAGAGGATTTTAGAGATTTCTGTGACTAAAGTGAAGGTTGTTTTATTGGAGTTTGAATAATTTTAGCCTACAAATCCTTATCCTGAACTATGACATTTCATACTCATGTGCTTTTAATCTGGCTTACTTTATGATTTCAGTGAAGATGTGTTCTGTCATCAGAAAATCCTATCTGGTAATCAAAAATTCATTCTCAAATAAATCCCATTCATTTTCTGTCAGTGTAAAAAGGAAATGAGTGGGAACAAAATGAAATGAAAGGAATTTTTTAACACATCATGATGAAGAATACGCCAGAGTTACTGTAAAATTTCACATGGTGATTTGAATATAATGCAAACAGAGAGAGAGAATGGTATTTGATGTTTACGCTAGACATATACACATTTGTGACAGTGCATCAGGGCTATGATACACAGACAAATTCATAAATTGTAAAACAGAGAAAGGAAAGGAAAACTATGCAGCTGCATATGTGAAATGCACACATTGTCTGCAGGTCCTGGGAAGAGAAGAAGGGAAGGGAAAGGTAAATTTTTGGCTCTGTCACTAAATCTACTGTGCTAACAAAACTAAGACTTACACATTGTTACTCAAACTTTTTGATGTTTCTCCTGTTACGGTTCAATTGCTAGTGTGAGTGTGTGTGCATACTGCAATAGCCCATTTGAGCTTAACCTAGATCTCAGAATATTTTCCCTTTCCTCTCAGACTCTGGATGCAGCACAGCCTCTTTACAGTAAAAGAAATGCATACAAAGAGAAGCTAACCAGCCTTACAGGAAGAAAGTGTACAGCCATATGCTTAACAGGCCAGAATCTCTCCAGAGATAAATCTATCTTGACAGAACAATTAACAGATCCTGAGGATTTACTGATGTTAGGATACGACTGTAGCAGCTGTGTCTTTATTGATAAATGTATCCAGCAGTTAAAACATTCATAAAATAGGCTGATCAAGTAAGAGTTTCAGTAACAGCACAATATGTTATCTGAGCTATGGAGAGAATAAAGGCTAATAGTAGACAAGGCTAGCTCACAATTTTTGATGAAACATGCTTGTGCACATATGTGTGGAGGAGAGTAATTATGTTCATGTCTTTTGTATCATACTTATGCAAGCATACTTGTGCATTTTTTGCATTTAGTCACCTTATCTTTTTATATTTAGTTGGAATTTGTTTTGCAGCTGAGCTAAAGGAAAGAACACTTGCTTATAGATCCTGTAACATGTGCATTTCACACCAAACTTTTTCTTTTCCAAAATCGTAACAAAAAATCATGATACTGTGAACTGGTTACTTGCAGAAAAAAGAAAAAAAAAAGAAAAAAAAACTAAAAAAAATGGGTTGGATCAATCAAAATATTACATTTTTCTAAGGACAGAAATTTCTGACTTAGATATGAGTTTCACACCAGGATAATCTTGTCAGTTAAAGGTGGACAGATGCAATCTGAGGTGTGGCTAACAGGTCAGTAGTTCATCCTTTCTACCTTTCTATAAAAATGGGTGCTATATTGCCTTTTTTCCAGTCACCAGGGACTTCACCTCGCCTCTCACTCACTGAGAGTGGCTTAGTGACTGCATCAGCAAATTCCCTCAGTTCTCTGGACTCATCTCATCAGGATCTGTAGACTTATGGATGTTCAGGTTCCTCAGGTGCTTGTGACCCACCAGTCCCCATATTCTACACCTTCCAAACCGTCTGCTCAAGGGCTATATGAATGGCACTCTCTAGTGAAGACTGAGGCAAAAATGTTGTTGAATACCTTAACCTTCTCCTTGCCCTTGTTACTAGTCAACCTACATTCCTCACCCAGAAGAGTACACTCTCCTGGACTTTTCTTTACTGGTTGATGTGTCTGTAGAAGCCTTTCTTATTCTCCTTTCCACTCCTTGCCAAGTGCATTTACTGTTGGGCGTTGGCCTTCCTGATCTCATCCCTACACAACCTAGCAGCATCCCTGTAATCCTTCCAGTTTACCAGATCCTGCTTCCACTGTCTGTCAATTTTCTTGCTCTCCAGATGGACCAGCAGGTCCCATTACAGCCATCCTGGTCTCCAGCTTTCCTTTCCTGACTTCCTCTACCTAGGGATGCAGAGCTCTTGTGCCCTAAACTCCCTATCTTTACATTTGCTTCTAATCATGGAATGAATATGTACTTTCATGAGCCAAACATTTTCACAGGTCTAAGGAATTGCCTAAGTGGTACCTGGACATTTGTAGATATTCTTCAAATTTTCTAAGTGTACATATTCTCTCTATCTTGTAAGCACAGCCAACATAAAAGAGTTGCACTGAGCTGCTTGTCAGATAGCAGGATAAGATACCACTTGACTTTCACAGAGATTTTACTATATTATACACTGCAGATATTTAGTCCACTATCAGCTATATGTTATTAAATAATTGTTAGGATCAATTGCAGGAGTATTCATACAGGATATACATGAGGCATGTTACTAGCAGAAGGTTAGATGAAAATCTCACTTTCTCCTTGTGCAATAACTGAAAGAAGCAGAAGCTGACCACATGAAGAATCCTCAGAATGAAGAAACCTCACACAAATTTTAGGCAGTTCCTCTACTGATTTCTAATTACATACGGAAGCAATGGAGGATAATCTGGAGAAAGTAGGGGATTTTTTAGGTCATTGTATTTACTTTTTGCATTGCAAACTTTCTTAAATAGCACAAAGATACTCATATTTTTTGTTAAACTTATTAGATCAGATACACTTTAGGTGCTTTAGGACAGTGGCACTTTTACAATCAGGGAGATCTTTTTTACTTTTTTTTCCAGGGGGCCTGATAGCATCCTTCTGCTCTGGAAAATCAGACTTGTATGTACACAGTATATCAGTCTGGCCTTCATGGGGCAAGCCTTCAACAGGATTATTTCTGACTTCTCCTTTCAAGCTGCAATTTATCTCAGTCAGTTAAACCTCCAGAAGGTGAGTTGCACTGCACAGAGTGCTTTAGGTGCTTTTCCCTTTATATTTAAAGGCCTTGCATTCAATTAGCAAGTCTCTGTGTGTGCGAATCCATCTCAGCATACTGTGTGCAATATTGCTCATGTCTCTAAAATTTGTATTTTCTTAGCACAACCCTGGTCTTAGATTAGAAATACAGTTGGTCAGAAGAATGTCACTCACTTAAGGATTTCCCTTCAAAACTGTTTTTAGATGAGGAAATATCTAAATAGATTTTTACTTCCTCGCTTAATCAGAAAAGTATCATGGATGCCTATAGAATTTGATATAAAGTTCAACCTCAATAGAGGACAACCTGTATAGATGTTTATAACTATGTGGAAGAACCACTCTTCACATAGTTTTTGAATTTCTATAAAATCATTGTTAGGACTCTCCAATGTTAGGTGCATCCATGTAAAATTTCACCTCACTCAAAGTCAGTTCTGCAAAACATCTAACTAGAAGCCTCACTTTGTTGCTACAAATACAATAATACTTTTTTTTTGTATCAGTTTATTATTGTCCAGCTTTCCCACCTTGCTGTGGGTATTGTTAGATCATGTCGTTGAAGGTTCACCTCTGTGAATACACAGCTTATCTGTGGGCTTAACCTGGGGACCTCTGTTATGCTACCAAATGTGACAGCTCGAACATACATAGTCCTTACAAACCTTCCAGGCATTCTCTGTGGGAAAAAAAGTAAAGTACTAAAGTAGCACGCTTTGTTTCTTTTGTCAGGTAACACCATATTTATTCCATCATTAACTTTCTTCTACTGTACAACCGTGATTTTAAAGTACACTGCACAACATATGTGTAACAGACTTAGAAGCTCACCTCTCCACTATCTGTGATATATTCTATTCTCTGAATAGACAGACATATTTGCAAACTGTCACACATACCAAAATATATTCTTTAAAATGCTTAATTAAAATGTATTTTTATGCTCGGAATGAAGCATTCTCATTTTTCAGCCAGGCTGAAATCCTCAGCAAGGACTTATACATTTAAGATTATTTTACATAAGATGGTAATTATAAATCCACCAGAAATTCTGAATTGTCAGACAAAAGAAATGCGTAAGCTCAAAACAAATGCAAGCACAAATTGAGATAAGTATATGCACAGAGTTGACAACATGTAACTCTAAAAAGCTTTGTCTTCTTCTATCACACTAGGAAAAACAAATCAGGAATAAGAGACTCAGCTGTCATGAATGTAGCCTGAAATGCTGAGAAACTACTTTAAGCTGCTTTAAGTAAGATGGATCCAGATTCCCTGTGATAAAGACTGATTTCAGTAGAGTGGATGAGGGGGTACTGTACAGCTATACCAGGATCAGTTGACGTACATCTGAGGTCACAGGAACTGTGTGAAATATCATTCTTCCAAGCTGTATACTTCAGGATGAGTGTAAAGGATTTCTGGCACCATCTCCTCAGAGCAAAGAAGATTTGGTGCATTTAACCAGCACAGAGGAGTGCTAGGCAGAATCAAAGAATGGTTAAGGTCTGAAGGGACCTCTGGGTTCATCCTGTCCAAACTCTTCAGTGCTCCCACAAGATGGGACACTCAGAGCAAGCTGACCAGGGAAACCACTACAATGCACTACAATGAGTGGCCACACTTGAGTACATACTTCAAAAAAAGTATTACACTAATAAACATCCAGTGTTTAGTTTCTAGTAAAAATAGAGAAAACATGATGAGCTGTACAAGGCAACATGCAAACCATTTTAATACTAATTCAAATTTACTCACTAATGTTCAAAAATCAGGACACGAAGTTAACAACAAAAATTACTAATGCAGTGGATTAATTTACAAGTCTATCCTATCAGAAATGTATGATTAAGAGCAAAGATAACCCTATAAACTCTTCTATGAAGAAGTGTCATAGATAAATGACATAGATTAGTGAAATTCTCATATGAGTAAGAAGGCCTACTAATTGGTTTTAAATAGTTTTAGAGACGACCTTATTTTCACTGAGGCTTTTAAAGATTCTTCCAATATATGAAGTAGACACAAAATTGTTATATTATTCTGAAGGAAACAAGGGTGCTTCAGCTTCTTGTCCTGTCCTACCAGTGAGGAGGCTGGGGGGATACAAGGAGACAGAAGGGGACAGAATCAGGGCACCTTCCTAAGCTGGCCAAAGGGATATTCCATACACTGTGGTGTCATGCTGAACAGTAAAACTGTGGGGAGCTGGCTGATGGGGTTGTCACTGCTTGGGACAGGGTAGACTTGTTTTGTAATTTCTATTATTATTGTTATTATTATGATTATTCCTCCTTCCCTTTCTGTTCTGTTAAACTGTCTTCTTCTCAACCCATGAGTATTACCTTTTTCTGATTCTCTCTCTTGTCACACTAGAATTACTTATCTTCCTGTCAGGCAAAACCACAACAAGAATAAAGAAAATTATTAGTTTTACATCCAGCTTGTTCAGGATTCAGAAATAACTTTCAGTTTCATCATTTATTATCAGCATGTTTATTGTTTTTCTGGAGAAAAAACTCTTTAAATTGAGATATATTGTGGAGGACCAGCTGGATAAAAATGATGTTGTCTTGAAGCATGGTGGACAGACAGCTCCATTGCTCCTCTTGAAGTGCATCAGCAGTGAAAAATTATATAAAGTATTGATCTGAGAAGGAATTAAGCAGTTCTAAATATGAGATCATTAAGTGTAACATTATTATACCACTATATAAAAGTAAAATCCATTAGGCAGACATGACTGACGAAGAAATTAGGCTGAAAATAGAGTTATCTGAAAACAAAAAAGGTTCCTGGCTACAGACATAGCTTTAGGGTAAAAAAAAGCTTAATAAGCACCTTAGTCTTCTGAATCTCCATTTGCTACCTGGCATCCTTGGCTCCCTTTATCCAGTCCCAATTCATTGATATATTTTCTTATTTCTAGTGGAGATTCTGGAATCCTTTTTTCTTTAAGTAAGTAATTTTTCATTTTTCTAAGTTGTCTTAATTTCTTTTCTTTCAACACATAGAAAAATATTATTTTCAGAGAAACTTTCACAAGAAGTATCAGCTGAAAAGCTTTGAACAGTATTATGACTTTTATGAGCTGAATATAGATATAAAGGCATCACCAATTTTGGGAGAGATTCTTCAGTACCCAGAATTATTCATTTGTAGCAGATACGGATAATTCCCAGTGAATTCTCTTTGTAAGACCCCTTTTTATTTTTATTTTTATTTTTTCTTAAAGAAGAGTCCGTTATTTAATTTCAACATAAATTACGTTTTAGTTTCAGGTAATAATCATGAGGTAGAACGAGGGAGAGGAGCGCAGATTACATATATATGCAAAATGCCGTTGGTACTTGTTTTGTGTTTTGGTTTGGTAGAATATTTTGTATAGAGTTTCTGAGAAGTCAGATCTTCAAAATGAAATGATGCATTTATGTAATAAAAGCTGGATTCATGTTCGGGGATGTTTATAACTAGTGTACTATTCAGAACCTAAGGATACAGTTCTGTCTTTAGTTTACAATCATGCATTATAACATATCTATATATATTAATGTGAAAATCCAGAAGAGAGGAATAAAACTGATGACAAGAGATAATCAGTTCAGGGAAGCATACACTGAAACTTATTAAAAAAAACAAAAAAACAGACTGATGACATCCATTAAAGTATTAAATACTAAGTATAAAATTAAAACAATGCTATTGGTCCTTGATTTCCTTTTTTTCCAACTAAATAGAGCAGAATTTCATAAACATTTAAAATCCATTTTTTCCTCCATCTGGATTTGTAGGATGTAAATTAAAATGTCCTGGTGCTTGTTCATACACAAGATATAATTGTCCATAAATAGGATATACTTGTCTTCCTCAACAATGTAAGGAAGATAAAGTAGTAATGTAAAAAGGTTAAATTACAAGTAATTACTGTTTCTGAGGTTAAACATTATCTTCAGTAGTCACAATCCAAGCTATGTGGAAAGTGGTTCCTCTAAGGACTTGAGCAGAAATTAATGAATTTATTTGTAAAATCCCAACTAACATTACTGCATATGACCTTTTGTTGTAGACTTCTGTATGACTTGTGAGTGTAATCCTATACAGATCCCTCTGAAACACAGACCTCAGTAATTTACCAGTACAGATCCTTTAAGAATGTGCCTGTTTCCACCAATGTGTTATGTACAGACAAACTCATAAGTTTGTTTTTTTTTTTTACAAGCTGGACAAGCAGGCAGTGAGGTGGGCTCCTGACTAATGAAGCAGTCAGCCTCAAAGATTTGCCATAAATGACAGGAAGTTCAGCTGGAGGTCAATCCCTGGTAGCATATCCCAGCAGTCAGCACTTGACCAAAACTTGATGGGTCAGGATACACCTTCAGATAGTTTGCAAATGAAGGAAAACTGGGAGAAGCAGCTGAAATATCATGTGAGTGTGCTGCCATTCAGAGGACAGGCAGGAGAAATTGGATGTGAACTTCATTAGGTTCAGCAGAGGGAAATGCATAATAGGAATAGTTCCTTACACCAGTACAGACTGAAGAACCCATGAATGGAAAGCAGCTTTGTAGAGTTGGAGCTGGGGGACCTGGTGGGCAATGAGGTGAACAAGATTTGAACAGTGGGTTGAGAAGGTGATTTTTCTCCTCTACTCAGCACTGCTGAAACACATCTGGGATGCTGGACTCACCAGCAGAACAGACACTGACTTACTGGGGAGAGTTCAGCAAAAGGCCACAAAGATCGTTAGGGGACTGGAGCACTTTCATCAGGCTAGGAAAGCTGTGACTGTTCATACTGAAGAAGAAAAAGTTCATAGAGACCTTATCAACATACAGAAATATGGAGGTTCAGAGGGGTGGAATGTAAAACAAATGGAGACACAACTGTCATTGATGACAAGGAGAAAAGGCAATGGACACACACTGAAACTCAGAAAATTTCCTCTGAATATAAGAAAACTTCTCCTGCTGTGAGTGTGATCAGACCAGAACAGTTTGTGATGACAGGGTGTGGAATCTCAGTCCGTGCAGATAATCACAACTGAACTGGTCATAGGGCCAACTAGAGCAGGTTGCCCAAGGCTATCTGATCAATGGGGTTAAATAAGAATCTCCAGAGCTGACTGGCATTCTCAACTATTCTGTCACTTTGTGATTCTCTTCTGCAAGTCCAGAAATAAAGTAACCCTCTCTGAAGTGCAGAGGTATGATTCAGATCCTTGTGAAATCCATCTTTTATGTCCCATGTGTTCTGCAGAGACATATTTCACAACTGACCATGGGGAGGTGCAGAACAATGAAACTTCCACGAAAAGTGTAAAGGTGTTGAACACAGAAATTTGCAGTGTATATTAAATAGAGAATCCCATGTATGATTCATTATATCTGTAACGTGAGTGATCTTAAAGACAGCACTTAAGAATGGTATAGTAAGATAGTATATTTAGATAGGTC
>VXAB01013487.1:3952-138277 GCA_013399175.1 Odontophorus gujanensis
TGCCTGCATTTCCACCCCCCCCCCCCTCCAGTGCCTCTTAATTCTTCATGCAGAAATAACTCCTTGAGAAGTGATGGATCTTCCTTCCTGTGTTTTTGGCTTGAAATATGGAGGAACATTATCTCCACAGGGGTGTAGTTCCCTAAGTGCATTGTGAGTATATTAAAATACGGTAACATAAGTGAATCTGGCAGCTGTTTTCACTTTTATACAAAAGCACCTACTAACAATGGGGTCACTCATCTGACAAGTTCCTACGCTCAATTCATAATATTCATAAATAAACATATTTACAGCACAACATTCCTACCAGCAGTAAGTCATGCAGGTTGGACACAGCCTGTCAAAAAATTCATTGTGCTTTTAGATTATTGTATGACAAGATTTTAACAGCAAGTTTTGCAAATTGGGCAGGGATGAGGCCAGAAAAATTAGTGTGGTTTTAAATGGTCTGCTCTATGGTCAGGCCTTCCCGAAGGGCATCCTGAGAACTTTTCATCAGGCAGAATGGGGACCGGATCTCAGTGCAGGTGAATAGCCAGTCCCATGACGTGAGTCCACAAACATAATGGAGAGGACAAATCACCTGCATATGTTCCACATCACTGAAATTTTGATCATGTGATACGTACAGTTTTGGTCACATAGTCGCTGTTTGGTTAATTATTGCATAACATCTTAATAACTGCACCAATAATATGAAACTAGAAGCACTACATATTTAATACTCATAGTTATTATCTAAATGAGATATGAATTCCCCTACCATAACTTGATAAATATTTATGAGTATTTTTTAAGAGGAATGATTCAGATCTTTATAATTAAATGAATGAATAAAAGAGATTGGAAAACATTTAAAGGCAAAACTGGAATTAATTAATGACCTTTTTTGCATAATTCTGCAAGAAAGAAGTGCTTCAAATGCTTACATAATTAATGCTTAAGTGAGAAATGAAAAACATACAGTTGGTATTTGTAAGTGGTAGCAAGACAATTCAAATATGGCCAAAACAGTAAAAA
Organism: Odontophorus gujanensis; assembly: GCA_013399175.1. Classification (NCBI taxonomy): domain Eukaryota; kingdom Metazoa; phylum Chordata; class Aves; order Galliformes; family Odontophoridae; genus Odontophorus; species Odontophorus gujanensis. The sequence goes on from VXAB01013487.1 coordinate 4,976, forward strand.
AAATAATTCATGTTTAAGTTTTTCTATCATCCAAGATTCTTAGAAGTATTTATTAAAATATTTCTAAAAATAGTGATAGTAAGACTTACCCACGTTTAATCTTCCTGTGACTTCTCCATTAGAATTGCGAGCATTCACAGTCACGTTGTGAGTAGACTGGAGAAGCAGTGATGAGTCCTGAATTATGAAGAAAAAACTAGAGATTCAGCATAATGCTTAGAATTGTAAACAATTCTCAAAATATATAGTCTCATCTTTATATTAAATCTGTAACTAAAAGAGCATCGCAGTTACAAAGCCATCCACAGATGTTATAAAATAATTTGAAAAAATATTTTTGATTATTTAAGTGGTATCAGATTTCAAATAAGAAAGTAAATATGGAGAATATTTCTCCAGTGACCAAAAGCTGCATTACTGGGCTGATGGACATGAATGCTAACATACCATTTTTTGGAAAAAAAGTATTGTATTTACTACTTATCCACACGATTCTAACTTCCTATAAGATAGTTGTCAAAGTATCAGGGAATACATGATACAAAGAGGGTATTAGCAAGTTGCCTCTTTGTGACCTCAGAGGGGATCCTCATTTCTACAAAAACAGGTGAGTTTCTAACTCCTGGAATATCATAAATTGTAGAGCATCTAGTTTAGAAAAGACCTCTAAGATCATGAAGTCCAACAGACTCTTTCACATATGTGGCATTCAAACCAGTATCTTGAAAGGTGAAACCTTGAATATCACTCCCAAGATATGTTCCCATTGTAATCTAATGCTGAGAGCATGAGTTAACATGATGATTTTGTACACATTTTATGAGAAGAATTTTGCTGTAAAAACTTACCCAGTAACAGTGGTAAAAACAATGCATGATTTGGAGGGAAACTTAGATATTTCTATTAAAATGTATGTAGGAAGATATGCTATCTTAAAGGAAGTTACTAAATGAGCAAGTTAAATGAACTGCGTTTTATGTATTGTATGAGATAACAGTTATAAATCATTATTGTTGACTCACGACTAATACCAGTCAGCAAAGATCAGGTAAATATATTACGTTTAAGTACCTGTGCTAATTCACCCACAGAGCTGGCCATCTCTGTTAAAGTTATTTAAATGCTGTTCATTTAAAAAATGAATTACTAATTTGTGATATTGATTTTAAGTGTAAATAAACTATATTGTAGACCTGCAACTTCACATGTTGTTGACTAATTAAAACATCGTAACATATTTCTAAATGCATATCTTTCATCCTGTTATGAATATGTATAAGCTAAAATGGTATTGCCCATGACTCTGTGTTGGCATAATGAAGGCATAAAGTTGTAATAGGCTCTAGAGATGATGCATAGCAAGTTGATTTTCTGCTACATATTTTCTTAGCACTTTGGAGGCCTCATTAGGTGAGAAAAGCTGTTAGAAAACTGCAAAGAGAAAACACTTAAGGCAACAGAGAAAGCTGCTATGATAGCCCAATTCTCTAACAGATGAACTGAGTAAAAGAAGCCATAACAAATAAGCAACTTTATGATAATAAATATATAGAGTGACACTCAGGAGAGCAAGCTACAGGCAATTAAGCCTCTCTGGAGGCTTATGCTCAATAGAGTTTAAATGTTTTAAAAACAAGGAAGCAAGCTAACAAGCAAGCAAACAAACAAAACCCTGATGAATGATCAGTTCATAGGGGGCAGAGACATCCAGTAGCCTCCAGGCTCTAATTAATACATGCTACTAATGATCACAATGGGTCATTAGACAACTAAGCATATATTAGATGCTACCACACCTCTTGCTTTCTATATTGTACTAAATGTACTAAGAGATGGAAGGAATATTAAAAGAACACAAATGGCAACTGAACATTGCATAAGTATTTTTCTGGGCAGAGGAAAAAAAAAGTACTAGCTATGTTGGTTTTAAAAAGTTACATGTCTTATTGGATAAACAACCTCAAGGGAAATTCATGTAAGCACATAAACAGTGCTCCCACTGCTTATGAGGCAGAAGAGAACACAATATAAGAAACAAAGTGAAAATATAGATTCAGTAATGGGATCTTTATGTCTAAATGAACTGTTCTTCCTACTGGAAGTATTTATTGCAGAAAGAGAGAAAAAGGAAGGATTAATAGACATAAAGTATGTTAGTACAGACTGAATTTCAGTCATGGGGCATTTCAACAAACTCATCCTAAACCCTGTATCAACCATGTTGTCTGATACATTTACTTCAATTTTCTCTTGCTGTAGTGGTACCAGTGCTAACTTTCTCTTTAGTTTCAAAAGTCTCATTCCTGACTGAGACACCATTCCTTTCTATGACTTGGTGAGGATGGTTATGTCTGATGGAATGAAAGAGTCAAATTTGGATTTTACTAGAATTGAGAAGGACTTTATTCTGTGAAATGTCCCACTGGTTAATTATATTGCTCATAACTGTTTGGTGAGTTTGGATAACAGAGGATATTTCCAAAAACTACTTTTTCTTTTTTTTTTTTTGGTTGGCAAGAAACAGGTATTGTTCTCTCAAAAAACAACCAGTATAAGTTTCTGAATTCATTTAAATAATTAAGAATTAATTCAGGTTCTTTCCTCTTAATCAAAAATCAGTACTTCAGTAGAAATCTGCCATGTTTTAAACTTAATCTGCTTAAGAAATGCTTTCTTTAGCCAAGTATGTTATTAATATTTTCCCTCAATAATAATAAAATTTGCAGTCTACAGAAACAAGATTCAACCTGAAATTATAGAATCATAGAATCATAGAATTGCTCAGGTTGGAAAAGACCTTCAAGATCATCAATAACAACCCAACCATACTACCCTAACTATAACAACCCACCACTAATTCTTGTCCCAGAGCACCACATCCAAACAGATTTTAAAAACATTCAGAGATGGTGGCTCAACCACTCACCTGGGGAGCCTATTCCAGTGCCTAACAATCCCTTCTGTAAAGCAGTTTTTCATGGTACCCAATCTAAACCACCCGTGGTGCAACTTGAGGCCATTTCCCCTCACACTGTCACCTGTCACCAGTGACAAGAAATCAACTCCGCCCTCGCTGCAATCACCTTTCAGGTGTTTGAAGAGAGCAATAAGGTCTTCCCTCAGCCTCCTCTTCCCCAGACTAAACAGCCCCAGGTCCTTCAGTTGCTCCTCATAGGACACATTCTCCAGGCCCTCCACAAGCCTTGTTGCCCTTCTTTGGATGTGCTTCAGCATCTCAGTGTCCTTGCTGTTCTGAGGTGTTCAAAACTGAACACAGCACTCGACGTGGGGCCTCACCAGTGCTGAGTACCGGGGGAGTATGACTTTCCTCATCCTGCTCACCACACCATTCCTGACACAGGAATGCCATTGGCCTTCTTGGCCACCTGGGCACACTGCTGGCTCATATTCAGATGACTGTCCATCAACACACCACGGCCCCTTTCAGTCATGCAGCTTTCCAGTCACTCCTCCCCAAACCTGTATGGTTGCCTGGGGTTGTTTTGACCAAAATGTAGGACATGACATCTGGCCCTATTGAAACAGTTCACTTTAGCTCATCGATCCAGTCTATCCATGTCCCTCCGTAGTGCCTTTCTACCCTCAGCAGATCAACACTCCCTCCCAACTTGATCTTGTCCACAGACTTACTGAGACTGCACTCAATCCCTCATCAAGATCATTGACAAAGATACTGAATAAGATTGGCCCCAGTATCAAGTCCTAGGCGACATCACTCGTGACTGACCACCAACTGGATTTATCTCCTCTGAGCACAACTGTTTGGGCCTGGCCATCCAGCCAGTGTTTCAAGCCAGCAGAGTGTATGCTCATCCAAACATGTGCAAACAGCTTCTCCATAGTGATGCTGTGGGGGACAGTGTCAAAAGCTTTACAGAAGTCCAGGTAGACCACATCAACAGCCTTACCTTCATCCACTAAGGGGGTCACCTTGTCATAGAATGAAATCATGTTTGTCAAATAGGATCTACCTGGCACCGAGGTGAGACTGATAGGTCTGTAGTTACCAGGATCATCTTTCCATCCCTTTTTGAAGATAGGCATCACATTTTCCAGACTCCAGTCCACTGAGACATTCCCAGTTAGCCAGGACTGTTGAAGGATGACAGAGAGTGGCTTGGAAACCACACCTGTAAATTCCCTCAGCACTCTAGAGTGCAATCCACCTGTCCCCACGGACTTGTGAGTGTCCAGGTTTTTGTGCAGATCCAAAACCATCTCATCATGGATTATGCAGGGCCTATTCTGTTCCCTATCCCTATCTTCCAGTGCACGGAGCTGTGTGTCTACAGAGCAACTAGTCTCACTATTAAAGACTGGCATTAGTTACCTCAGCTTTGTTCCTGACCCTTGGCCACCGTGTTCCCCACTGGACCCAACAAGGGATAGAGATTCTCCCTAGCACTCCTCTTACTGTTGATGTATTAATAGAAATATTCATTGCTGTCTTTCAACTTAGTGGTCAAGTTCAGTTCAGGCTGGGTGTTGACCTTTCTAATTTTCTCCCTGCACAGCTTCACTACGTATTTGTAATCTTCATAAGTTGCGTGCTCATTCTTCCAAAGACCATAAACTTTCCTTTTGTTTTTGAGTTCCAGTCATATGTCCCTGTTCAGCCAGACTGGTCTTCTCCATTGGCTCGTCTTTTGTGACTTGGGGATGGCAGCTCCTGCACCTTTAAATAACTTCCTTAAAGTATTCCCAGACCCCTGGGCTCCCATGCCCTCCAGAACTAACCCCCAAGGGTTTCTCTCAATCACATTACAGAAGAGACCACAGTCTGCCCTCTGGAAGTCCAAGGTGGCGGTTCTGCTGACTCCCTTCTGTGGTTCAACAGGGATCAAAAATCTATCATTTCATGATCACTTTGCCCCAGACAACCTCCAACTTTTACATCCCATATAAGGCCTTCTCTATTAACGAACAACTGGTCCAGGATTTTGCTTCTCCTTATTGGATCCTTTATCAACTGTGTCAGGAAGTTATCTCCCACACAGTCTAGGAACCTCCAGGACTGGACTGTTCCCTTTTTGCTGTATTATAATTCTAGCAGATGTCTGGGAAGCTGAAGTCCCCCACAAGAACAAGGGGTAGAGACTGTGAGACCTCACCCAGCTGTCTATAAAGTATTTTAAGCACCTTTTCATCCTAGTTTAGGTGGCCTGTAGCAAGACTCCCATGATAATGTCAGTCTTATTGGCCTTCACCTAATCTTTCAATTTAGTCTTGTAGGCTTTATAAACACACATGTTTAAAAAGTCACTCTTCTCATATTGGTATACTAGAATTGGCAAAAAATGAGTTTAATAGAGAAATAATAATTTTTCCTAAAAGATCTTCTAGTTTTATATATATTTGAACAGTCCTATGAGATTTTAATGGATGAATAAACAAAACAAGCAGTTTCACAGGGTAGCATGCGTGAAAAATAGCCTCAATAAAAATAACAGACTTTCTACACAATCCTAAAATTTTATCATCACTTGTGTACACTGATCTTCCTAATTCCTTCTCAAGCAATTTTTAAGCATGTACCTAAAAAAAGTTAATTCTGCAACAATATCAGAACAGTAACTGAATGATCATGCTTATAAAATATTTATCATATTCTTGCATCATACATTCAGTATAATATTCATATGCACCTAATAGACCATTACAAGCATAGAAAAAAGTGTGTGTATAATATGTATTTTACAAACTGTATATGTATTTTTATATATATATTTTTTCCTGACAGGTACCTAGACTTAGCATAAATCCAGCCATTCAGCAGTGCATTAATTTTCTTCCAGCACTATACAGAAGAATTATTAGCTTACCACTCGAGAATGGATTTCTTTGGCATAAAGTGGGAATAAGAATTCAGATTCCCCTTCCAGACGAAGGCCTTCTTTTGTAACACGTAGATGTCCCATTCCAGTCTGAGGAGAAGTAACAATTATGTGCATTTTAATATTGTTGCTCTATTTATTTGTTTGTTTTCATTTCATAAACTGAACATTTCCAGAGCTCTGTGCCTCAAATCTACAGATAAAGATACTCACAACAACACATTTAAAACTGTGAGAATTTCTTATTTATTCTAGAAGCATTTTTCTTTAATGAATTCTAGCTTTCAAGAAACAGTAAAGAAGGGATTTTTAAGGTAGAATACAATGTTACAGTCATTAGCTCAAAAGGAAGTGCTTTTGTACTGCCTGTGCTGAAATATCTTTTGTATTTTATCTCTAAACATGCTGTGAACAATGAAGTTTTACACAAAAAGACTCAAAACCAAATCTTACAATCGGTCACAACTTATCATCTATCAATGGTATACCTCACACAGAACGCAATACTACTAAACGTACCGAAGAGAGAAAGGCAGATTTATATTTGCACTTATTTTCAATAACAAATTTATTTTAAATTCATTTTTCTTTCTCGGATCTGTTTTTTCTCCTGTGACTGTCCAACTCTCACACTATTACATTCATTTCTGTCACTTGCTTGTGAGTTTCTGTACCTTCTCTCTTAGTCTGTCCCGCACAGTTTTAGCCCAGTTCCACTTTCTACCATTTTCAACCCATTTAAAACTTTTTTTTTCACCATTACCACAGAATTGATTATGTGAAAAATGAAGACCTTCAGACTTCCTACAGGTATTTAGCTGATTTATAAAGGATTCGCCCCACCTATATAAAAGGTGGGAAAAATGTTGAAAAAAAAGTATTGCAGCCCTTACAACTAAGCCACACATAAAATTATTCTAAGTACAAATGGCCTAAATCTACAAGAAGTCGGTGGGAAATCTCAATTAAAACAACAAATCCCCAAGCAATTTCCATTCAAAATATTTTTCAGGGTATTCTCCATGTAAGGAGAGAAGAGGCAATGGATGATAGGCCACTCATGATATATCGATAACCTATTCAGCTGGATAATTTAAAAAAATATTGTTTTTCATCACTAAATTGAAGTTGTGGATTTAGAAGACTGTGCTTATTTTCTAGTGCATGTTCTCACTGATGAAATTAATTATTTTATATGCAAAATGCAACATGTCTAACCATAGTATGGTGAAAAATATTTTTAAATTATTCCTTTACAGGTTTGAAGAGAGATGAACAGAATTAAGCATGGCTTAAACTTTGTAAGGTAGGAAATATTTGTGTTAGCAGTTCATTCCATGGGAGAAAACAACTGAGATTACTCTTCAGCATGGATTTATTTAAGGAAAAAGACTGTCAGAATAACTGTTTATGGAATCTGTAAATTAGTTTCAGGTATTTTACTGCTTTGAAATACGCAGTATACTGACTTTTCTCAATGGCACTAGATCCAATTTCTAAATTCGAGGCCATTGCAAATCTTTTAAAAAGTGGCTAGTATATACTGATACATCTCATGAGACAAAATAATACCTATGATGTGCCAAATATGGCTTCTGTAATCACAATTCCTAGGCATTACTGAATGTTACAGGGATATGTTTTTCTGGCTCGTAACACAACAGAGATAATTTCAACACTATAAAAAACCAGAGGTATTAAGACAAACAATTTTGAAAAGTACGATAAGAACATATCAAGATTGTTTAAAGAAATATCATTAATAAAAGCCTTTCATTAAATTAACTAAAGGTAGGATCTGATTATCTGCTGTCATCTCATTCCTATTTGCATTAGGTAAAAGGAGATTATAATAAACTTCATAAAGTTCAAACACAATTCCATATTTTTCCTGGAATATAAGGAACTAAATATGGAGTATATTAACACAGAGTCATAGAATGATAGAATGGCTTGCGTTGGAATGGACCTCAAAGATCATCTAGTTCCAACCCCCTGCCGTGGAACACTTGCCAACCACTAGAACAGACTACCCAGGAGCCCATCCAGCCTGATCTTGAACACCTCCAGGGATGGGGCATCCACAGCTCTGGGCTTCCTGTGCCTGTGCCCCACCACACTCTGAGTAAATAATTTTTTCATAACATCTAACCTAAATCTCCCCTTTTTCAATATGAATCCATTCTCCCATTCCTTGTCCTATTCTCCATTTGCTCTATCTCATATAGTAAGATAAAACAACAACAACAACAACAAATCTGAAAAACAAATTTGAAAATTAAGAAGGTAGAGGAAGAAGTAGTAATTAATTTTTGTTCTGAAGCAGATCAGGGAAAATTAACAAACTCCTATATTGATTTTGGCTTTACCAGGAAGAAATTTTTAATGGACAAAAAAATTAGACTGATGTTGAAAAAGAAGATTATGCCATTTATTCAGCAAACGTGTTCTGATGGGTTTAAATTTTGCTCTAATTACTATTCTAAAAATAATATAGACAGAATAATGTGTTTGACATAAAAATTATACACCACGCGGCAATATATAACATTTTATCTTAAATTCAAGTTCTTTTTTGCAATAAATCAAGTCATATCACTCAAAATTACTTTAAGTACTTTGTATACGTCCTCAAGTACGTCTCATTCTCATCAGCTGACCATGGGGAAATTCTATTATTCCCTATTGATAACAGGCAAATTGGAGTTACACAGAATGCAAAAAAAGAGGGATTTAGGATAAACAGACACCCTAATGCACTCCAATGATTAGTTCCATAAAAAGAAAGAATATAAAAGCAAGACATTACATTATGTCAACAGCCATTCTGCTTCCCATATCATGTCAATTATTATTTACTGAGTACTGAGTCTTCCTTGGTAATGAACAATCTTGCTGCTTTTGATTTCACAGATCTGATTATGTTTCTATCCACGCCTTGAATAAAAATATTTCTCCTGACTTGAGGAAAGAGTCCAAATGTAAGTTAGATGCAGACTTTGATACAGTTATACCACATGAGAAGGAAAAAAAAACAAAAACGTGTTTCATTAAACACAGCAAATGTATGGCAAGCCTGGACTCCCGCTATCCTGATGGTGGTGACTGCCAATGCTTGAGTGTGTCAGCTCTGAGCTCTAACACACCATTGTGCATATTATCCTGAGACTCTTAAATTTTCTATTTACCCAAAGCTCTCAGTAAATCTAAAAAAACAAAGCTATATAGGAGAATGAAATAGTATCTCTCTGTAGACATTGAGCAGATTTTGCTGCAAGCTTACTAGTATGGAAACTGCTGGCAGTTGCTTTATACAGCAAAGATGTAATTCAGCATTGGTGTTTGTAACGATGGGATTAATTGTTCATTTCAAAATTGGCAGATCCTAACTGGAGTAACAAGATGACTTCCAGAGCAGTAGAAAATTTTTTTTTTTTTTATCATTTGAAAATGATCCTGAGGAGGTGAAGACTCCAGAAAGAGAGACAACGGATTCCATAATAAATGCAAACTCTGAGTAAATTCAAGCCCCATAAAAGCTCACCAAAAAGATCTTCAATTCAGAATGTTAATCTCGGATATTTGACTGCTATTTAATCAGTCACCTCCCATACAGGTACTCCAAGCCACCTAAAATAAGTAGCGACCACTACTCAAATCTTAGATAAGGCTCGTGACACTATGGAACATTTGCATGGGACAACCATCTTGGATGGACTGTCATTCCCTTAGACCTTGGAACATGACTAGTGTGAAACCAGTAGAGAGGTATAGTAGGTCCACAAGCTGTGGAAAGTTCCTTAGATTTCTTCCAGAGGACAGAAAAGATCTGAGCTCCTCATCAAGACCAAAAATCTTCTGATGGGCCTGGTGATATGGCTTTGTTCTGACAATGAAGCTCTCTGCCTTTATGAAAACAAACAAAAAAAAGAATGGATAAGGTATATGTGGCTGGATTGGTATGGCTGGTACTAAAGGACTATCTTGTCGAAGCATGATGCAATCATCTTCTCTCCTTCAGTATCTGTCAACATGGAACCTGCTGCTGTAGCTCACCAGTGGGTAAGGGAAGTGCAACTGACACCCTCTACCTGGACTTATGCAAAGTATTTGATGCTGTCCCATGTGACATCCTTATCTCTAAAATGATGAGACATAGATTTGATGGATGTACAACTCAGTGTGTATGGAATTGGCAGGATGGTTGCACTCACAGATCTGTAGTCAATGGTTTGATGTCCAGATTGAGATCGATGATGTGTGGTGATCTTCATGAGCTGGTATTGTGACCAACCCTATTCACATCCTTAGCAACATGGACTGTGGGATTGAGTTCACCCACGTCAAATCTGCAAATAATACCAAACTGTGTGGTGTACTCAACATGCTACAGGGGAGGGATGCCATCCAGATGGAACTTGACAGGTTCAAGAGGTGAGTCTATGTCAACCTAATGCAGTTCAATGAAGTCAGCTGCAAGGGTATATGGGTCAGGGCAATCCCAATATATGAATACAGACCGGAAGTGGATAAAGAGCGGTCCTGCGGTGAAGGACTTGGGGTATCAGTGGAGTAAAAGCTTGATATGATATGAAGCAGTTGCGTGCCCTAGCAGCCCAGAAAGTCAGGGCTGCATCAAAAGAAGCATGACTAGCAAGGTGAGGGAGGTGACTCCCCCACCTCTGCTTTGGTTTTGTGAAGACTCACCCGCAGGACTGCATCCATGTCTGGGGCCTGCAGGATAATAAAGACACGGACCTGTTACAGTTGGTCCGGAGAAGGGTGATAAAGATGATCAAGAGGGCTGCAGCACCTATCCCATGAAGAAAGGCAGAGAAAGCTGTTGTCATTTAACCTAGAGTGGAGAAGACCTTGAGGTGGCATTTATACCCAGCTTTTGACACTGAAAGGTGGCATAGAGGAAGGATGGGAAGAGACTCTATCAGGGACTGTAGTGATAGTACAAAGAGAGTAATGATTTTAAACTAAAAGAGGGTAGATCTAGATTAGACATTAGGAAGAAATTCTTCACTGTGAGGATGGTGAGATACTGGCACAGACTGCCCAGAGAATCTGTTCCAACCCTGGAGGTGTTCAAGGCTAGGCTTGATGGCTTTGGGAAACCTGGTCTAGTAGGAAGTGTCCCTGCATGTTGTTGGGGATTGGATCTGAGTTGTGTTTATGGTACTTCCAACCCAAACCATTTTATGATTCTATGACCACAAAAGTCACATGTAAAGAGGTGTACATCACTTTGGGAGTACCCAAGGCAGAAATAAGCAGCTGTAGCTCTACTTGCTCAGCTGAGAATCATGTAGACCATGGCTTTTAGATTCAGAAGAGAATCAAATGTATATTCAGGAGTTATTTTCCAAGCCAATATAATAATATAGAAATCTGCTACTGTAGGTACATGGCCATTAGAAATGAGATGATGCATAAGGAACTTTCATTCAGTTTTTGGACATCTAAATTCAATCAGTAACTTTAACCTGCATTTTCCTACCAACATACAAACTAATACACATGTACTCACAACCACTGCTCTTATTGTATCATATCATCACTGCTGGTGCACTTTCTCCGTTTGTTAGTCTCAGTCTCCTCTAAGTAAAGGAAAATAAACTTGTGGTCTATATATCATCTAAGAGATGTACAAAAAAAAATTATATTTTCCAATTTTGAGAAGGAATCAAATACTCAAAAGAAAAGCACATCAATATATTAGGATGGCTGAAACTGTAAAATCTTTAAATCAAATATTTCTTTTGACATGCACATCTCAAATTTAAGTAGTTCCTGTCTAAGAATTCAATTCAGCTTCCTGATTATTTCCCATTCTCTGAACGAAAAGTAAGTCCACACATACTTTAGTTGCCAATAGTAATAATAACTTCAGAGTATATTGGATGGAATATTTCCATGCAGGTAGATACTTTTTCTAACTTATTGGATACTTACGTTGCATGCTTAGGTCAACCCAGAGAAAGACCTTGGCAAGTTCAAACTGAAACACTGTTTGTTGTGCCCCAAAGGTAGCTCAATTAATGGCTTTATAGATCAAGCTTTCACTGCAGTATTTCTTGCAGCTATTACTATTTAGAGAACTTGCTTTGCAAACAAGGGTGCACTGTTTCATTGAGATAATAGGGCTGTGGGTAGAGATTGTTAAAGAGCAATCAGCAAAAACAGGATTGGTAATGAATCTGATGAAACTTTCTGTTTGACTTACAATATCTATTTTCGTGCTAAGTACGTGCCTGGTATAATAACATCACTGATGCCTCATCTAATTTTCTTTTGCAAGGATTCTATTTCCTGGGCTCAGATAAAAAGGTTATCCAACTTTTGTTCTCAGATGACAATGGAGTCTTTTCTGTCAGCAGTATTGGTCAAATCAGAGCAGTTAGCAACAGCAAGCATTCCTGGTACAGAAGTTAATCCCACCAGACCCACAGCGAGCTGGATGAAGACTGAAATACAACTTTCAGATGTGCTTAGAATGAGAACTGGTAATATTTCAATATATCATGATCAAGAAATGTAGGTGGCCACTCAGAGCTCAAGAGTTTTTTAAGGAAATGGCTATAGAAGACACCAGAAACACTTTTTTTTACCTTTGTTGAGATTCATTTTATAAAACAGAGTTAATATTTATGATGCACATTTTTGAGGTACTTTCAGGAAGTTTTTTTGTTGTAACATATAGAATATCAGTCCTTCTGAATTAAATGCATTATCTACAACAATTATTCCTCTAGAGGAACAAACAACTTCTAAAAACATTCCAGGTCCAGCCTCATTTTCTTGTTTAGCAAGGATCAAGCTCTTTCTTTACTTCAGATAGACAGTTCAAAGCTGGATAACTGCAAATAAAAATCCCATTACATCTGGCATTATATTCTCTGTGACTGGTTTAGTCAATTTTAGAAATATTTGCTGCTGTTATGCATATTTATTCAGGAATGGAGCTTGTTACAAATAGGCTAATTAATCTATAATTATAACATTTATAATCATGCAGCTTAGCTAAAGAAAAGGAATTAGATTTCTTCTATTTGTAAAGTTGTCAAACTGATTTTTTTTTCTGAATAATACATTTCTAGAGTATGTCTGGTGAATAAGAGATATTTGCATGGTGCATGCGATTACAGGGACTCTGGATTTATTCAATAATGTAATCCTATCATTGGTACTACGGAAAAAATCATCTCTGGGTCTCAGCTGCTTTTGTAAGTACACAGTGTCAGACATCTCCAGCCTGACAGAATTTGCTGTCTAAATAGTCAGGATGACAAAAACGTGAGCTAAGAAAAGGACAAAGAGATGACACATCCCTCAAAAAGCTCTGTTCAAGAGGTCTGGGAAATGAATCAATTAAGTATTTTATCTCATGTTTTGTCTTGTAGCTATAATGAAGATCTTAAAATTATATACCTGTATTAAATGTTAGCAATTAAAAATAGAAAATCTCTAATAAGAACCCAGCTCATATAGATTTTTTTTTTAATTTAAAAATTTAATCTCCTTCTATGATGGTTCTCCAATGACATTTTTAATAAGAAAGTTGCTGCAGTTCCTATTGAGCACAATGGGAATCTACATCTTTTCATACATAGTAAACCCTAGTGCGGAACTGACAATAATTTCTCCTTTACCATAGTAGTATTAATACAGCTAAATCCTATGAATTAATAAAATGATAGCTGAATATGTACATTGTATACATTAACTACACAGTATGTCTAATAAATAATAAAAATGACAAATGAAATATGAAATTGGAAAGGATGAGAGCTTTTTTGTAATTCTTTTTTTTAGTTATATTTAGATTTTTTTTAACAAGTGGTTTCAGTCCTTGCTCTACTATGTAGATATGACCTGATCATACATTTTCTAAGATATGACACTTTTTTTTCCAAATTTGATTAAAGATGAGATAAGAAAAATTTGATAAGAACATTCCTGTTTTGCACTTGTGAGGCCAATGTTTCAAAATAAAACCTCAGGGGAAAGTTTCACAACAACATACATATTTCCCATCACTGTTTATGAGACCTTTGTTTACATCCTAAATAAATATATATTACCTGAATTATATTTCTACTTTATTGAATAAATTTTCCCCACAACCACATATAAAGAGAAATAAGTATTTAGAAAAGTGTATATATGAGGCTATTTTAAATGTGGAGAGAATTCTCAGAACTGTTTTGTTTGAGTAGACAAGAGGAACAGATAAGGTTTTAACTGGAAGAAATTTCAAAAGCTCTAAGAAAAGTAATTTCAAATATTTGAGAAATATTAAGATCTACACACAGTATGTATGGAGACGCTATTAGAATTAAAATTGAAGGACAACTTATCAGAGTTAAAAAAAGGAGAAAACAGGTAATATAAATGTTAACTAATGAAGAACAAGATGTGAAGATCTGGTATTAATCTTTAAAGAACCAAGAACATAAAGGTTTTCAATTTATTTCTGTGGATATGACAGGTAGATTTCTTAAAGTCAGCAAATAAACAATTGGAAAACAGGAATGGAACAAACTGTAGAAGTGGTCATGTATTTCCAGAGTTAACAGATTTGGGGATTTGTAAAAACAGTAATAAGGCTACTAGTAAAATCTTGATTACATTCAAAATGTCTTCAGAGTCACGTAAAGGTATCACAGAAACCACTGGTTTTATTTTTAATTCATATCGGGGGAAAAAAAAGTACAGTTTTGCCCAGGGCTATTGTACAATTATGAAGAATGATACATTCTGTTCTTACTTTGTTTCCTACATACTCATCTTCTTCGAAAAACAGTAAATAACACAGTTTCTGTTGGGAATAAGAGAGAGAATCAATAGAACAATGGAACTCCGGAAGTATAATTCATTATTAATACACCTGAAATTGTCCTGCAGCCAAATCTCTACAGTTAGGTAAATGGACTTCTAACTCTAACCTCATCAAATGGGAATACTGATGTGGGAAACTGATTGTTAGATCATATTCATTACCCTTTTCTAATTTTTTGTTGCAAGAAGGTCCCATTCTTGATGGAGACTCCCTGCAGAAATGCACAGAATGTATTAGCTATGAGTACCAGTAAGACAAACAATAGATAGAGAGGAAGATGACATATAAACAGTGTAAACAAACATTGGGAGACATCAATAATGGAAACAAACAGAGGGAGCCACTATTACAGAACAGCACTTTTCTGTTTCACCAATTTCTATGGGAGCTCAGTAGGCTCAGGTCATTTCAGCGTTGGGACTCAAACCAGACATGTCCTGAGTCCCACACTGAAAAGCAGCAATTGAGAAATTTCTTGCTTCTGATCAGATGGTGGGATTTCATGCATGAAATTATTTGTATGCAGAGCCCAGAAACAGAAATTTAACCAATTTGTCCAATTTCTCCACCTCACAGCTATTTCAGTAGGTTGGGCTTGGCAATTTGGATGCTGAATGGAGAGTAGATGTGTGCTGCAGTGTGCTTCACTGCCCTTGTCTCAGAGGAAGTTCTCTGGAACTCCCTGATCCAACTTTTTGTTTTCATCAGTGTCCTCCGCCTCAACCATTCTTTGTCATCTGACATAATTCTGAGAAATGTTAATGTAAATCTTCACTGAGTATGTGAATCTTGGTAATAGTGTTGTTGAGTATATGACTATCTAAAGATAAATAGAAAGACAAGTAAGAAGGGTTAATCTATGTAATGAAGTCAGCTGACAGGACTACAAAAAAAAAAAAGCTATTAAAATTTCATATTTTTCATATTTCCTTAAGTAATCATCTCATTCTTTAGTGCCTGAACACAAAAAATGTTAAATAGTTGTTTAAATAATTATTTAATTACATCATAAGTTAATGTATTTCAAAATACTTGTAATAATCATAGATCTACACCTGTATCTTACCTACTAATGTATATATAAAGCTATTGCTTAGTACAATTATATAAAGTTACCTTTTCAGTATTTCCTCATACAATTGAAAGTGACTAAATTGACACTGCCTTATGACAAACTTCACAAAATAATTAAAAAAATAAAATTTAATACTTTGTCTAGACTGACGATTAATTGCACATGAGAATAGAAAAAGATTAGCAAAGTAGTAAACGAGGGATAAAAATTTTGAGTACAAACACATGAGCAGAGTAGTCATTATTTACAGGTGACACAAAGGAATAAAATACCTGTGAATGACATTTGGAAAACACTGTATTTGTTAGGACAATTACTACAACTGGCCAGCTTATTCCAGTCCCAGAAATACATGCGCTTAAAGGGAAACTGGAAGACCACTTTTTAGTCACAAGTACAGAGATCTTCCCAATTCCCATTTTCTATGTCAGTATGTCCACCTGAAGTGCAGATACAAGAGCAGGTTAAAATTTAGAATCATAGAATCCTTTGAGTTGCAATGAAATCCCCTGCAATGAACAGGACAAGAAGCACAACCAAACCACATCATGATGAACTGCATATTGAGTGCTTGGCATCCATATACAAAGTTTTTTCCTGACATAAGTTCATCCACAGAATTCTGTACAGATTAGTATTAGCTCTTGACTTTCTCCTCATTAGTGACGCAAACTCAGGTAATGTTTAACATGGTTGGCAGCAGAACATTCTATTGAGTGCAGATTCAGGTCATGTTTAACTCACATTGCAGCTAAAGCTCTGAAGACCTGCCCGCCTGATTTCCTAATTGAATTAATGCGGGATTTCTGAAAAAGATGTCCTGATATATTAGAGATAGTAATCATCTCTTCAGGTGTACTTTTCATACCTGAGTTTGAGAGTACTGTGATAACAGTCTATAAATTCAAGAGTGATCACTATTAAAGGTGAAGTTCTGAGGACTTGATTAGCAATTTTATATGTGACAACAGGGTAGGGCAGCTGAAGATGGTTATATTCAGGAGAAAATGTGAAATCAGTCTCAAGAGTCTTGTTTTACCTAAGGAATATAAAGATAATGGAAGAGTAAAATGCGAAGAGAAAAAAAAAAAACAACCACCACACATCACAAGTCTGTAGCAATGCAAGCAAAAGATCATAGCTGTTAAATCATATCACTTATGTAACAAACTAAGAAGTCAAATAGTTCCTGTTAATGCCTCCTGTAAAGCAGCTTATCTCTATAAAGCTACAAGTATTGTATAAAACATTATTCAGATTAGCTCAGCATTGTCCAAATTTCCAACTTGTTTCCCAGTTGCACAGCCTTCTGGAGTCAAGCCAACACAGAACTGGCATGTTGGGCAATTATTATGGGAATTTTTTAGATATTTATATAATTTGAGAAGCTCATTTCAAGCTATAGATCCTCAAAAGTCCTGCTCACAACAGATCTAGACCTATTAATATTCTTGCAATAAAATCTGGACACCACTGAAAATGATCATCTTAGGGGTAAGGTCTATAGGGATAACTAGTGGCAATGATAACTGGAATGTTACTCCTCCAGATGTTAATCCCTCCTCTTCCTGGGAAAATCTGTTCTCATATCTTCTTCCAGAGATCTATATAATCTAACCAAAAGTTTATAGTACATTTAACGTGTTTTCGTTTTCTAGATTGTTATTCTTCATATAAATTCATTAAACATTAATTGGAGCAGAAGCTACAACAAAAATCTCTGTCTCCACTGTGAGTAACATATTCATCTGATAGTTAAACTGCATGTTATCTCTAGTCCAATAAAAATGAAATTATTCCATGTAAATTAAAACCTTTAATTAGAACAACTGAAAGATGCCCACTCATATAGTCTATAACACAGTGAGGACTTAGAAAAGAACAAGGAGAGTATGGAATATTCTTACATTTCATATATTCAGTATTTTTCTAGTCAAGTATGATATGAGTTGATAGTGTTTAGAAAGATGAACTTTAATCTCATATGACAGCATCTAGTGATGGCCTTAAAATTAACGTTATAAGCTGAAAATCAGTGAATCATTTTAAAACTAGACAGTAATTTTTATCAGTTAAAAATAACAATGTGAAAGAGGAAACTAAAATATGTTTTCCTGAGAAGCATTTATTTATTGTTCCACAGAAGTGTAAGAAAGGTTAATGAGTTTTCTGGCAACATCAGATAGACAAACACAAGACAAAACTTCCAAGAAACAAATTATATCACAGTTTGCCAGTATCACCCTTTTACTGGAGAGGATTCAAAACTGGAAGCAGTATTATACATATGCTGTAATTAGTGCTAAGTAAAGGTGGACAATCACTTCCCTTGGTCTCTGGCTCTGCCCCTGTTCACACAGCCTGCGACCCATTGGCTTTGTTGCTATGATGGTCACAGCTGGATTGTGCTCAGCTTGAGGCCCACCAACCCCCAGGGCCTTCCTCATGGAGCTGCCTCCTGCCTGGTTGTGGTGTCAGTCGGTGTTGGTGCTCAGAGCTCATTCTTTCCAGGATCAGAACTTTGCACTTGTCCTTCCTGAATGTCATAATGTTCTATCAGCTACAAGCCTAGACATGCTACCATTCCTGTAGCCTGCCTAGGTTTCTCTGATCATTAACCCTAGTTTCGAAAACAACTGATTGGTACCTACAACTTGGTGCCATCTACAAACTTGATGAGCATACATTCTATTACCTCTTCTAAGTCATGATAAAGATGTTAAATAGGAACAGGCTCAGGATAGATGCCTGCAACGTTTATTATAGGCCTCCATTAGGTTTCCGTATAGAGTACAATGAAGTAGTAACAAGCCTTACTGTCCAACCATTTTTTTTACCCATCGGGTTGCCTGGCCATCATGTAGGCAACTAGGATACAATAACATTGTAGGAGAATGTGAAAAACCTTGCTGAAGTCAGGTAAATGACATACAGTGCCCTCTCCTCATCTATACATTCAAACATTTTATAATAGTGACACTGATCAGTCAGCATTTACGCTTAGGAAATCCATGCTGACTGTCCTCAGTTACTCACTTCTCCTTCATGGCCCTTGAAGTGTCTTCAAAGTGGATGTGCTCCATTATTTTCCAACTGGGGCTGAGCAACTTGCAATTCCTCACTCTCCTGCTGGCTTTTGTTTTTTGGTAGGCAAGTGAAACACTTGCTTTCATCCAATCATCAAGAATTTCCCCAGTCTCCCTAACATTTGAAACATGACAGACAGTGACTTGCAAGGGCATCAGACAGTTCTCTCTGCATCCATAGACACAGACCATCTGGTCCCACTGAGTTGTGTAGGCCAAACTCTGTAGAGTCCTGGAAGAACTTGGTGAAGACTGAGGTAAAGAAAGCCTTGTCTGTGTATGTGGTCACTAACTTAACCTGTCTCATTTGCACATGCATTTTCCCTGCTTTCTACTAGCCAGATAAGTAAACAAACTCTTAATATCCCTTGTAAGTCTCAACTAAAGTCAAGCTTTATCTTTGCAGATACAGGAAACCTGACACATTTCCTTGCCTGGACAATGTTTCTAAATATCCTCTTGGAAGCCTGTCTTTGCTGCCAGCTCTTCCATACTGCTTTTTGCATTGGAACACCATTACAATTTCACTCTCTAACCAAGCCAGGCTGCCTATCTTCCTAAGTTTCAGGATAGATCATTCTCGCATTTGGAGGTTACTGTCCTTACCCACCAGTAAGTTTTCATGAGTAGTTTTATCTTTGAAATCCTCCACCCTTGGGATTCCACGTCAGGTCCAAAGATAAACCAAGTCTGCACTACTGAAGTCCAGAATTTGTATTCTGCTGTTCTCCTTCACTCCCTTCAGGAACTTGAATTCCACCATTTCAAAAACACATCCCCCTACATCTACCTTGTTCATAAGCACCACACTACTGTATGTCACCTTTAGTTGACCCAGCCAGTATCTATACTCAGAAGTCATCCTGGACACCATCTAGAAATCTTGACTGCTTTCATCCTGCTATGTTTGTCCTTATGAGGGCTGTTAAAATTCCTCCTTTTCAGAACTATCAGACATTTCAGAATTGCTCATGGGGCTCCTAACATGCTAGTCCTGTCGCGGTCCCCAATTCCTTAAGATTCTTAATCTCTAAGCTTTTAGGATAGTATACCCCTTTAGTTCTCAGAGAGCCTCAAAACATAAAAAATGGCATCTGAAATTTCTATTCCATGCACCATTTTTATCTATTACATCCAGGGGGCAAAAAACTCCAAAACAACAACAAAGAAAAAAAGATCTCTCAGTTTTTTTTAAGCTTTCTAAGTTTCACACAGAATAATTTTCTATTTCACCTTACTCACCATACTCAAGACATCATTATTTAATCTTGTCTTCTCTAAAACAGCTGAATTCATACCTTTCTTCCCTTACTCCCCTAAATAACTTGAGACCCTGTCCACCCAAACTCTAGGAGAGAAAATGAAAAAGTGGATGAGACATATCTGATACTTGTAAATCAATAAGCAAAATGTGGAGATGCTCATATACTATGTAAATGGAGAACTATGAGAAAAGGAATGCATTCTACCTTCAGGTTGTTCCTTTTCAGCAAAGATTTTGTGAAATGGAATGAAATTCAGTTCAGTCATGCTTATTTAACTCTGAAGGTTTCTCAAACAATGGAGCTCAAAAAAATCTCAGTTTATCATCATTGCTCCGAATTTCTACAAGGAAATTAAGATCTATTCATCCTGCAGCACATATGTGTCTAATTCATGTTCTCCTTTATTGGTTTAGCTTGTTTGGTAGTATTTATGGGAGAACTAGTGTGGCTTCATCAAAGACAAATCCTACCTGACCAACCTAGTGGCCTTTAATGATGGTGTAACTGCACTAATGGACAAGGGAAGTAACTGATGTAAACTATCTGGACTTTAGTAAGGCCTATGACACAGTACTCTCTTCTCTCCAAATTGGAAATACATGGATTTGATGGCTGGACTGTTCAATGGAGAAATAACTGGCTGCAGGATTGAGCCCAGAAAGTGGTGGTCAATGGCTCAATGTCAAGATGGAGGTCAGTGATGAGTGGTGCCCCCCAAGGGTCAGCACTGGGACCAATACTCTATGGTATCTTCATTAGTGACTGTGGGGTGAACTTCACCAAGAACAAATTTGCCCATGACACCAGGCTGTGGGGTGCAGTCAAGACACCAGAGGGATGGGATGCCACCCAGAGGGACCTAGATAGGGCCTAACGAGGTTCAATAAATCCAAGTGCAAGGTCTTTCACCTGGGTCGAGGCAAGATCCATTACTAATACAAGATGGGGGGGCTAAAGGATTGAATGCAGCCCTGTCAAAAAAGAAGGGAAGCCGGACATGAGCCAGCAATGTGCTCTCAGTACCCAGAAAGCCAACTGTATCTTGGGTTACATCCAAAACAGGGTGAGGAAGCAATCCTGCCCCTCTGCTCTGAGCCTCACCTGGAGTATTGCACCCAGATGTGGAGTCCTCAATACAGGAGAGACATGGACCTGTTGGAGTGAGTCCAGAGGAGAGCTACAAAAATGATCCAAGGGATGGAACACATTTCCTATGAGGACAGGCTGAGAGAGATGGGGTTGTTCAGCCTGGAGAAGGTTGCAAGGTGACCTGAGAGCAGCCTTCCAGTATCTAAGAGGGAGGTACAGGAAAGAAGGGGACAGACTCTTCAGCAGGGTCCGTGGTGACAGAACAAGGGGAAATGGTTTCAAGCTTAAAGAGGATAGACTTAGGTTAGATATAAGGAAAAAGTCTTTTACAGTGAGAGTGGTGATACAGTGGGATGGGTTGCTCAGCGATGTGGTGGATACCCCACCCTGTAGACTTCCAAGGTGAGGCTGGATAACGCCCTGGGCAACCTGATGGAGCTCTGCATGTCCCTGTTCATTGCAGGGAAGTTGGACAAGATGACGTTTAAAAGTACCTACCAACTCTAAGGATTCTATGATTTTATGATTCTATTTATCACGCTTTCTGTTTCTTGGGGTGATGGAGACAGGACATGTGTCCATGGATTAAATCTCTTACAGAGCCTGGTGATATTCTGTTCACAATTTTGTTATTATTTTTATCAAAGGACATAGCACTTGGTTTTTCTAAATCTAAAGTATATAATAAAAATATATTTTTATATACTCATCGCACTTTTTTTCTAGATGTTTATGTGTGAGAAAGAATTTTATTTTTTTTCTATTATTTTACAGAGAAACAGTTAAAATTTTATTAGTAATTAATATTCCAATATTTTTAAAGGGGATGAACATTTCAATGTATTTTTTTTTTAAATTAGGACTGAATAATTCTGAAGTATTTTCTAAAAATGAAATTCCTGTTACTATAATAAAGCATAATAGATACTATAGTCTCAACATAGTACACCTGGAATACATAATTAACAAATATACAAGTATCACCAGATCTAAGAGATGAATATTTGCCAAATAACTGATGACTACATAGGAGTAATATTTCACAGCTAAATTCTACCTCTTCCCAGTAAAGGAAATGTTTAATTGGATAAATAGGGTATTTATTTATTAACTGATGTCCTAGATGGGCAGAATCATAAAAATCAAATTCTGAGAATATACTGTTACCTCTCTTTTTCAAACAGTTAACCAAAATTTGGAGTCATAACATTTATTTCCATCAGGAAAAGTATTCAATTATAGTACTGGTAACTTCTGTGATTGTTACCCTTAGTTTTTATAAACAGTATTTCCTTAGACACAGGAAAGGACCATGACGCTTCAATCACACTTCTAGGCTTTGAGCACATTGTTATCCCAATTCTCTTTCTTAGATGCTAACAAGCACTTCTCTGGATGTCATTTCTGGTATCTTCTAAGTTACTTCTCATGTTAACAGATACATCATATTAAAACAATTTCCCAGTTCTTAATGACAACGCACGCACCTTTCTCAAAGACTGTGACACAAACATGTACTCTGTACATATATTAGTCTCGTATTAGAGCAAAGTTTACTATTTCCCTAGGATTATCCCAGGAAAAGGAGGGCTGTACAGTTAAGTCACTGTTTCACTGGATGTATGCCAGGATTACAAATTCTTTAACAGAGAATTAGGAACAACTTCATAGCCATGGCATTCACAGTTCATACATCTGGAGAATATGTAAACCTGCCCTACTTGAGCTGTTAATACATTGCTTTTGTCGCCATGGCAAAAGGGCATTCAGAAGTTCAACACATTTGGTGCCTTCTTCACAGGTAACTAACTGGTAGGAAATAGTGGTTCTGAAAGTGCAGTTTCTGATGCTATTCTGTTAGTTCTGACTATGCTAGAGAATACCCAGTTTCAGACAGAGAATCTAAAGCAACAGAAAATAAGAACTGCTTAAAAATATAAATCTTAGCCACACAGAAAACTATTTTAACAATTATTCATGTTCTTTGTGATTCATGATGTGCAGGCACTAAGTGCTTATCTTCCATATGAACTGCCTAACAGAAAAATTATATGTGATCTACGATGTTTCACACTGTAATCTGTATGGCAGTAACAGTGCTGAAAAGAATTTATGTGGAGGTAGAAACTAGAGGGGAATTCAAGTAGCAGTAATGCATCTGTAAGTAGCACTTAAAATTAACCTACTTTCTTTATGGCAGGAGAATTGTGGAGTATAGAAATGCTTCTAAGAAAATAAAATGCCCTTCATTTAGTGACAGAGGTGCAATGATGATAGAAAAGGGGAATTTTCTTCACAGTACTCTTTCTTCAATGGCAGGGGCAGAGCCGTAAGGATTTACTATTATTGTTTTTCTTGTAACAAGTCTATTCATATCATCTGTGCATCACTACTGCATGTTAGGGACAAATTAGCACAGCTTCAATATTCACTGATGCATTTTATTGCATTCTGACTAAAGCTACATCTTGCAGACTTCTGTAAGTTACCCTTCAATCTACTACACATAAAATTACATTATAAATATTAAAATATGTATGACAATGGAAAATTACTACATTTATTCCTGAATAATACATCTGCTTAGCCTCAGGGATGAAGTAGTAGTAATTACCTCTGAGCTTTAATTAATTGGTCAAATAAATTGTTAAATGTTGGGTGGTGATAAATAGGAGAAGGAAACTGAGAAAAAAACAGCAACTACTAGCAATCTTTTAACGCTACTGAATTCCAGTGTAAGAGAAAAAAAATCACAGTACGTGTATTTATAAAGCATAAACTAAACAGAGACTGTGAGACAACAGTAAAATACATTCTATTTCACAGTGGTTAGAATCCACTTCAGTAAAAGGCACCAACAACCTCAGTAATGTAAAAGGTTATTACCAATACAGAAATTACAGATATGAACGCTCAAAGATTGAACAAAAGTACATATTTATACCTACATATCAGCCAAAGTACAAATTGCAGTTGGGAAGGAAGAAGAAAGAACCATCTACTGTACACAGAGTAGCTGATGTACATGTGAAATAAGGGGAGAAGTGAGACAGGAAAAAGAAGAGAATATGGAAATAATGGAAAATTAATAAGGACACTTACTGGAGAAAACCACATCACTTTAAGAATCCAAATTGTCAAAGAAAAATTCACAACTAGGATGATTAGCAGGAGAAGAACAAACAGGTAGAGGCAACGCTTTCTCCAACCATAAATTCCAATTTTGTAGACATATTCATTCTTTGGCCTCTCTAGGCTAGTGCCTGGTGTTGTTGTAGTGTATTGTTCACGTACCATCTGCTATGTAAAAAAAACAAAACAAAAAGACGGTTTAGTTATTTTAGTTAAATTAAATATATGTACATAAAAAACAAGGAAAATATAAATTTTACTGTACTAGCAAGTTACTATAAACTCATTATTTTATCTGCAAAGTATTTTCAACATATCCCATTCAAATTACAGTTATAACTTTTGGGTATCGTCAATGTAATGCTTCAGTACCACAAACTGTATCAATTATTATTTTCAAGAGTCTCAGGTTAATTTTATCTTGTAAAGCATGTTAACAATTTCCTCCAATTTTTCATAATAGTCTGATTCTTCCTGCACAAAAATTTTAATAGGATCATATCTACAGCACAAAGAACAAAATTACTGCACTATAAGAACACTGCTAGGCTTGGTAGAGGTGCCTTGCCAAGTATAGGTTTGAAAACGCTGCTACATATTCTTTCCTCTATTCAGTGAAAAGAAAAAAAGCATTCTTTCTATTGCAAAACTTAGCTGTGTAACACTGGAATGACAGAATTCAGAATCTATGTGTAAAAAAATAAAATAGTTCTTTGCAATACAAAAGATATAATGATTTCTTAATTTATCAGGTATTCATACAGTAAATACTCAGTAAAAACATTACTTACAGTATTTATACCACTTCCATTTTATATTACAGGTCCTAAATAAGCATTTTCTGAATTTAAAGAAATCTTACCAGACTGTAACTTCATATAACATGTGGATATTCACTAACATTCACCTCTTCAGCACAGAGATCACCAAGATCATCATCAAAACATTCATTAAAACTTGCATTTCAGACACAAGAATAAAACTGAAGCTGCTTATCAAGAACAGCAATGGGTAACATCTGTCTCATTTCCACTGCTATAAAATGAAGAAAAAAACAAAGCAAACAAAAAAAAAACCAAAACAAACAACCATGGATATAAAAAAGAAGATAGGTGTTTTAAGTACTTCCTATGAACTAGGTATATCCACAGACATTGTGCACCAAAAAGCAGTCAACTTTTCTACAGTGTAATGTTCCCAGATGAGAGCGCCTTCAGATAGGTTCCACACAATATCTCCTCTCAATTCAGAACTTACTCCTGGGAATTAGATCTGAGCTCTGCACACAGTTTTCAAAACTTGATTAAATTACATCCTTGTTCTGCTGGTGAATTACTCTAAGTCACAGAAGAGGTTTGTTCAGGTCTCCTGCAGAGCCATCCTGTGTCTGTGATAAGCACCTGGCTCTTAATACTGATCCCCATCTTTAGAAATATGTCTTTTTTGTTTTTATAGCTTCCTATCAAGCTACAAACCAGAGAAAATAAGTTTACAAGTAAACAGAATCCTACGGACTGTTTGCACATATGCAGCATTCATCTTATTTCTGTGTTTATATTCAAAAACATTTCAAAAGTTATAGTCTGTTGTTTACTCATAATAAAAATGAGACTCGATCATCAGCAGTTCATAATGTAACTGTGCTAAAGCAATGGTCTCATTAATATGTCGCTGCTATCACTCCCTGTTGCTCATGATACTGTGCAGGTAAATTTCTTCTGTGGAAAATACTGAAGATGGCATAATGACTTACTAGAGGAGAATAATGTTTGAAATAATTTATCATAACATTACTGCAAAACAATGCAGACTTACAAGATGGCATTAATATTCAGTGTGAACTACATTTGTTTAAAACTACCAGACTATATTTTCCTGTTCTGCGTGCTCTTCAAGCACCTAGTACTGATTACAAGATGCTGCTTATATATGAGTTACTACATTTTGCTGTTGTCCAACTAAGTGCTGCATAACAAATCAAGTCACTAACACAGAAGTAGGTTTTTATTTTAATTCTAATTTACCATTCTCTGCCAACTGAGACAAACTGGTACTAGACTATTATACATACGATAGACTTCACAAAATACTTAGAAAAGCCTTTTTTCATTTGCAGTCATGTAAATCTCTCTTGAAAATTGTAACTTGCAGCATAGGATGCACCAGCTGCTAACTTCTGACAGAAAAAGATATACTTGGAGAAATAACTTGCACAGTTTTTACTCAGATACAGTATCACACAACTGCCTAATATCCTAACATTGGAAATCCTCTGAGTTTCTTGATGTCTCCTATAGTACACACACAAGGTAAATGCCAGTGTAACAAGAAACAAGATGGATGACAGCTACAGCAATTCTGTAGTAACAGAAATTCCCCAAACAAAAGAGACTGCTTATTGTTTAGAGGATAAAAAAAAATCATCTTCTAAGAATACATAAAGGATTATGGCTGTAGGAAAAGGGATCTTTCTTCAGAAACTGAAAAATCTCATGGAGTTAGCTGAGCTTCCAAGAAAGTCTTCAAGAAGAGCACCTAAGCTTTTCCTTGTGTGGCTGTTCCCTATATCCTCAAGATAAATTTGTCAGTAGAAACATCATTTGATGAAGAATTAATTAATTATCAGATCTTCACATTCTTATGTCTGTCTCACTACAGTGGTCTCTGAGGTTGGGATTAATCTCACCATGAAATACCAACAATTCACACTTCAGTGTCTGAGCCAGTCAATTCAGACTCTTTATCGTCAATGAGATAAATCCACCTCTGCTACGAATTATTTACCTGAATTATTTTAGATGTGTATTTTAGACATGCAATGAACTGCACCTGAAATGTGATTAACTTTTCTGCATAAAAAGAGAAATAGATTGTCTGGGATGACTTGTGCATATCAGCACACCTACACAGTTTGGATGTAAGCATTTGGTCAAATTAATTGAAACAAGAATGATTTCCAGAAGCATTTACTTTAACAAGAAGATAGGACTCTTTTGATTCCTGTTTTCCTCAGTTCTGTTTTCACTCTGTCATAAAATGTGTATGTTGTGAGTGGAGGGTTTTATACATAATCTATTATGTACTGCTGTTTAATGAGGCAAGGTTAAAATCCATTATGCATTTCACCAAAAAAACTATGAGTTTTGTGATTGTTTTCAGCCCTTCAGAAATTCCACAGGGGACATCTCCCTGTGCAGTTTTGGTCCCTGCACAAATTATTTTTTCTTGACAGAAAATGGTTCTATTGTTCCTGAGCATTACTACTGCTGGAAGTTGCTTTGGTTCTATCAAATGGATAGAGATGGCTTGGCAATGGTAAATTTTTCTAATTAATATAACATTCCATGATTTCTAAGAGAATTAGTGGCCAAGTAAACAGCAATTAAAGGTAAATCCTATAACAATTTATACTGTTGGACTTCCTTTTCTGGAGGAATCAACATCACTGAGTTTTGTAATGGATGATAGTATTACTGATTTTCAAGAGATGAAAATACTAAGATGAATAATCTTAGATTTGTTTGGAAAAATCAAAGCCAAATCCCTTTATAGCCTGGAGCTGTTTTAAGAAGCTGAACTGAAAGGAAAAGCCCTAGATGGGGAGATCTCCTAGCCCTCTGGTGAAGTCTGTTATTTGAAAATGTTGCATGTTGCACACCACATTTATTCCTATGGGAGCACACATTTAAGCTGCTGATGAAATAGCTGCATATTCTTTACACTGTGATACTAAAACTGCCTTCTGGAAATGTGTAGCCATGAAAGAACATTTCCTTGCATCTATTCCATTTTTTTATAAAGCTAGATTTGGAGAATAGCCTCTGTGATTTCTATGATTCAGAGGCCCAAGAATCCAGGAGTTTTTTAATATTAATATCTAGAAGCATATATGGAAATACTGTCCATCACTAATGTTAACATTGCCTTTAGGTCACTTTGGGCGTCATGTTTGAAAGCTATTCTGCTAGAGGAAGAGAGTGTTTTGAATTTGCAAACTTATCAGTAAGGCTGCTTGGGAGAGCAAGCATGAGTTAATCAGGTTATTTTCAGGAATTAGTTATGTGTAGTAATTACTGAAGACAAAATACTATTTTAATTGAAAAAAGAAATCCCAGTGTTGTTGGTTTTTTTTTTATTTTGAATTGCAAAAAAAAGTAAAAATCTGTCACAGAAAAAAAAATAAATTCTGCCCCTCTACTCTGCTCTCATGAGACCCTGCCTGGAGTATTGAGTCCAGTTCTGCTGCCTTCAGCACAAGAACATGGAGCTGTTTGAGCAGGTCCAGAGGAGGGCCACAAAGATGATCAGAAGGCTGAAGCACCTTCCCTATGAGGACAGGTTGAGAGCTGGAGCTCTTCAGCATGAAAAAAAAGGCTTCAGAGGACCTTATAGTGGCCTTCCACTACCTAAACGGGACCTACAAGAAAGCTGGGGAGGGGTTTTTTATAAAAGCATGTTGTGAAAGGACAAGTGGCAATGGCTTTAAACTGGTAGAGTGTAGATTTAGACTACTTATATTAGGAAGAAATTCTTCACTGTGAGTGTGGAGACACCAGAACTGGTTGCCAAGCAAGACTATGGCTGTCCCCTCGCTGGAGGTGTTCAAGACCAGTCTGGATGGGGCTTTCAGCAGCCTGGTCTAGTGGGAGGTGTCCCTGCTATAGCAGGGGGGTTGGAACTAGATGATCTCTAATGTCCCTTCCAATCCAAATCATTCTATAATTCTATAATCTGTACTAATAAAGTACTTCATCATTCTGTCATTCAGCAACAAATAATAGTAAGCAACTGGAAAGCAAAATTTGAAATATAAAACTACTTCAGTAGCAATAAACAACTAATTCTATCAATAATTATACAATTATTAGCATTTTATATCTTTGGACTGTTTGTAACTACATGTAGATTTTCACCAATGAGATGAAAAGCTTATCACTCGGAATTCATTTTCAAGTCAGAGTTAAGAACTGAGGAAGGCTTGTGAACAAATTTGCACCACTGATGCTAATACTATACATGTTCATTTGAAGAAACCTCAGTCACTGGAGCTTCTCCTCTTTTTACATAATGCTTATTTATTTACGTGCAAGAAGACTATATGTATGAGACTCAAAGAGGGGACAGAGTGCAAAACTAAAATAATTAGTAGAAAGACCATTTGAATCATTTTAACCTTCCCTAAATTATTTTGTCATTATAAACTGTAAAGTGAAATAAAACCACATGCCAACTCAGGCATATAAGAACTATTTTACAGTCTGCATACAGTATCTTCATGGAACATTATCTTGATTAAAGCTTTTATATAACACATCAGGTTAGATGTGTATTATTATTTAGTATTATTTAGTATGAACATCAGAAGTACATCAAGACTGACTTCACAATTTGGTGGTATTCAGGTATGCAATAAAAGGAATGCCTACTGCCTTTGTGGGGACAGACGAGTTCACTGATGAAGCAATAGAAATAGCTTAGCACTGCCGTAGCATTTTCCAAACAGAGGAAAAACTTGATGTTGATAGAAAAAGTAAAAGCAATCAGGGACCTTTGGAACACATATGGAAACACTTCCAATTTCAGACAGACAGGAAAACTCAAAATTCCATGAGCAGATGAAAATTCCTTTCAAACTTCTCTCATTCCAACATCATATATTTAATTTTACCTGCCTGCTATTTGCTGTGATTATACATATGTAGTATTATACGGTATCTTAGTTTTAATTGTAAACTAATGTCATCAGCTTAAAAGAGCTGGATCCCTGCTGCATAATTTGTGGAAAAGGGCTGAGAAATTCAAGTGGCACAGTTAACTGTTTGCATACTTTGCAGTGAAAACGTACGTAATAATCTTCAGATGGTTACAATTTACAGCTTTATATTGCTGTAACAGATGAAAGGTAGTCACTGACAGCATAGAATGATGACCAGTATTAAAAATTATTATTTGTTGAATATCCGTGTTCTTTTCAATCTCACAGTAAAAATATTTCTAAAATGTTTTCATTTTTCCATTTGATTTATTTTTTCCTCCCTTAACATAGTCTCCAAACATTCATTACATAATAAAAAAAAATAATTGTTGTGATACTTCATTCAAAATCAGATGACCAAGAAAGACTAGACAGATGTAATTTAAGAAAAAGATTTTTTTGTTCAAGTTCTAAAGCACTGTTTGGACTCCTCTACTGTGTTTTTCATTTAACCTAATGGAGTTTTTATCTTTGTTTTCCCCATATGATACAACTAATGTGTTATTACTTCTAACAACTTCTCTTGCAATTACTCTTAGTTATTATGGTTTACCCTCTTGGTCTATCCAAACATCTTTTTAGTATGTAATTACCATGATCCTACACAAAATTATGTTTCCTTTTGATAGACTGCTTCTTCTTTATGTAATGTCCCTTTTTAAAGTTAAGGACAATGATCAAGATTCTTTGGTTCTGGCTGCATAATCAAAGGTATCTGCTCTAACATCGATAGTGCTGTTGTTACATTACACCCCTTGACAACAATATGAAAGAAAATCTCTGCACCGATCAGAATTAAGTCAGGAAATGACTGCATCTTGAGACACTGCTTCTGAAAACAGTCAGTGATGGGACTGTAGTCTGATTATTGGACCTAATTACGACATTTATACCATGTATGTAAAAGAAAAAAAAATATTTTTTCTCNTAACATATCAATGACACAATATGAATATTATATTAACATTATTAATGATACAATTTTTATTCTATTCAGCTTGCACAATTCAGTGAATGGAGAATTAATCTAATTAATATAATTGCTTCATCAGTCTGTGTTACAGCAAACTTCTGTGAACGTTACCATTTGCATGTCCCATTCTGTGTTTCCATATGCTTTTATCTCAGTGTTACACACTGATATTTTTCTTTCAGTTACATTTTTAATATGACATTAAACTTCATTTAGTTTCTTAGCTTCCTTAAAGTAACGCACGTTAATTATTCTTTCTTACTTTGAAGCTACAGAAACATGCATTAAGTTTTCCCTTATTTCCCATTCTTTTACATAATTTCATACTGACAGCTTATGTTTTATTCTATAGATGAGGATATGTGGTTTTTATGACTTCCTTCTTCATATCTCACCAAAATGTGCTCCTCTGCATTTTTCAGCTTTCCCTCAATCTTGTTTAAAAAGCTCTAACCTTTTTAAAGTATCATACACCTGGTTCCATTTCTGTTAAAATGAATATGCCATTCCCATTACTTGTACTTTCTATTCTGCCTTAATCATGTTCTTTCTGCATGGCCTTGCACAGAGGAGTAAAAATACTTAAAAGATCATTACCATGGAAGTCCCGGTCTTCAATTATCCATTTCTTAGTCTAAACTTTGTTCCAAGAACCTATTAGCTAGCTTTCTAGACTCAGTAAATTCAGTCTTTCCCTCAATTTCAAGGTCATAGACATGCACATTCTCCTAGGTCTAGCTGACTGAATCAGCAGTTTTCCACAAAACACTGCTGCCTTCCTTTACCTATCAGACAAATACACAAAGTAAGATTTCTTAAATACAGATAAAATGTACAAATTATTATATAGGTTGTCAACTCGCCTCCAGGTTACTTGATGAACATTTCCCAGTCTTGCATACAGTGCTGGAATTACTGGTGCTATGGAGACATTTACAGTCAAGAAATGCTCTACCTTCTTCCATCCCGCAATATATCTGCAATCTAACAGCAGCAGTTGTTTTTGGTAAGAAAAGAAGAACAAAATGATAAATTAACTAGCTATTATGGAGCTAGTTTAAAATGCGATTCTGTTGCAGTCACAGAAGAACATTTTACCACTATTCACTTAACTAAGATTTTATGCTTAATGAGATGTTCTGCCTCTAGCACATAAATACACTGCATTTCCTGGGTGAGCAGGAAGTTTCACTCAAATGTTGCTAACATATGTGGATGAGAAAGTGGTGATTTCCAGTTTAATATAACAATTTAATTTTTCTTTTCAAGATGATAAAATTCCTACAACTCTCCCAATGTACTAATGCACTTCAGGACTATCATAATGAAGTCTGTTGTCTGTCCCAAGATGCAGCTTAGTTAAACATCTTTGATAACATGCTTGCTGAAGTTTTTGTGCGGAGGCAACTTATTTCTGTGAATTTACTCTAATAACAACTGTCTAGGATGTTAAGAAGTTAGAAAAATGAACTGGTTACCTAAGACAGCATATGCAGAACTTCCCTCACACCACTCTCTTTCTTTCTCCAGCCCTAATAGGAAACTACTTAAAGTTTCTTATGCTGCCTTGCAAATTGATCTGGAAGAGGATTAAGTTACTCTAGCTCTCAGTAACTGTTAAGCATGCAGAAACATTGCAGAGGGGACTGTGGTCTCAGTAATAGGTGTTAAGCCTTTTGGGGCTTCTTAGTGTAACCTTCCCTTCCTCTTAAACGAAGGAGGGGGAAAACCAGAGATCTACACTTGCTTGATGAAGATGCTTACATGCTGGCACTGCCTCACTGTTGGGAATTCTCCACCTGTGCAGATTCCATAAATATGCACTCTTTTACAACTTGTTGGCCACTCCATGATTTATTTTAGTAGTATTTGAAAATGACTGTTTACACAGGTTGATTTTTTCTCATATTGTTTCTGATCTACTACAGTAAACCCTGGTAAGGTCATTGGCAATGCAGTCTTTAATATTATTATTCAGTTTTNGATGCCCCATCCCTGGAGGCATTCAAGGCAAGGCTGGGTGTGGCTCTGGGCAGCCTGCTCTAGTGGTTAGCCCACAGCAGGGGAGTTGAAACTAGATGACCTTTGAGGGCCTTTTCAACTTGGGTCATTCTATGATTCTGTGATTCTACGATTCTATTTTAAGGAAGTAAGTTCATTGGTCATCTACCTGAAAGAACATCAAGCTAGATGTCACAAATGGAGCAAATATTAGAAAACTGAAATTAAGAACTCTTGTCTTTGCTTAGTATATGAGAAACTGATGAGAATTAGAGCTGTCCTTTGAGACAGTTGGAGACAAATTGAGGATCATACTCAAGCCCAGATCCTAAAAAGCTTAGCTCAGGATACAACAGTACTTCAACTGCAAATGAATTCCAGTGAACTCCCAAACTTGAAACTGCTTTCAGATCTCCCAGCCACATACAGCCGCATATCTTGGGTTCAGAAGTCATCCAAAGATAAATAGTGATGAGCACAAAAACACTGTCAATTTCCATGCCATAACATTCATCCTCCATCCCCTCCCTTGGTGCACTGCCATTCCGTTCCAAACCCCTTTCCTATATATGTTACTGAAAATGATGAACAAGTCAAGAAGGGAAAAAAAGACTAATTACTACTTAAGAATTCTGCTGAAGGATAAGGAAGTACAGTGAGAGGAGCATGCTGCACAGCTTACAGTATAAGAGGAAAAAGGCAACTCCCACTACTTTTGCTGAGAAACCTGAAGCACAGTGGAGATATTCCTTTATTGTAGAGACATACCTCAGGAATACTGGCCTGAAAATAAAACACAGCAATTCACTTACATTTATTGTTTTTGATGATAGTACTTGTAGGGTTCTGCACCTCAGCAATGCCTGACAAATACAAGAGTGAATCAAAGAAGGAAGATTATCCATCCCTTTTTCATTCCTTTTTCTCATGAATAAAGGAAAATAAGAATGAGAGGAAATGAGAATTAAATATGAATGCAGAAAAAGTTGCTATTAAAAAAAAACACTTTCTTGGTAGCAGTAATAATCCTTTCTTCTGTAATTAAAACACGAGTTGTATTCTTGAATGATAAATAATACATTATAGACTCTTAAAAATCCTTCAGTAATAAAATCTTCTTAATCAATAAACAAGATAATCCGAGATAACTTACAAAATAAANAGCTTAGTTAAACATCTTTGATAACATGCTTGCTGAAGTTTTTGTGCAGAGGCAACTTATTTCTGTGAATTTACTCTAATAACAACTGTCTAGGATGTTAAGAAGTTAGAAAAATGAACTGGTTACCTAAGACAGCATATGCAGAACTTCCCTCACACCACTCTCTTTCTTTCTCCAGCCCTAATAGGAAACTACTTAAAGTTTCTTATGCTGCCTTGCAAATTGATCTGGAAGAGGATTAAGTTACTCTAGCTCTCAGTAACTGTTAAGCATGCAGAAACATTGCAGAGGGGACTGTGGTCTCAGTAATAGGTGTTAAGCCTTTTGGGGCTTCTTAGTGTAACCTTCCCTTCCTCTTAAACGAAGGAGGGGGAAAACCAGAGATCTACACTTGCTTGATGAAGATGCTTACATGCTGGCACTGCCTCACTGTTGGGAATTCTCCACCTGTGCAGATTCCATAAATATGCACTCTTTTACAACTTGTTGGCCACTCCATGATTTATTTTAGTAGTATTTGAAAATGACTGTTTACACAGGTTGATAGGACAAGGGGGTATGGTTTTGAACTAAGACAGAAGAGATTTAGGTTATATGTTATGAGAAAGATTTTCACTCACAGGGTGATGATGCACTGGAACAGGTTGCACGGAGAGGTTGTGGATGCCCCATCCCTGGAGGCATTCAAGGCAAGGCTGGGTGTGGCTCTGGGCAGCCTGCTCTAGTGGTTAGCCCACAGCAGGGGAGTTGAAACTAGATGACCTTTGAGGGCCTTTTCAACTTGGGTCATTCTATGATTCTGTGATTCTACGATTCTATTTTAAGGAAGTAAGTTCATTGGTCATCTACCTGAAAGAACATCAAGCTAGATGTCACAAATGGAGCAAATATTAGAAAACTGAAATTAAGAACTCTTGTCTTTGCTTAGTATATGAGAAACTGATGAGAATTAGAGCTGTCCTTTGAGACAGTTGGAGACAAATTGAGGATCATACTCAAGCCCAGATCCTAAAAAGCTTAGCTCAGGATACAACAGTACTTCAACTGCAAATGAATTCCAGTGAACTCCCAAACTTGAAACTGCTTTCAGATCTCCCAGCCACATACAGCCGCATATCTTGGGTTCAGAAGTCATCCAAAGATAAATAGTGATGAGCACAAAAACACTGTCAATTTCCATGCCATAACATTCATCCTCCATCCCCTCCCTTGGTGCACTGCCATTCCGTTCCAAACCCCTTTCCTATATATGTTACTGAAAATGATGAACAAGTCAAGAAGGGAAAAAAAGACTAATTACTACTTAAGAATTCTGCTGAAGGATAAGGAAGTACAGTGAGAGGAGCATGCTGCACAGCTTACAGTATAAGAGGAAAAAGGCAACTCCCACTACTTTTGCTGAGAAACCTGAAGCACAGTGGAGATATTCCTTTATTGTAGAGACATACCTCAGGAATACTGGCCTGAAAATAAAACACAGCAATTCACTTACATTTATTGTTTTTGATGATAGTACTTGTAGGGTTCTGCACCTCAGCAATGCCTGACAAATACAAGAGTGAATCAAAGAAGGAAGATTATCCATCCCTTTTTCATTCCTTTTTCTCATGAATAAAGGAAAATAAGAATGAGAGGAAATGAGAATTAAATATGAATGCAGAAAAAGTTGCTATTAAAAAAAAACACTTTCTTGGTAGCAGTAATAATCCTTTCTTCTGTAATTAAAACACGAGTTGTATTCTTGAATGATAAATAATACATTATAGACTCTTAAAAATCCTTCAGTAATAAAATCTTCTTAATCAATAAACAAGATAATCCGAGATAACTTACAAAATAAACACAATGAAAAAAAAACACCTACATGAATTGAAATAACAAGTAATACCACAGTTAAATCCAACCCTGATGCTAAGAGGAACAGACAAGTCTTTAAATGATAAATTTAAGCTCTGCAGCAGCTATCTCAAGACAGACAGATGAAAAGAAAAAGGCAAGGGATGCAGAGAGCTAACATGTCCTTAAGAACAACACTCAGGCAGGCACTGAGACTGGCAGAAGCTTGCTTTTCCCTCTTCTTAGAACTTAATAAAAATCCTGTCTTTATGGAAAATAAGAACAGTGCACATTTAGTCCACTGCGTAAATGGTTTTCTCACGAAAAAGGAAAAAGCAAAATTAAAAGCACAAGGATGACTTGAGGATTTCACACATTTTTCATCTATAAATAACAAAATGATAGTCTTCACAGAATTATAAATTACACTGAGAACTGAATACTGCATGTTCTCTTATTCTGATAATTTGATCTTTCCAGGTATCACAAAGCTTTTCTTTGGGCCCTTTGGGGTGTTATTCTTTGTAAGTAATACAACTTTACATTGTGATCTGGATATTAGCTGACACACCAAGAGGAGAACAGACAGGAGATGGTTGGCAAAATTACCGAACTTTACTATCATGTTGCTGAGGTCGTTTTTGTTCACTAGGATTTCAGTTATTTTAGTCAGTGACAGCTAAATTATTCTCTTATTCAGAATAGACATGCACACTACACAATGCAGATAAGGCCTTTCTGTTCAGTCCTTATTAGGGTAACTCACTGGATAAGTCTGGCATTGAATTCTTAGATTAGTGTGCAAGTAACTTGGTGGACAACATTCTGAATGAGATAATGAATTCTAGAATTTTCTGTAATTTCAGATATGTGAAATCAAACAACTGTTTTAATTATCAGAAAAAAATGTGATTCTTGCAATCTATAGTATCTAATTTATGTTCTTATGAAATCTGACATATCCCAAGCATCCCATTTAAATCATTCAAACTCAAGCCTGCATGTGGTGCTAGTAAAAATCTGCACCAGTGAAGGTAGCGCACTGTTGCTGCCATTACTGGAATTGTATGATGCTGGTCTATGACATCAGAAGCAGATGGTGGTGGTATGGCAGTAGAGGTTGAAAATTCCCATAAATTTTCTGTTACATTTTGTTGCTGTGTGACAGATGGCGGTTGAGGGGCAGTCTAACAAAATGGTGTCTGACATGGAAGCATGTATGAAGCAAAGGTATGTCATAGAGTTCCCTAGACTTTCTCCCAGATCCAATACTCTTGGATGAACAGAATCAGTTCTTGCTTCGAGTAGCCTGTTTTTACATACATCTTTCCTTTTCTTGTTTGGTTTTTGCTCCCTCAACTTTTAAATCAAGTCTTCCTCCATCCTCTCTACAGACACCAGCAGAGGTATAGGAAAACATCTCACTGAGACCATAGATTCTTATGGGTGAAAAGACCCAGCTCTCATCTCCACTTCCAGACCCAAACCTATTGCAGGGAAAACTGTGCTTCACCTCTGTGAGCAGAACTTGCAAGACTTGCTGAAACATTTCTCTCAGCTATACTGAACTGTAATCTTATGGGTTCAAAGAAAGTTCAGACAGATTTTCACAGAGTATAAAATGCATACTTGCTTTGGTGCATGTTGTCATCCATTTGCTGACATTTTTTGTGCTAAGAATTCCCCTACCTTTCATCTAGAATTGTAAACCTGCCAGGGTTAAGGGATGCACTGTGGATATCAGTAGGTTCAGCTGACAGCAAGGACTCCTGGAATGGCTCAGCCTTTGCTACCTGGCACCCTACCAGGCATGGTCAGGTTGACTTTTTGACCACTTTATGGGAACAGTACAGATGAGGGCTCCCAAAAGAGCACAGTATTTTTCTGGGGATGAAAATTAGTTGCACAGATGCAAGTTGTGTCATGCCATTTGCCTTCGAAGTTGAGGATTAGCCTTTGCTAGCACATACATGGCTTACTCCAAACAAATGAAGATGAAATTCAGCTATGGACAAGTGAATATAGTTCTTACTGTCCACTTCAGAAATTATTTCTCCATCATTGGTTTGTGTTAACAAGAGCTTGTGATAACATTTAAGAGGTCTTAATTAAATACATTGAATTGAATAGTACGAAGTTCCAAAACAGTAAGCAGCAATTATTCTCCTATATAGAATAAATTCAATGGACATCTCACTAACTTTCTTTTGAGGATATTACCAAGATTAGGAAAGCCCTGAGTGGTGAACAAGAATGCCATCTGTTTCACAGTAATAAAACTACTCCTCAGAAAAATGTTCCTGACTCTGTAAAAGGGAATAATCAATCATCTAAAACTGGAAAAGTTTTATCATCCTGTGACAGTCCAGAGGAAGTGAACTGTTGTGTGAGATGTGGTAGTTCATCAGGCTGTGTAGCCTGGCAAGCAATCTGACATTTCAGTCGTTTCATGACATTCAAATTCTTACTATCCGTACCATATTTTTCACACAGTTTGTTGCACCTGCAAAAGCACTACATTCAGACCTGGAAGGAAGAGCCAGACACAAAAATAAGGAAATGCAAATCTGCCATTCATTTCCAGACAGTTCTATGGGATTATTTCTGTATTCTCACTTATCATTTATCAAATCTCTGCTGTCCTCCAGAAAGAAATCTCATACTGTTATATTTATAGTACCATTAGTAAGTCTTGAAACCTACAGCAATTATAGAAAATACTTATTTTTAAGAACTTACATTTGTTCTTTAAGCAAGACAATGTGACTTTAAGCGACAATGGAATGAGCCCGCAGTACCTCTAGAAGTTTAAACTTACTCCTGACATGGGTGACTAATTAGAATTCTGTCCTCTTTAGAGTGGCTTGTGTTTCTTTGGGTATCACTGGAATTAAGAAGCTTATTTGTATATTTGACAAAATGGATGCATCCCATCTAAAGTTAAACTGTACAGACAAGATTTATTGTTTATTACCCTCAGTTGCAGTGAAGGTAAATTTTTCTTGTACAATATATTTTTATTTGTTAGGGACAAAGACTATTACATGAAAACAAGAATTGTTTTGGGGTTTTCAATTTTCCTTTAACGGAAACACCACCAGAAGTCTCAAAGGACTGGCAGGCACAAGCATTTTTACATAGACACATTTTTTTTTCAGGCGTTTATTATCCTTTTTCGGGTTAGTTATACATGAGTAAAGTGGGATATATGCACCAGAATCACCAAGCGAATTCAGTGCCTGGGGTCCAGGGCTGAGGAAGGAATGAGGAGATCTTTGCTAAGGTTTCTGAAAATCCTGAAAGGCTGGAGTTTCTTTACGAATGTGAAGAAAATGAAAGCAGTCCCTCTGTTGGAGACAAATTATTAAAGAATGTCTGCTGTTATCCTCTTGTGAGTATCTCTACCAAACAAGAAAACTTTTAGAAACTTAAAAAAAATTCTTAAACAAAAAATCACGTTTTTATTTTCTAGGTGTGTGATCCTTTCTGTGATACAATAACCACCATCAAAGCCAAAATGTGTCCTGCAGAAATACTGTTCTCATTATAACTTATGCTTTACAGGGTGCAGAGCTTTCAGGAAAAGTCCTTTAACATTATCTTTAATGTAGTTCTAAGGAAAAGTATTTCACATCCTCTGTGATATAAAAGGCACTGTTTGTGATTGCATAAAGAAACAACTCTATTTAAATACATAAAAGCATATGAATTGCTGCAACCTTTTCTCTTCTTCCTGTGTTTGCTTCTACTTTTTTGAAAATACAAACTACTCCCAGGAAGAATGCTGCTGTCTCTTTAAAGGCATACTTCCAGTTCATACAGTACACCTAAGTACAATGACAAAACAGATACAAACACAGGTAACTCCATTCTCCAGAGCAGTCCACTGTTGGCTGAGAACCTTGAAAAGTTGTGAATTTAGCCCTGTTAAATGATTACACATATTAAATGGAGAAATAATGTTCTTCTGTGAGACTTTTTTGAATAGTGAGGTGGAAATATATAAAAAAAAAACCAACAATGCAACTAGATGCAGAGGCTAGATATAAAAATGAGCCCTCATGTCTCCTCTTCCTAATTTAAGTGATTCATTAGATAGGATTTCACAAATCCAAAAGAATTACTTGGTATTTAATCTAGAAAGTCTTAAATGTACCTTTTTTGAAAAGACACGTAACTAAACTGCAAATTTGAAATTCACTTTCCTTCTCACCAGTGAAGTAAGCAAGATGAGTTCCTACCTTGTGACATACTTTAACTGCCTCTCCTTTTCTGATGAATTTTTTGCATCAGAGAAACAAACTGATGTGCTGCTTTTGCACTGCAGTCTTCAACGTAACAGCATTACTACTCATTTTTATTTATGCAGGAGAAAACAGATTCATTTAAATGTGTATTAGACAAATAAGGAAATCATCAAAATGTACTGCAGAGGCCTTTTTAGGCAATGTTGACTTCAAATGCTTAGGTAGCAACTGACTCTATGTTTCTTCAGCAACTGTGATTAAAACTAAGAGGAAAGATGCAAAAGTTACAAAACACATAGCTAATCTTTCCATTAGCTGTACAAATAAATGAAGTAATAAATAAATAAACAAAAGCTAGAATTGCATGTAAAGTATGTGCTTATTCCAAAACATACTGAGAACAAGATCTCTCTCTCAACACCTATGTACTCAAATCTCGAAGTTGATTTTTAATATAAAGTATTTTAATAGAAATAGAAATAAGCAATTAATACTAAAGCCTAAGTTTACATTAAATATGACTTACAACAGTAGATCAAATGTGATCTAGTGCAATGTGAACAGCATGATTTGTATTTTGCATATTTCTGCATTTTAAAGATCCTAGTTCGGGAAAATAGAAAACAATTTTTGGTAAGGTCAAAGAACAAGAACATTACAATCTCCAGGAACCATATTTCTTGTTTCTAAAGTAATTTTTTGGACTTATGAGGGAAAAGATATCCACAGAACATGTGTATAACTTGTTATTATAAACTCAGATTTGACAGCTTATTTGCTGATTAGTTACTGATAATATTGCCTAACATGCCCATCAGATTTTGTAGTCCGAGATTTTATGAGAGGGGCAACCCAGAAGATTAGAAAACTTGAAATTATTTTATCAGGAAGTTCTAATAACTGGTATCTGCTACCAATGCATCCATTACAGTTTTATTTACCATTTGGACCATAAACAATAAGCAATAGAATCGTTAAGGTTGGAAAATATTACTAAGATCATCTAGTTCAACCATCAACCCATCACCACCATGTCCACTAAACCATGTCTCTCAGTGCTACATCTCCACATTCCTTGAACACCTCCAAGGACAGTGACTCCACCACCTCCCTGAGAAGCCGTTTCCAGTGCCTCACCATTCTTTTGGAGAATAAATTTTTCCAAATATCCAAGCTAAACCTTCCCTGGTGCAACTTGAGGCCATTACCTCTCGTCCTCTCTCTGTTAGCGGGGAGCAGAGGCAGATCCCCACCTTACCACACCCTCCTTTCAGGCAGTTGTAGTGTGCCATAAGATCTCTGAACCTCCTCTTTTCCTGAACGAATAATCACAGTTCCCTCAGCCTTTCCCCATAATGTATGTTCCAGACCTTCCACAGCTTCACTGCCCTTCTCTGAACATGAACTTCATTCACCTTGTACAAGGGCTGC
The DNA here is from genome assembly GCA_013399175.1 of Odontophorus gujanensis. Taxonomy (NCBI): domain Eukaryota; kingdom Metazoa; phylum Chordata; class Aves; order Galliformes; family Odontophoridae; genus Odontophorus; species Odontophorus gujanensis. The sequence goes on from VXAB01013487.1 coordinate 46,731, forward strand.
TTGGAAAGTCTGTATTGCTTAAATCAAAAAGAGAAAGCTGAATAAAATTCCCAGAGACTTCAAATCATCTACTAGTGTTCAAGTCTATTTCAAGATGGGAAAATTGTCTTGTAAATGTTCTCATTTATTTTCAGTTGTGAAGTACCAAAATATGAAATCAAACATTTAATAAAGTCTCCACAGTATATTTTAAGTACAGAATATTAAATACTGAGAAGATTCTCAGTGATAAAAAGAAAAAGTGAAGTAAGCAAACTTGAGATACATTGACGGACACTGTAAAATAGGGAGATAAATTGCCAAGGAAATGCTGAATAAAGTCACAAAGAGATCAATAAGGTATCAAAAGACGGAATCTTGTGATAAAGAAAAGGAGGAGAAAATAATTTACTTTTCTGTGGCCTTTGCTTTCCTTCTTTTATGATCTAGCCATTTATATGCTTCACTTACTCAACAATTCAAAAATCAAAGTTTATTCCTAGGTAATTCTAATTTTGAATTTTCTTCTGAATTAAAGACATATTTTAGTCAGTATCTGAGCATTTCTGATACAGAAAGTGTCATTTTAATGTTATTAATATAGATAGATGTTTTCAAAATAGCTATGGGAAAATGGCCTTATCTTCCACAAACATGGTTAATATCAGTTAACAAAGCAAAACAGCACCTATAATTCACAGCACTATCAGTTCTATAACTGTTTAAATAAACACAAAATTAATAAAAAAATGAAAATAAATGCTAAAAAAATAAGTATATGTAAGTGATTCCTATAGCCAACCATCAAGTTATACATATGCATACATTCACTTAAACAAATGTCTATGTCTTAGTAAGAATCATTTGCTTTATAGCTAATGCCAGTAACAACCAGCATTTACCACATATCACACTCCACTTAAAAAATGTTGAAGTTTATACTCCTCTTCACATTCTTATACAGAAGTACTTCACCCACCACAGAAACATAAGCAACTATGGCATGAAATGCAGCAGCTGTTGAACAGCTTTTGGCAGATATACAAATAGGTTTAATGAGAAGACTGCCCCAGGTAGCCAAAGTTACTGATGGACTACATAGTGAGAATATTCTTACCCAAGCTGAAAATGTGACCAAGATAATGAATTAACTTGTTATTGAAACTGTCATGATACTTTTATCGTGGCTTAATAAAAGAAAACGTGTAATCACACTGTGTTGCTGTCTAAATTGTCTGCCTTCCATTACTTTCCATCCTTCTTAGAACAGTTTTTGAGCTTCTTGGTCAATTCCAACCATTCTACTGACAAAGAGGTCTCAGAAATTATATATTCCTATAAATTTTATGAAAATGAGACAGAAGAAAGATGAAAGCCCCGTAATGTCTCCACTGAGAAACTGCAATTGGTAAGAAGAGTATTACCCCTTACTTACTTTCTAAACGCCTCTGTTAAGAAAAAACCTAAACCACCTCATTAAACATCTAAGAGAATAAACTACAAGAAATGAATTTACTTGAAAGCCACTTTACTTTATTTTCAAGTCCTGAAAACAATTACAAAACGGAAGATATCAGGACCTGAGATTTGTATTTCATGCAAAAGGCACTACTTTTCACAGGAAGAACTAAATCTCATGAAACTATTCAAAGAAGAGGGCATTTGTATGCTCAGATAATTTTTCTGTGCTGTTTGGTAGAGGCTTGGGTTTGTGTGACACAATATATCCAGTTTTTCCTTTCAACTGTTCTTCCAAAACCATTTACACATAATTAAGTACATTTCTCCATGAGTATTCTCAACACTAACAACAGTGTGTATGATTACAAATTACATATCTATGTAATACAAATCTATTACAGAATGGATGAATATTGTATTTTTTAATTATTATTGGAGCCTTATAATTACAGTTAAAAACTAATACAAAGCCTGGTTTCACCAGTTAGTTTTCAAGCAGGAAAAAATGTGCATGTTATTCAGCAAAGTCATAGAATTTTAGAAATGAGATTTTAAATGGCTCCTTCTGGGCTTAATAGAGATTCTTTTATTTTTAATGGAACTCCATGCAGTGGTTCTTACACTCGAAGAAATTTTAGGGTTTGTTATTCATTTGGAATGAATAGAATGGAGAGAAGTCTGCACTTCAGATGTGAATATCACATTTGTTTAGAAGATAAACAGACTTTCAGTCCAGGCAAGGTAGAACCAATTCTGAATACGCCTTGCACCAAAACTACCACAATCTTAACTGACTGCTAACTTTCAGGACTCCGTGGCACAAAGTTAATACAGTTTCCTCATCTGAATGTATCTATGTAGGCCAGATTTCACCTTACCAAGCACAGGTCCCCTGCACAGACAGTGGAGAGAGGCAGACACTGCAAGACATGATTCATCACCTCCTCAAGAATGTATTTAAATTAGAATGGTAAAACCATCCATATCTCTATAAACATAGCATAAGTGACTGGTGTTGATGCAGTCAAATCACATTCCTGTTCAAGAACTTATGTTCTCATTCTGACGCATGATTAAATTTTCAGTGCTAGCACCTGGCAGAGACATCAAGTATCTTCCACTAAATCATTTGATAATGAGTCATTAACACACTGATCAGTCGATCTCTTGCAGGCAGTGAAATTATCCAAGAGAAAATATATTTTAATCCAAGGAGACCACACATTGTAAAAGGAGTGCTGTATGCACGTAATTGTACGCTCCTTATTTGTTCAAGTCAGCTAGATTCAAATTCAAGTCGGTTAAAGCTTATTTTGGTAATAGTACCTCCGACGGAAGGTTAGCATCAGGCTGTCAAATAAAAAATAAGTGTTCAGCAGACAACCCATTCTTCACCGAATTGAACTTTCAGGATATGATAGATAACTGAGAGAAACTTAGAGCTACAAACATCAGAAATTTACTACTGAAAACCAGAGATTTATTAATATTCTAATATATTTGTACATTCATATGATACTGTACACAAATTTAAAAAGTTCAAAAAGTTAGCTTCTTAATATTACACAAGTGCAAGTTTATACTATGCAACTTCATACTGCATTTAGCTGCAAAAACAAACATATTTTAATATTCATAATCTAAAAATACAGCTGTATATAAAAAAAATACAACTTAAATTTAGGTCCTAAAACAATTTGTATGAGCAGCAACATAATACTTAAATGAGGAAAGAAAAAGCCTGGGATACTGCACAGAAAATCAGATGGGAGGGAAGTTCAATATACTAAGTAAAGATCAAAACAAAAATAGTTTTATCTTAATATGCAAACATTTTAACACTTACAAAAAAAAAAATCAGAGAAGTTACTTACCTTAGATTTCAGAAACAATGTGAACTTCTGAATAAACTACAATCAGACTCTTCCCCAGAGAGATCTGACTAACTTTTCCACTACTTTCAAATCTGGGAGTGGAAGATATTTTAGGCCTGGCCAAATATCACTGGAAGAAAATTTGTTCACATGTTTGGCTGTGTTTTACATTCCACTCTGTTGCTCTGGCGTACAGACGTGGCTAATTTTAATCTGTGACATAAGCGGCCAATTCTACTGCTAAAATGGTTGTGTGCTGACTCCAGATATGAACTGCCCCACTGTAAGATATAACCAATGCACAATGCATACTAAAATGGCACAACCTGTTATACCTGAAATCACAAATCCCAGCTGTTTTATTGAAATCTGAGAACATGAAGCACTTTACAGAACTTGGGTATAAATACTATAGCTGTTAAGAGTAAGATTAGTAACAGAGAAAGCTTCTGTTTTCTGCATCCATGTGTATATCTAGCAGAACTTAGTCTTTTTTTTAATAAACAATTTTAATACACATGTTATTCTAAGTAGAATCAACTGGTTGGTACATAAGGCCTCTTTCAAAAAGGAAATACATATGTTAACGTTAGATTATATTATACAATGATAATAGGACATGAATTTTACATAATAATTACATTAAGAATTATTAACCTCTAAACATTAATCTGTTCTTGGTATTTATGAAAGATGCACATAACTAACAAGAGTGTCAAGACAAAATCTTGCATATACTACATATTTTACAATGATCATTTGGAAATTATGAGCCATCTTGGAAATTATGACCCTTCTTTCCTCAATGTCATTTAAGCTTTGAGTTTTCAATGCAGAAAACAGGAATTCCAGCCCCACACTGCTTACGTTAGACCGATTATACAAAGAGTTACCTACAGACTTTCTGTTTAACCTATGATACTGTAGAACCTGTGCTGGTTAACTGTCTGCAATTTAAAAAGTATTGAAGCATACATTTCTAAGATTTACACAATAGAAGTCCAGTAAACACATGCTATGCAATCATCATCCATTTTTCTGGACAACTTTATTTCCCAAAACACAATGTTTCCTTTTCTCTAGCTATACACTCACAGTATTATCGTGCTTTAGGAGATAAAGTTCCTATCAGACGTTTAACAGTTGCAGATCATAAATTCAGGGCAGGCTACAGGCTTATGAGATACTTTTTTGCTTTTATGAACTCTGTGTCCGTTAATTTTTTATGAGACTGTTTATGTTATACAACTCGAGTAATTCTTTTCTGTACAAAAGAATTAATTCATTGGTATCTCAAATAAAAACATTTTTCATAATGAAATATTTATAAATATCTTTAGAACAGCTCCTATATTTAACCTTATGGATTTATTAAAGATAAACTGGGATAAAAGCATTTGTATATTTAGTTAAAAAAAAACAAACTTTTTTTTAATTGAAATTTCACTTCAGCATTAAGGGAAGAAATCTATAAATGTCAGATACTTCTGAAAGGTTCAAGAAAGGCAGTACTTAGGTGACTGAGTATTCATGCGCAGCAATTTTCTGCAAAATTCTTTATGCATTCCTAGAGATAAGCTGAGGACCCCATAAAATTGGATGGATGACCAAAACAAAAGTAGTATTTTTACTGCATTTTAATATGTTTGCTTTTGGCATATTTGTTGTTTGATTTCTCATTTTATATAAAAGAAGCCTAATGCAGTGCTCAGCCACAGAAAGAGATTAGGTTATATCACACAGAATCATAGAATCACAAAATGGTGGAGGTTGGAAGGGACCTCTAGAGATTGTCGAGTCCACCCCCCTGCCAAAGCAGCTCCCTAGCCCAGGGTGCACAGGTAGGCGTCCAGGCGGGTCTGGAACGTCTCCAGAGAAGGAGACTCCACCACCTCTCTGTGCAGCCTGTGCCAGTGCTCCGTCACTGCACTGGGAAGAAGTTCCCACACACATTTGTGCAGAACTTCCTATGCCTCAGTTTGTGGCCATTTCCCCTCGTCCTGTTGCCACACACTGTTGAGAAGGCAATATCACAAAGTACCTCTCTTTATGGACAGAATTTTTGTGTTATTTTCCATGTCTATTACTCCTCTTGGTCTACCTGCAAAGTAGAAACACACAAAATAAAAAGAACAAATAAATACCTCAGTTAGTATCTTCTGAAGTTCTCATGAAGTAGGACAGGAGCAAGAGTAATTGTCAGTGAGCTGTGTATCATCTGAAGGCGGCTGTCCTCCTATTTAAATGTAAAGAATGGAAAGAGAAAGGAAACATATTCAGGAATATGTAAAAACGAACAAGATATACTCCTGAATTGTCCTCCTGAGCACTTTAATTGACAATATTGTAAAAGAGATGTGCCAAAACACACTAAGATTGAAATTACAGTACACAGAAAAATAAAACACTGGACACCCAACTCCTGTTTGGACTACACATGTACGTCAGCTTTGTTTACAGTGAATGGAATAAAAATTTTAGTCCAAAATGTATATGAAAAATAATATGAAGATTTCTGTTGCAAGATTCAAGTTCCATTTAATATTAGAATGTATTAGCGTAATAAGCAATTACTTCAGTCATAGTCTTATTGCATCTGTATGAAAACTAGGTCTCCTTCTCACTCAAGTGTTTATTGTCCCAGCCTAAGAATCCTAGTACCTTGCTTCTCACCAGAAGCTGCCAACCTCCTTTTCATTTGGATTTTGATAATCAGTGACTGACAACCTTCTGGAGAGGTTAGTTAACATTCTGGAAATCCTTGGTTAGTTAAGCCAAACATTCCATGTTGTCAGGACCTCCTCCAACCAGCACTTGCATAACCAGAGGAAGAAGTGGATACAGGATTCAGAGGCTGGATTCCATGCTCTAAGAAATTATAAACACTTGTATATTCAGGATTCTAATTATTTTTAATATCAAGAAGTACTTGAAAATGCACACCATGAAAAAAAAGAAGAAAAAAAAACAATGGAAAAAGATACATAAATTGTAGTTTGAATATTCTGACACCAAAATACACTACTTTTTCCATACAAATAGTTTACAAGTAGTTATGTGAATACCTACAAGTTTTCAATATCTCCATGAAGCAGAAGAGGACAAAATGATGTAGAAGACAGTGACTATCAGCTTAAACAATTCAACCAATGGAAAGATAAACTAAACGGAAATTCACGCAGCCATAAAAGCCTTTTTATTCCACTTGTCTCAACTTCTCTAACTTATTCAAATAATTTCCAAGTCTTTGACATGTTTAAGGAACACAATAGCCACTTAGTGCAAAGGAACAATCAAGTTTCTACGGAAAATAGAGTTTATTTCAGTAATAAGTACCAAACAATAATTTTACAGTTACTCATCACAAAAAATATGGCTTCACTTTAATCCTCTAGGCTAGATTTTCTCTGACTACTTGTTGCGGGGAGGTGTCTGTTCATAAGGTTTTATGTACTGTAGTCAGAAAAAGATCATCTGTGTAGTCAGAAGAGTATCTGGCTAGTACTGACTGCCCTTACTCCACTTAGAATACCTTTCCCCCTGTGGTCTTATTCTCGCCAATGTCATTAACATTCTCTCCTCGCAAGAAAACCAGATATTCCGGACCTCTTGTATTCCCAAAATTGCATTGCAACAGATATCCCTCTGCATAATTATTAATTAAGTAAACTGAGAATAGAAGCCCTCTACTGCTGAACAACTGTGATTATATGACAAAAACAAAAAACAAAACCAAACAAACACAAACCACCCCAAAACCACACACAAATATTTATCCATTACAATCACTGAATGCAAAATACAACCAAATCCTCAATCAATTAAATTGGGGGATAACTGTATTAACAAACTGTCAGAAGAAATAAAGGATTATTAGCCATTAGCTACCTCTGGACTTTTAAGAACAGAGGGGAAGAAAGTCCAGGTTTTCTCAACTCTTGCTTATGAACATGTCAGTAACTTGTGAGTTTGAGTAATGATGCAATAGAAATATCACCTTTTCATAAGAGTTCTCCTGACTTTCCATGGCTGTCAGAGGCTTTAATATGTATGTTATGAAACAAGAAATGCTGGAAAAAATATATTCTATTGTTTCCTTCCAAGAAGGAAGCCATTAGAAGCTGGCCATGTCTGTTATGATTTTACAAATTATTAAGAGATAGAACAGCAAGCCATTTCTGAACAGATTGCGGCCTTGGCCTTTCCTATGAGTAGGGCTAGGGTGAATATCTCATAAAAGAATGTCATCTTCTAAACCTGAACAAAACACTGAGCCAAAGGAACTTAATCTTTCATATATAAATAGAAATGTTCGAAAGATACTGTGACACCTCTTCAAGTTATAAAATCCAATTGCTTAAAATAGTTACTTACACAAAGTAGGAAATATTACAATAGCAACATTTTGGAATATAAGCACAATATAACTTCAGTGGAGAAAGTAATAGGAACCCAAATAAATAAGACTTTAAGACACATCTGTTGAAACTGTTTCATTATGACAGTAGCTATAAAGAGGTTCAAAAAAACTTTGAAACTAAGAGTTGCTATATTTCGTTACAGCATGAATGAGAATACTTAGCTCCTAAAACAGAAAAATAGCAAAAAGTATATGCAAGACAAGCTAAACATAAAAGGACTTATTTCTATGTATCCAACTGCCCAGTACGCTGGTGCACAGCAGGTTCTGGAGTCTGGTTTCTGTGAAATGTTTTCATATATGACCATGAACAGCTGGCTGTGGGGCTGTTCCCAACCTATCAGTATTTCAATTTCGGCTTCAGCTGTTACCTTTCAACTCATTGCTACCATAATCCTCTATAAAGCAGATTCAAAATGAAAGAGGGTTAGTTTTGTTGTTTGGTGATGGTGGTGGTTTTGGTGGATTTTTTTGGTTTGTTTTGTGAAATTGTATTTTCTAATTGGATTGCATCTTCACACAATTTTATTAAATAGCTTCTTTACTGTGAGTTTAATTCTGTATGAGACTTTAAAAAGATTAAATTGTGAAGTAACAAGTTAAGAACTGCCCATACACCTAGTGCTCACTGCAGGATGATCTAAGATGAGACAATCATTTTTTTTTAATTTTTTTTTAGTAGCAAATAATTAAGCTCACAGTTGTAGACCCTTTTAAAGGAGCAAGCTTGGGTGGGCAAGATTAATCTGCACTCTGAAGCTTATGCGTCAACTAGAAGACATGATGGAGTGATGTTGCTATAGCAGTACCCTAAAGACAGAAGATGCTGCCTAACTCAATACTGCAGAGAAAAAAAAACCACAAAAACAAAAACACAGAACCTTAAATGTCCAAACAGATTTTGAAAGATTTTGTCCTCTTAAATAGCTCAGATAATGCTTTCATTGTATCAAGTATGAAATGCAACTACTGTTGGCTTGTGGAAGCTAACTGCTAGCTTTTTCTCAGGATGAAAACCAGAAACGCATACTTGGATGTCAATGGAATTCTTCATTATTCTGTACAGGACAGTGGAAAAAGGCCTCTTTTAATGACTTAATTCTTCTGTGCATTAAGATTTTTATTTCAGTGCATGATGTGCTGAGCACCCACTTACAGCTCCATCAGCAAGTGGACCGTGACAGTGAAACACAGAGCTGTTATTTGGCAATATGTCATCGTTTTATGATTTTTGTTATTGGTATTCCACATCATAACATCATGTAGTGCATTGGGAGTTAAAGAGTTAATGTTCTGGTTCCATGGATCATAGAGAGTTCTGGGTATACCTGTCTCAGAAGAGAAGAAGAACTACATATCCCAGCGGACTTGGTGTTGCTTTGCATTTTTCCATTTTCTGCTCAGAGGGAAAGATAAAAACTGTTTGCGTGTCATGAGACACTCTCTTTCCTTTTTGATTGACCCAGCAGCAGGTGCTCGCTGCCGTCTTGCCTTCAGCATTTAGCATAAGGCCTTCCGTTTATCAGACACTCTCTCTTGCTCACTGTATTTGATTTATTAGCTTCAATTCAAATTATATTGTGTTATTTTGCTTTCCGATATCTTATTTAGTAAATTAGCTTTCCTCCTCAGATCGCTGCCGCTGTTTTGTTTCTAGGCCCATCTCCCTTTTCCCTCTCCCCTTTCCCCTTCTCCAGGATGTGGGTCCGTGGGTCCTCCGCCCCAATGTTCATAGAACCAGGATGAACTAACCCATGAACTGTTGACAGAAAACTTATTGTCTGTATCTCGAGGGTTGGTATTAGGACAAGTTCTATTTAATTTCTCTGCTGGTGACATGGGCAGTGGGATTGGGTGCATTCTCTGCAAGTTTGCCAACAACACCAAGCTGTGTGGCGTGACTGAAACACTGGAGGTAAGAGATGCCATCCAGAAGGATCTAGACAGGATGGGAAGGTAGGTCTTTGTGAACCTTTTGTAGTCCAACATGGTCATATACAGTATCCTATACATGGGTCAGGAAAATCCTAACCATGTCTGTGTGATGAGTGGATTGAGAGCAGCCTTGGGAAGGACTCTGAGGTGTCAGATGATGAGAAACTCAATATTACCTGGCATTGTGTGCTTACAGCCCAGAAAGCCAGTTGTATCCTGAGCTGCATCAAAAGAAGCAAGGTGATGGAAGTGATTGTCCCCTCCATGCTCTGCCCTTGTGAGGACTCATGTGGTGCACCATGTTCAGGTCTGAAGCCACAGCACAGAAGAAGGACATGGAACTGTTGGAAGAGGTACAGAGGAGGCCATGAGGTGATCAGAGAGCTGGAGCGCGTCTCCTGTTAAGAAAGACTGAGGGAGTTGGGCTTGTTTAGCCTGGAGAAGGCCCCAGTGAGAACTCACTGTGGCCTTCCAGTACTTCGAGAGGACCTACAAGAAAGTTGGAGAGGGACTCTTTATCCAGGAACATCGTGTTAGTACAGGGGACGATGGTTTTAACTGAAGAGGGAATATTTAGATTAGATATAAGAGGGAAATTCTTTTCTCAGAGAGTGATAAGGCACTGACACAGGCTGCCCAGAGAAGCTGTGGGTGCTTCTCTGTGTGTGTTCGAGGCCAGGATGGAGCAATTTTTCTCATCAACTACCATAATAATAGCAATTTGTGCTCTCACCTTCTGTGGAAGAAACACAAACAGCCCTAAAGGAGTAAGAATAGAACAGTACAACAAAGCAGTTTTTAAGAATCTCTTTTGAAGACCTGAACTTGTACAGAAGTAGAGCCTCGGTACCAAAGATTAAGACACAGCCCTTGAGCCATCAGATCTGTTTTGAGATAGCATTCACTATAAGACAGTAAAATAACAATTATTGATGTCAACGATGTACCTCAACAATCTGTTGGTCCTACTGAGATTTTAGCTTTCCCAAAATGCAAGCAGAAAAATAAGGCACATGAGAAATGTATTTAATTAGGAACTTGCCATCTGGCATAAGCAAGCAAATTATAAGTGTAGCCTTTTTAATATAGAAGAAGATATAATCAGCCGGGGGATAGACCATAAGCTATTTCTTGTATGATTGAAATGCATAAGTTAGGTATGGGGATACTGTAGTTATCAAGTGTTTTAAAGCATTATTCATGGGGCCAAGCTGTGGGTAACCATAGTATGCGGAGTAGCCACAGTAAAACTGCTGACTTGAAATTGACAGATATATGTCAGTAATTTTTTCAGCCTTTAAGAATTTGACACTCTACTAAGTAAAATTAGAGTACATTTGGAAAATTAATAGCTAAATGAGTTCCAACAGGAAGTAAAAACATGTATACCATTACTTTGAAGTGCTATTTGGAACAATGTTTACTACAGTTACATATACTATTCTGATAGACTAGTTTGAAATAAGTAAAATCAAAGTGCAGAAAGAGGCAGCAAAACGCAGTAGGCTCCTTTCAGCTGCCCTCATTATACTGAGCAAGTCATAACTGGTTTAATTTTAATAATAAAGATCAGCAAATGATCAAGTTTCTTCTTATCAGTCAAAACATTTTGCTTTACATCTTTACTTCTCACACTTAGGTGGCATTGCAACAGCTAAAGGGAGAATAACTGTGTCCCTCTTCACCTGATCATTTACTATCTGGATAACTCTAGTCCCTACAAAGGCTGCTTCATTTTCAGCTAAGCTACGATCCAGCCATCATCTGTTCAAAAACCATTGCAGTACCAAACATAAAGTCAAGTCACATATCAGCCCTTTTACCAAGAAGCAAATTCCAGAGCCTCACCGACCCTTTCCTATGATGTCTCACAGCCTCTGACCAACTGTTCCTTTTTTTATTTTTTCTTTTTACCTTCAAAGCAGATAAGCACCAGGATCAGTGTAAAAGTGAACTGTCCTAAAAAGAATGAACCACAGTAAAATTACCTGCAATGTCCAATTTATCCACGACTTACATCCCTCTTTACTGTTTTTATCATTTCCTAAGGAAGTATCCTTGATGTATCCTTTTCCTTCCACCACAGTGTGTACTATGTATCTCAGGGACCTGAACGAACAGGCTGATGTGGCTGGCAAGCCACTCTCCATCATACTGAAAAGCTATGGCTGTCAGGTGAAGTCAAGGGTGACTACAAAAAAAGAAACATCACTTTCATTTTTAAGAAAGGGAGAAAAGAAGATTCAGGAAACTACAGGTTGGTGAACCTCTGTCCCTGGGAAGAGCATGGAGCAGATTCTCCTGGAAGAGATGTTAAGGCACATGCAAGATAAGGAGGTGATCTGATAAAACCAGTATGGCTTCACCATGGGCAGGTCATACCTGACCAATCTGGTGCCCTTCTACAGTGAATTGGTAGCACTGGTGGACAAAGGAACAGCAACTGTCATCATCTACTTGGACTTGTGCAAGGCCTTTGACATGGTCCCACACCATATCCTTATCTCCAAATTGGAGAGATATGAACGGGGGACTATTCAGTGGATGAAGAAGGGGCTGGATGATCACAGCCAGAGCATTGTGGAGAATGGCTCACTGAGAGCAGCCCTAAGGAGAACGAATGGGAGTTCTGGTGGATGAAAAGCTTGACATAAGCCAGCAGTGTGAGTTTGTGACCTGTGTGGTGATTTTTTTCCCCTTTACTGTGCCCTTGTGAGGCCTCATCAAGAGTTCTGGGGCCCCCAGGGAAAGAAAGATGTGGAGCTGTTGGAATGGATCCAGAGGTGAGCCATGAGGATGACCAAAGGGATGAAGCACCCCTCTTACGAAGACAGGTTCAGTGAGCTGAGGTTCAACTTGGAGAAGGCTTTGGGGAGAACTCATCATGGCCTTCCAGTACTTAAAGTGAACTTATAAAAAGGGGGGAGACAGATTTTTTACATGGTGCATAAAAAGATATAGATAGTGATAGGACAAGGGTGAATGGTTTTGTACTAAGTGGGGAGATTTAGATTAGATGTTAGGGAGAAATTCTTTACTCAGAGGACGGTCCAATTCTTAGGAGTCTGTCTGCTGGTTGTTCTGCTTTTTTCCACATCTCTATCCTGCTTTCACAGTCCCCCTCAAAGCTAACCTCTTGCAACAATGACCTCTTCCTTTTTTTTCCTGCAGTCAAGACCCTGGTGTCTTGGAATATTGCTTACATCTACCAAGTGACTCTCCAGAGCACTAATTCCGGTGTACTAGGCCCACGTATTTAATCCCCAGTCTATGTTGCCTGAGTTAACATCAAGCAGAACGGTTATAGTTGCCTTTTTCAATCTTAACCCTCTTTGAGTTTTAAGCAACTGAAAGGTAGTGAAAATGAAAATTAAAAACAGAGAAATCTGTACCAACTGATTCCAGCCAAGTTGTCAGTACATCTTTGCTTTGTGACATAGAGGTTTGTCTCAGCACCTCCTTGTCAGTGATTGCTATGCTCCCTGAAGCACCAGTGCACAATCCAGTGTACTTCCTTTGTGAGAAGCTTAGACAGTTTAGGGGTGGGAACAGATAGCAATCATCAGCACTTCAATTACCTATCACCTCAAAAGCTTGAGTTTTCCTGATACGTCAATGCTGCGGCACAGCAACCCTACTACGGTTAAGTTTTCTTTTTCTTTCTTATTTTTATCTCTGTACTTTAATCATACTGACATGGATAAGGATAGAATCTACATGAAACGCACTGCACTAAGCATTGTAGGTGAACACTGTAATATGGGCTCTAAAGAAACATATAATCAATTTATAACTAGCTAGGGTTATGTCTACTTTCTTTCAAAATAAATAAAGAAAAACACCAAACATGTAGTCACCCTCTACAATTCAAACTACTCTGTTAGAAAACAAAAACAAAAAGCAACAACCACCAAGTGTGTCTATCCATACCGTATGTAGATACTTTATGCTTCAGTCAAAGAAGACAACATGGTAAGGCTTTACAATGGAACAGAAATTTCAGGTGACCGATACCATAAATATCATATACCACATGCCTAAAAAGTAAAGAGTTTTAATACATGTATAATTAGATAACTTTAAAACCAATTAGAAAGCTTTATTATTGCAAGTTACTTGCAATGACATATCAGTTTCCCAAGCTACAGACCTCCAGAGACACAGACATGAATTAGACCACACATTTAGGAACAATGATTTATGTATGGTCTATACATTCTTAATACCTATCTGTGCTCTGAATCTTCCCTTTAAATGTGAGTAAGCAATTTGATTTTGTTAATTATTTTAAGGTTTAACAAAAAATATGGAGGAAATATCAAATTAATTCACGTTTAATTGGACTATGGGTGTATAAATAAAAAAAAATCAACATAGCCATACATATTTTGGGCTATGCAAAATTTTAAATTGCATATCAAGAAATAAATATGAAAAGCAAACACAGATCTATAATCCCACACTTACTAAACAGTAAAATTAACACATTTACTTATATTTCTCTATGAAAAAATATGATAGTGACCTTGACATTATTTTTTCAAATAATTATATTGAAAGTACTGCACAAAAACAACTGATTGTTCTGCCTTCATACAGAGAATAGATACAGTGGAGGGCAAAGGACCAGATTAGCAAGATGAGATAAAAAGTTGCAAGACAAACATGGCAGCTAACAGCGTGTGAATTTCCTTTGAACTGAAGTTGTTGTTTTTAAGGAAAAAAACAACAACCAAGAACAACAGAAAAACACCTTATACTTACGTTGCATAACCAAAAGATAACTAAGAATAAAAGACACTATATATTTGTTTTTTCCTTAGTGAAATGGTAATTCTCACGGACTAATACTGTGAAGGTTCTGTTCCATTTCCTCAGAGAAAAGAATCATTTATCACACTGAGATACATATTTAATGCATTTGGTCAGGAAGAAACACTACTGATAACTTGCTATCACAGCATAGTGCTTCTCTGCAAGAAACTGCAAAGCAGTAAAACTGCAGAGCAGCATGTGTAACAACATCACATATTAACAAATCATTCATTACGGTCCCACAACACACTGTTATTTCTAAATTGGAAAGATGTGGATCTGAAATATGGACTGTTCAGTGGATAATGAACTTGTTGGATGGTACCAGCCAGAGATGTAGTCAATAGCTCTATGTCCAGCTGGAGGTCAGTGATTAGTGGTGTCCACCAGGGGTCCATCCTGGGTCTGGCAATCTTCAGCATCTGTACTGATGATGTAAATAGTGAGACTGAGTGCGTACCCTCAGCAAGTTTGCTGGTGACACCAAACTGAGTGGTGCAGTTGATAAAATAGAAGGAAGGGATGCTATCCAAAGGGATCTGGAAAGACTTGAGAAGTGGACCCATGTGAAGCTAACGGAGTTCAACAAGGCCAAGTGCAAGGTGTTGCTCATGGGTCAGGGCGATCTCAGTTACAAGTACAGACTGAAAGAAGAAATCCCTGAGAGCAAACCTATGGAAAAGGGTTTGGGGGGCATCGTGGATGAAAAGCATGATGCAAGCCAGCGGTGTACTCTTGCAGCCCAGAAGGCCAATGGTATCCTGGGCTGCATCGAAAGAAAGGTGGCCAGCAGGAAGAGGATGAACATTGTCTACTGTACTCTGCCATCATGAGACCCCATCTGGAGTACTGAATTCAGGCCTGGTGCCTCCAAACACAAGATGTGGAACTGTTAAGAGTGGGTTCAGATGAGGCCATGAGGGTGATCATTGGGCTGGAGCACCTCTTCTATAAAGAGAGGCTGAGGGAACTGTGCTTGTTCAGTCTGAAAAACGCTTCAGGGAAGACTCAGTGTGGCCTCCTAGTACTTAAAAGTGAGCTTATAAAAAGGAGGGAGACTGACTTTTTACACAGGCAGATAGTGACAGGACAAGGAGGAATAGTTATAAACTAAAAGAGCAGATATTTAGAATAGATATTTTAGGGGCAAATTCTCAGAGGGCAGTGTGGCAATGGCACAGGCTGCCCAGAGAAGCTGTAGATGCTCCATCGCTGGAGGTGCTCAAGATCAGGTTGGATGGGGCCCTGGGCTGACTGAGCTGGTGCCTGATTTAGAGGTTGGCAAACCTGCCCGTGGCAAGGTAGTTGGAACTGGATGATCTTTAAACTCCCTTCCACTCCAAGTCATTTTATGATTCTATGACTCTTAAATCAATCCCATGTAGTCAATTACAGTTATTAATTTTACCTGCTCTAGTAAGGTTTCTTGTGAGAATACATTCTGTTCCCTGAATCAGGTTCCCTGACTATGAATGGCGTAAGTGGTTTAAGCAGCTGATTCCAATTATTTTCAGAAACTTGGGGTAAGGACCATCTTAATTATCACAGGAAGGGGTGGCCTGTCTTGGAGACAATCTATAGCCCTTCTTTTATTTTACAGGGAGATTTTAGTTGTCTCACCTTTGGGGGTTTTATTCTTTCCTTTTTTTTAATTTCTTTTTTCAGTCACCCAAATTAGATGTCTGCTTGCCTCACTGAAACTAACATTTAATCTTAAGATAAAACAGAGACTGAATTTAAGGCAGAAAGCTTGCAGTCATTAGAGAATCATGACTTACGCAGAACTGCTAAGATAACTCAACACAAATAACTCTAATAATAAAAATGTAGTGTGTAATTTTGTTAGTGAAATTGCCAGAATCTATCTGCTACATTTCGGTTAGTCTGTGCTCATGGTGAAAAGCAATAACTTTTTGAATAAACTACCTAAAAATATAAATGCTTGGCTTAATATATTGAATAATTAATAAATTAAGAGAGAGGACATTTATTTTATAAGGAAATACTGGAAGCTACTGAAATTTTACACTAAAAAAATCTCCAAAAGAAAGTTTACAAATTACCACGCTTTGAAACATCTCAAAGCAGTGTAAATCTGAATTTTCATGTTACTCAAACAATAGCAAAGCAGAAAATTTGGCCACTGCAGACCATTTGGTAAATGTTTAACATGTTCTTTACAGCACTAATGAAATCAAGATGAAAGCAGAAAAGGATTTTATGAGTAAGATAATCACATTATCACACTGGGAGCTCTAAAGAAAAAGAAAGGGCCCAAACAGGAAAAGCTGTGTGTATGCCATGCATTCCTCCTGGGAAAAAGAACTGCAGACAACCTATACAGTAGAAGAGGCATAACAGAAGTCCCAGCCAAGTTTAGGACAAAAAAGGAAGTCCTGGTATACCACATCAATTAATCCTGTCCAACTTCTCTTGTTGCCTTGATGTCTACTAAGCATATGGCTAGAATATTGGTCTCAGTATATGTTACTGATCCACCAATGAAACTATATCATAACATACCACATCCTACATAGATATGTGACACCTTTTTTTTTCTTCATACAAACAGAAAACAAACAGTGTTCTCAAAAAAATATTTAAGTTCCTATACAACCTTTTTTTAAAAGTGACTCCATTGAGGTTTCATAAGTTGTTAAAAGTATGTTAACTTCCACTGTCTATAAATTACACTTTATTTCCCTTTAACATCTGATGAGTAGATATTGAACTTACTTTGATGAAAAATTTGCTCACTCTGTATTTGCTTTTTTAACTGCTTCAACTAATTTCCAAATTCGGCAAAAAAATATAGTATATACAAAATATAATCATCTGCCATGCATCTATCACTAGAGTAGGGAATTTAAAGCTTTTTACCATAGAGTTTCATTCGAGAGGCAAAAATTAATTCTCTTTTAATCAAACCCCTGACTGTGAAACTCCAGATTGTTCATCAACAAGGGAATTTGTCTATCAGCAGTCAGACACACAGCACATTTTAGATAGGCAAAGAAACAAAGCTTATCTCCAAATTTTTTAGTTTTACTTTTTATCTTTTCCCAACATTTTCTCTCATTTCTCAGCTGAAAGGGCTGAGTCTCTTCTTCACCCTGTCATTCCCGCTTAGTTGTATTTCTGAATGATTTTAGCTTTCAAAATCAACAGGAAAATGTTTCCTTACCAGTAAAGGTGTTATTTCTTTGGGTAATTCACAGATACATTTAAATAGATGGTGTACTTATCCTTTATTTTTAAGTGCAAACTTAAAATGGAGTTGTTCAAAAAGCGACTGAAAGTTTGAAAGCAAAAACATCTATCCAAATTCTAAAACAAGAGCATACAATCATTTACTTTATTGGGTTCTTTTCATCACTGCTTTGCTGTCATGATACATACTTCAGAAATCTAAGAATTTGATTTATCTCATTTCCTTAAGGGTTTTTAACTTCTCAGCAAACAATAGCATCAAAAACCTATGTCAAAAAGCTGCACTGAAAACTCATACGATGCATCAAAGAACTGAAACTGCACATGACAATGCTAAAGACTGACAGAATGCAACAAAGCTTTTATTTTAACATCCAATTTTCTGAGAATTAAAGAGCAAGTATCAAAGTGGTAGCAGTACTGAAATGAAAGCTGAAAACTGTCAACTTTTGATAAAGATCATTTTTAAAGAGCTAGAAACTAGTCAAACATCCCCAAGTCAATCAAGAGTAAATTAACTTAAATCTTCAGGGTTACACTAATCAGGTACACACTAAAATAAACAGAGATAATCTTTGCATTTCATTTTGTATTAAGAGTCAGTTTACTGCTTACAGAAAGGCAGAAGAGGCTATCAATATTAATCCAGATTCCATAGAATATGGTTTCATGGAAATATCTGCTGTCATTTGAGTAAAGAAACATAACAGTTTATTTGAGCTGTTAATTTCACTTTTTCAGTGTGGTGAGTTCTGAAATCTACTGTGGCAAATTATGCATGGCACAGGTCAATCTTTTAACAAGCAGCCTTGTGGATGATCTCTATGGCTTTAGACTCTTCAGATAAAAGACCACAGCTATCCAGACATCTAATTATGTAACACAACCTTGTTTGAAGGGAAAACAAATGAAAGACAAAAGAAAGAAAAACACTGCTTCATCAGGTTTTTCGGTAGTTCTACAGATAAGGAAAGCGGGAGAATATGAAGAAGCTATGTTCGTTGTAAAACAGTTTCTAAATACACCTGAAAATATGTCTTATGTTTTTACCAAGATATCTACAAGTGTAGGTTCTTAATTTATATTAGCTACATCATTTAACAAATCTTTCTTACCTTACGATGTTTTTTTTTCCCTCACAACACTTTTTCACTTGCTGTTCAAAATTGTCTTTTATTTACAATGAAAGGAACAATATTTTCCGTACACTTCTTTTAAAGGGGGTGCCTTACTCACATTCACACCATGAACACAATTTTTTGTATTGGTGTTTGCACACACATGCTGGTGCAGAAAGCATTTCACCTAGATGCCTTTTGCATCAGCAGAAGTGTCACCTTATCTTCTGCCATAAAATACAGTAGCAAAAATGGTTGTGCTCAGCATAGGATTCTCAATTCCTTCTAAACCCGAATCTCCTAGTAGGATGAACTCTGAGAAATAGGTAAAGGAAAGCAGGTGAATGGACATGTCAGCAATACATAACTATAAAGGAACTTTATCTACTTATTCCTTTTCCAGACATGCATTATGAATAAGATGAGGGAGTTCTGCCATAGTAGCTGATTTTAAAACTCTTTGAGGAAATCTGTGCTGCAAAATAAATGCAGCATGCCTCTGAAACATTATTGACTACTAAAAATGTAAACAACATTAATGCTAGCCATCTTACAGTTGTGGTTTAACACGGTAAGCAGCTAAACATGACCTTTTGCTTACTCCTTGCCAGTACCCAAGCAGTAGCAGCCTCATGCCTGGCTAACTCCCCAACATTTATATTTTTTTTCAGATGATATCATATCATAAGGGATATCCACTTGGCCAGTTCAAATCAGATGTCCTGGCTGTCCTCTCCCATGTCCTGGTGCCCCCCCTGTCTCCCCACTGGTAGGACAGTACAGGAAGCAGAAAAACTAAAATGCCCTTGGCTCTGTACAGCATTGTTCATCAACAACTAAAACACTGGTGTATTATCAACATTGCTTTTCTCCTAAAGCCAAAACGTAGCATCATACCAGACACTATGAAGGAAGTCTACCATGTCCCAGCTGAAACTGGCACATTTCCAGATACTTAGGATTGGTGTATATGTTTGCGTATGTATATATACACATATAAGCAATTCTGCTAATGTGATTTGAACACCAGAGGAAAATACCCGTAGACATAATTTGACAGAAGTTCTGAGCTGCTTTTTTAATTACTTTGGTAATTTCTGAATGGGTACAGTGGTGCCCTTTTGTTTTCTTAGTAACATAAACTGCTGAGGAAAATTATCATAAAGGTCAAAGGATACTATCCTTTCATTTTTCTTCTTTTTTGCAAAACCCAAACAAGTACTGCACAAGTAGCTGTTATCTCACTCACCTGTCATTGACAATACCTACAAACCTGCAAACAGAGGAAACAGAACTGTTAGCTTCACAGTTCCAATTACATCCTGGAATTCGAATGCAGGTTTGGAACTCTGAAAGTGCCCTGAGAAAATCCTAGGCATGGAATACAACTGAATACAAAGAGTGAGACTAAGAGAGTTCACATATCTCTAAGTCACACTGACACAGAAAACTGTAGCTTTAACAGGCAATGGATGTGGCCTGAAGGAGGTACAGCACATGGGGCTGTGTTGGAGCAGTTCCTAAAGAGTGGGTCTCGTGGTATGGAGCTGTGTTGGAGCAGTACTTGGAGAGCTGCAGCCTGTTGGAAGCCCACACGGGATCAGTTTGGTAAGGAAAGCAACGATGGCAGGGAGTCTGGGTAGAGCAGGGGCAGAGAGAAGCCACGGAGGAGCAGCAGAGACAAAGAACATTGTCTTGACTGCAGCCTGACTGCATTATTGCCCTGTACTGCTCAGGTGTGGGAGGTAGACAAGGATGGTTGGAGGGAAGTTTCTTGCAGTTTTTTAGACTTCACTGATGCTCTAGTCTATTAGTAATAGGAAATGAATTATATTGATCACAGCATTAGTTGAGAGTCACTTTTAAGAGACAGACAAGATAGAGCAGGGTTATTTCCAAAGTTTATCATAAACACAGTACTGGAGGTACTAGCATCTCACACTTTCCTTGTTCAGATAATTTGTTTTTACCTGCAAGACATATAGATTGAGCAGTTGTCTCTGTATTGGCCCCAAAAGTTAGCTGTCACCTGTGGAGCTGGGCATGCACAGCACCCATCACTACATAAATTAACATTTTGAGACTGATAAGGATGATGTCTTGGGAACAACAAAGAATGCTATACTGTCTCAGTTGGAAGATATCCAGGACATTGAAGAAGTCCTATATATGCAGTATGCATTCAGCTAATGCTAACAGCTAGGAAAGCCAAGAGTCTTTCTTGTCAGTCCAAAAATCTCTGTACAGAGCTAAACACTGAAGTTGACACAGTCATATGCATTGAGATAGTCTTTTAAGTAGATTCCATCTCATACTTCCAGGCACACTGCTAGTCCTCTTGAACATTTTCCCTTTATAAGCTTGTTTTTTTTTAAATATGATTTGTGGGTATATTCTCTATAACTGACCATGATAAGACTCAAATTGAACTTGTTTAGTCTGAAGTCACTCCACAGGGGTGAGCAGGAGGTTGTGCACTCCAAAGACAAGTAACATTCTTCTGTTCACTGGGAACAAATGCCCAAAACATGAAAGAGTGGGTGTCAGATGTGTTAGACTTCTACACAGAAAAATCCAAAATGCAG
Source organism: Odontophorus gujanensis (assembly GCA_013399175.1). Classification (NCBI taxonomy): domain Eukaryota; kingdom Metazoa; phylum Chordata; class Aves; order Galliformes; family Odontophoridae; genus Odontophorus; species Odontophorus gujanensis. Next base: position 68,128 of record VXAB01013487.1, read on the forward strand.
TCCTGCTTTCAACTTAAAACGGCCACCTAGTTCATTTTTGTCAATCAATGTGCTGTCCAGTGTGGGAAAAATAGGTTGACACTTGGTGAAAGTAAATGGGGCAGACAGAATCCTCCCTTACAATTCAGCTGTCTCCTTCAGACCTTGCAGTACAACATGGTCACTGATATCAAATCACAATGGCTGTGTTAGCTCATGTTGCTGTAATGCATAAGACAGGATGACCCTAACTACAGTCTGGCTGTTTGAGCATACTTTTGGAAGAATAACTAGTAGGCTTTAGTAGCTAGTAAGAATCTCAATTAGATCTCTCACTTTTCTGTTCATTTCTCTAGCCTATGAATCACCTATACCTTTCTTCAAGCTATGATATGAAATAAAATAAAATTCAGTACTTCTCAGAGTAAAATAACACCTTTGTTTCTGTTCTGGAGACAGGATTTTGGTCTCTTAATATTTATACCCAACACACATTATAGATTTATTTTACAGTAACCATGTGTGTACTATATTACAAGTCACAAGTTATCTTAAAGACCTACTGGACTATGCACAGCAGGTCATACTCAGCACAGGAAAACACATTCAAAAATATTCTCTATCAGACATTCTTCCAGTGTTGTCCCACAAAAACTTTTTGGAAACAGTAGGGCTAATCAGTTGGTTTAGATGGCACCAGCTCACCACAAACTACCCACACACACACAAGCTAATACTGAATATGCAGTTTTGCACTGTAATAAGTAATATTTCTGGGGAAAGAAGATTTTTTTTTTAATTGGCTATAATACTTTATTTTAATCTTTGCAGTAATGAAAAGTTAAAGCCTGATAAGTTTGTTAAATGTTCTGGCCTTGGCCAGAAAGGTTATTGTGACCTTGTTTATTACTTATAAAGGAAAACAAAGATACAGTATTTTTGTTTAGTTGAAATATTTGGCCTGCTAGGATTGCTTTTGATTATAATTACATAAAGGTCAAGCTGCTTTGACACCATGTGGTTTTGATAAGGTGCTCCCATGGTTAACCTACAAAAAACCACTGTGACCTTAATGTTACTATCAATGCAAGCCTGACATAAACATTAAAAAGTGATTTGTGTAGATAGGAAATGTTAGATACCAACATGTATCAACAAACCCAGCTGAGATGTAAATACATAAATGAAATATTAAAAGGTATATATTAAGCAGTTGGTTTCTCTGAGCTTCTTCTGAGGTAACACTGATGAAATGTCAGAGTACTGTTCTGCTACACATTGCAATAGGTGAACAAAATGATTGGGAGGAGTTGTGACAAAGCGCGTGACAGGATTTGGCTGGTCACAACAAACAAACAAACAAAGGGAAAGGTTAGAGAAGATAATTGGATTCCTACAGAATTTCAGTACAATCTGATATATCTAAGTAACACTATATCTTTCACAAGTGAACAAAAGGTTACATGGCATAGGAAGTATCTCCTGACAATAAATAACCCATGAGATTTGTGCACTTGGAAAGCTGAAGTGTATTTAGTCTATTTACAAAAGTTAGACCATGGATATTTTACAAGAGAATTTATTGTAAAATAGATACATAAGCAGAATACAACATCTCGGTGACATATTACTACGTATTCTCTGCACTCACATCAAATCTATGTTAGATTTTCTAGTAGAGGTCAGCACTCTGAGAGACATGAGGCACTCTCAGTAGCTCAGTAACATCAAATGGTGTTGTGTCTGTAGACTGAAGTTCACTTGCCTGAAAGAGACACTTCATTAATGGACAACGCTAGTCTCTTAATGAGACAAACCACTGTTTGGCAATGACAACAAAGAAGATCTATGCAGGATTTATAACTATTAATATAATTGAATAAAAAAATTCAGGGTTTGTAATGAGAACTGAGAAAAACAGTGCATTAATTTCATTTAGTACTCTAACTATACTATAGACTCTTCAATAAGTCAAAGCTATATAATTAAAATTTACCTCTAGCATACTTAAAACTTAACCTGGGATGATGTCCTGAAATTTCTTAATATGTATTTTCCCTCTAGGCTAAGCAAAACTTTCACTGCAGTTTCTCCTTCCAGCTAGCAGAGCTCATTGAATAATTTTGGTATGAACTGAGGCCAGACAGATTTTCATTACGGTTTCAAAAGCCAGTTGGCTTAGGCTCAGGCAGTGACTAGAAGTAAGAAGTCATACATACTAAAGAGAAGAGATAAGAACACTTTATAAGAGGCAAGAGTTTTACCAGTCTGGGAAACAATACGAAGAAAGAAACCAAGAAATTGGATGTGAGATGCAAACAAAGGGAAAGGAATGAGATAGCATGGAGCTGATGTAAACAGTCTGAAGTGCTGAAGTAAGCTGTCAAGGAACAGCTGCAGATAGTGAAGATTGGGCAATATATGGAGAAATAAACAAGGATCAAAAAAAAAAAAAAAAGAAGAAGATGCAGCCATGTGGACGGGAACATTAGCCACATTATCATATTATCACACTCAATCTGAAATTCAACTCAAAATTCTTAAATCTCTAGGTGTTTTTAGAATAACAGACTGCCATCAAATCCACTGAAAACTATGTTTAGATGGCCAGGTATTGTAAATCACAGAGATCAACCTGCTAATACCATCAAGGTCTCCATTTACTCAGGTGATACAGGACTGTGTTGCATAGCTATGGATGATGACTAGAGATGACTCACATGAAGAGGTAATACAGTAACATTTACAGCTTCTATCCAGCAGATTTTAAAATTGCCAAATAAAAGAATACATAAAAATAACAGAGAAGTCATAAAGGCAGTGATAGCCATTTAGCATTACACAAGCAAGAGCTATTCAGATGCTTTATTCCCAAAGAGTGTCAAGAGTAACTTACAGGACAGGAGTCAGGGACCTGTTACTCAGAGGAGCACACAAATGAAAGCACTCACTACTACTGATCACAGGAAACTGAGAAGTTCCCACCTTCCTTAAGAATGAAATGCATTTGGAGCAGCAGCTTGTTCCTGTACATGATGGATGACAGGCTGGCCATGAGCCAGCACTGTGCCCTGGTGGCNCGTGGGGATAATTACTGAAATGCCAATTCGACTTATCAAAATTTAATAGAATGACTACTTAAAAATTTGAAAGCTATGAAAGTTACCTGACTTAGATAATGATTAAACTCAGACTACCAGAACTACCACCTCAGTGTTAACCAGCAATCACCAAAATCACTTGACTTGGTCTTCAATGAATAGTGTAAAACTCAGTTACTATGAAACAAAAATTATTTTGCTGTATTTGTGGAACTAAGCTCACTTATGACTATAGGATCTGCAATTCTTTTCTTTGGAAAGGACTTAATCTGCTTCCACCTTAATATTTTCTCTTGGACTAGCATCTGAACACTCTAACTTTTACAAGTGTCATAAATGCCACTTTCATGTGGATTAATCATCTATCAATTACACATTTGATAGTCATAGATTTTTTAAATGTTAGCTATAATGAAATCATAAACATCATGCAGGAAAAAAATATTCAACTTCACCATTTTCAACTACTCTACTGCCAACTCTAAGTCTAGTTTTATAATCACTTATTAAATTCTTCCTTAAATTCTCTTAAAATTCTTCACAAAAAGCAAAATCATTTTCAGTACAAGGCAGCTCCGGAATTAAAGTAGTTATTACCACAGACAGAGAAGATGTAACGTGAAAGTTTGAGGTATACTGTATTTCTGAACATACGTCAGAATTTGATGTTAGTTATTTGATTAGTTTTGTGATTTTATAAACTGTTTCAAGAATCCTTTTAAAACATTATATTAAAAATGTTCTGGTAACATGTTAAAACCATGCCAGTAACTATGAGTAAACATAGTGCACACATTTTCCCATGTCACTGCACTTACCACCTAACAATTTTACTCCTATTAGCATCACAGTTACAGAATTTCAGCAAAAGTTGCTGAAACTCAAACACTACATACATGTGCACACATCTCTACGTAGATAGAAATCTCTAATTCTTAATATGATTATCTACAGCAATAGATAGGGGACATACTGTTTTCCTATTAAAGTAATTCTTTCCTTGTTAAAGGAGACTTATTTCACACACAGTAAGAGTACACCATTTCCCAGAACTGTTATCAGAAAATTATTTTAATATCCACTGTGAGTAGATAAACGAAACTGGTTTGAGTTATCTTTCAGACATTTTTATATACCAGCACAATGTTCTTCCTATTATCAACACTCAGTTGTTGTCAGTTTCAGTTTTTCACTCGTTACTGTCAAATGGTTCTAGAGAATAATGATAGTGTAAGACTGTTCTACAAGAAAAAGATAGAATCTTTTATTCTCATTAGAATCACCCTATTTCCTTACTCTTCTGTGGCTACTGACGATATCAGCAGCTGTCTTTATTTCTCACGCCGTGTCAACTGCATGACTTGTGACATTTTTTTACTTGCTGTTCTTGCATATATCTTGTGCATCTTGTGACACTACATGACTTGTGACAGAAGCACGGAATATCCCAATTTTATCAAAAGTTTGTTTGGTGTTTTGTTTTTTCTCATTGAACATCTAAACTTTGAAAAAGTGCAATTCACGTCCATCATGCTAGATGAATTTGCAGCTAAAATTAACAGGAAGAAAAAACATGCCAGCATCTCCTTTGGAATAATGTCTGCATTAGTAAACTATTCAAATGATGAAGAGAAAGAATGAGTAGTTTTCAGAATTGCTTGAAGAATTATCATGGCTCTCTGTCCAAACAGTATAAGGATGAGGCCAACACTGTGGCACTTGTTGCAGCTGATTGCAGACACAGCTTGCTTCCACAGCCAGCTTCAGCCAATTCACTTATTGTCAGGTATGTGTTCTTTTCTTCATTAGACTGCCAAACAAACAAACAAACAAAAAAAGAACACCACAATTCTCTCCAATGACATCTATTCTGTTTCTCTGGTAAGTAAGGAGGCCAACAGGAATAATTCTCAGAAAGAGTATTACAGCAGATCACGCCTAAAGACAATGAGTATGATAATCTTTGAAGAGTATATCATATTTGTAAAATATTAACAGGTCTCGGTAAGTTAAAATTGAATCGGAAGTTCCTTCAGGGCAAGTTAACAACTCACAGGAGGGATTCTGCTTGTGTCAACAGTAATATTGATTGAGAGAGGCCTTTATATCTGAGCTGAATTTTCTAAGATATTTTTCTTACAATAAATCTTGTGTTTTCCTAGCCCTGTAAGTAATATTAGTTCAATTGTTGCAACTCGTAAGAGACAAAAAACCTATGTAGTAGCTCAATTTGCCAAGACGAGTTCAGGTCCAAAGTAGAAGTCTTCTGCTATCTAATGAAGAAAAGTAGGCTTGTGGTATTTTTTAGAATGTTTTGCCATGTCAGTGAAAATGTGAAAGCTAGGAAAAGTGGATGAAACAGACATGTGTAAGATACCTTTTGGTGACCCCATTCAAATTCATATTCCTCTAACTCCACAAAGTATTACAAAACCTTACAGGGCTGCAGTTTAAATGAAAACAATACTTGCTATTTTAAAATAATAAATTATTTCAATCTAGTCACTTTGGTATTTAATTAGAAATACCTGTATTCTGTGTGAAAAGATTGTTTGAGTCTATGCTTATCATTTACACAATGAGCTGGAAGCTTCAAGTACACATGGTAAAGAGACTGACCCTGAGTCAGAGATTATACCTGAAAAATGACAGTTCAATCAATAAAGTCTAATGATGGATAGATGAGGAGCAGATTTTACGGATGGCCTCAACTCTTGGATATTTGCCTGAAGAACTGGTTTTTGGGTAGTCAGAGACCTTGAAGTCAACCTGTCAGCCAAGAGTTGATCCAGCAAATGTCTTTGCTGGAAACATGACCTGGAAAAATGGGAAACATCATCTGTACTTATCACCAGCTTGATGATAGGTGTACAGAAAAATCTTGAATCAGCATGTAAGTCCAAAAATGATTATTTCACAATATAAGATCTTCCATCAGTTTTGCATTCATCATAGTTAAATGTTTGGCATGCTCAGACATATATCCAGATGTTAAGTACATGAGCAACCTCAGTGAAGTATTTACTGGGATTTTTAGGTACACTTACATTTTTTTTTTTGGAATGAGGGACTGAATTGAGTTGTTATTAGCATTTTTATGGACTCAGCTGACCAAAAAATAACAATAGTTGCTGGATTTGCTCTACTGACTGAACTGGCTGTGAGACGATCTGTCATTCAAATCTAAAATATAAACACATTTGGAAGACAAACAAAAGCTGACATAACTTACCTGTATATTAAAAATATTCAGAAGTATCAAGTAAGTTTTGTGTAAAAGATGTTGTATAATGACAATAACAATTATCATGAAAAGTTTTAGATACCTCCTGTGTCTTAGATTACTACAAGAGCAGATAATCTCCAAACTGAGAAGAGTTTGTTAATCGTTAGTTTTAATGAAAAGATAACAGAAGCAAAGAGCATACTTACGGGGAGGCAAGGATAATTTCTGTTACTATTGATATTTCTGTTGTCAATGAGTTGCCTTCACTTATGGGACTGTGAAAGCAAGGAACACGAAAATTCTCTTAACATATATAAATACTTCCTCTATTGCCCAAAGATGAGCATTTCAAAAAGTAGAACTCATTCCAATTCTCATGAAAAAAGTTTCTAAGAAGGAGCTAGAAAGGTAGGTACAAGCTGGACAAAGAGTGGAATCGTACATATATCATAATTACACAGTATTAAGAACCCAGTAACTCATGCTGATGGGTTACTGAAGATACTTCAGAAGTGTAATGACCTCCCCTGATGCATCCCTGATAAGGCTGCTATTTTGCTCTCAGCCATCAGTCAAATTTGCTGTTGAAGACAGCACAGGATAACAAAATAATGTTATTAAAGAAAAGAAAAAATGATGCTTCACATTTTCCTTGAAACCCCACTATTAAGTTTGGGAAATTAAAAAAAAAAACTGTTCACTGCTGGTCTGAGTAAAGATAATTTCCCCTTTCTTTGGAGAAGTTAGAATCCAAGCTTTCAGTAGCCTTGAATTTGCTATAAGCCTAAGCATGGCATTTTCAATATTAACATGAAACCTACTACACGCCTTAAAATGTAGCACCTTTAATAGTACTTTCCCTTCCTTAATACATGCATTTGCATTTAAAATTAAGAAAGACGGCTGCAATACTACAGTATTGGCATGGACTTGCAAAAAAGCAATGTTAAGCTGCATCAAGAACTGAAACACATAAAATGCTTAACCTAATATTTTGGAACATGAAAATACCTCTTTTATATCTTGGCTAATTATTTTCAAGACAGCTGTAAAACCTGAATGAAAAACACTTGACTGAAATGTCCTGGTACTTCCCTCCTTGAAAAAGCGGTGATGAAAGAGTTTACTTATTCCTCAAAACACAGATTTTTTGGCAGTAATACTACCAACAGGTATCGCAATTTAATGTCATGACTATTAACTATACTTCAGTTCAAGGGAGTAATAAGTGATTCAGATAATCTAAATTTTGTGCTGTAACTTTCTCTGCACAGGCTGAAAAAGAAGCAGGCCTTGAATTAAAACACTACACTTGACAAGATTATTTAATGAGACTGCAGTCATAGGCTAGCTGAATGCATTCCATTTCTGTGAGAAAGATGCACATTTGCAGGAGGAACACAGCATATATAGCATACAGCTGAACAGAACGGTGGCAATACTTGGTATATCAAGTCACTATCTTATTTGTGAATAAAAGGATTCTTATGAAAAGAAATCCAAGGAACAGGCCAAGGACTGATTCCATCAGTGGTATGTTCATCTACCTCTTTAAGCTTGAGGCTGAATGAGAGAAATTCTATGCCAGCAACCATGCCTGCATCATCCCACCTGATCGTTACCAGTGAACTTATGGCCCATGAAGCTGAAAAATCTGCTTTGATTTCTTTTACATGCATGTCCTCTATAATATCCTGCAGCAATGTTTGACAGCTTAATTATTTAACAACTGTTTTTATTTCATTGCTGATAATTTTACTGCTTGTTCTCATCACAGAATGAGAAATAATGGCAAATAATAAGACCATCTTCACTTTTTTCCATACCACTCAATGTTATTGACTTCTATCCTACTAGCTTTTAACACCTTTTACAAACTGAAAAGCTGTAATCTGTTTGATCATCTGTTGGAGAGAGTATAGCATCTCCCTGACACGTTTTTCTGCCATTCCCTGAATTGCTTATAAACTTGCTTGTATATTTATTTATTTATTTTGAAATAGAAGAAAGTTAACTACACATAGTATTTACAACTAGCAGAAATACTTTTTTCATGATGTAATTTTTATGCTGCTATTGGTTCTTATCCTAATTCATAATATTTAATTTACTTTTCTGATAATGACTGTGCTGTGAATTAATATTTCTCATTAATTTCAATAATTCCACTACTCCTACTTGAGAATCCAAAAGTGTTCAAAGAGAAATGAATGAAGGCAAGTGCCAAAGCAAAGATTCCTTTAAATTCCTCAGTGTATACTGAGAATATAAGTTAACATGCCCAGGAAGTAACACTGAAGCTTTAGTTGCAACTGCCTTGACTAATACACTATTATTCAGTGAAAGCTCTCACCTTCCTGCTCAGCTTCATCTTCAAATAATTTGTGAGCTTACCATACAGCACCAGCTCCTCTTATTCCAACTCACCTCACTGGTAACCTTTCTCTTCTGGGAAAAAAAAAAAAAAAGGCTGTTTCTTCCTAGGAATTCTTCCAAGCCTTTTAAGTAACTATTTGCCCTTAAAAAAATCTGCTCTTCTACACCTCAGGTTCTTTGAGAAATTTTGGTAAGAAACATTTTAGAAACTTTGAAAAAATTTATTGATAGTTTTGTATGTGACTGTTTGTATCAGGAGACAAAACCCAAACATTCAGCTCATACGACTATATTCCAGAACTGTTTGTCATACCAAATGTCAAGGAGGTTAGTGCGCTGAGGCTTGTGACAGATCAACCAGGAATATACAGAAGTACCCTCTAATTGCTGGCAAAGGAGACCTCATTGGATTTGGCAAAATCAACTTGGGAAGTGTGCTCTTCTGATTTTTAAAGCAGCTCTTTAAAAGCACATATTCATTGTAGGTAAGTGATGGAGAAGGAGGACAGTAGCAGCAAGAATAAAAACCATCCTTTGGAGAACAGAACTTTAAACAGAAAAAGTGGAAACATTAGAGGATAGCACAACAAAAGGCCTACAAATATTGGCTGATGCTCCAAAGTGATCCAAGCTAATGGGAAAAGTGCAGAGTCTAGAACACCAACAGACCTGGATCTTGCAAAGGATCATGTAGAAGTTGTTAAGATTCACCTCTTGCTGGTATTCAAGAAGCTTTCAGAGTGCCTCCCGCTTTTTTATTTTGTACATTTATTTTTTACTACTATAGAATAAGTGGAACAAGGATGGTCATCCACCCTTCCTGCTAACTCTGAGCATAACATAAAGCAGAAAATTAATTTCATTAAACTAGCAATTGATTATCAACTAAGAATGAAGTGGTTCTGCTCTGCCAGTTAAAAGGGGAATCTCCTTCACAGCGTGTATTTTTCACTTTAAAAAGTTTAAATATTAAAACGATTAAAACCCTGAAACAAATACAAGAATCATTCCTCACAGCAGAACTGCTCTTCAGTTATTTAGGAAACGAAGTGCTGAAGATAAAGCATTAAGTGCTCTGCTAAGACTAGACATATATTTTTAGTATTGCAATGGTAAAGTTAGTTACTATATGTCATATTGAATGATCCCTACAACCTGTATCATTTTTGCAGGTAAGAAGAGAAATTGCATTGCCTTCTCCTAATTAAGACTTTACAGTAGTTTATTCCTTCTGAAGCAAAGTGAAAACATAAAATGTAAGTAAATCATTTTTGCAAAAAGCTGGTAAAGAAATAACGTTTTATTTTCTTTTAAAAAAACCTTCAACTGTATTTTGAGTATGTTAGTACCTCTTTTTCAAACAACACATGGAATATCTTTGTTTTTCCTTTATGACATTTCCTAGTAGAGAGGAAACTGATGAAAATTTAATTTCACTGATGATATAACATGCCCAAAAAAATCATAGTTTCTTGACAAAGAGGAGTCAAGAAACCTGAGTCTCGTTTTTTTTGCTTCACATTGTACACAGTACTGCAGTTTTCTGTTATCATCAACAGTTCCTGAAGTCAGTGTAAGAATAAATGGCAAAATGGCATGCATTTCCAACTTCCAGAACCTCACAAACAATGAAATGAAGCAACTGCTTCTCCAAATACCAATCTTCGATCTTGGATCACATAAGCCCCAACCAGAAAGAGTAAAGAGGAGTATCAGCATGAGTTTGGTTAATATTTCAGATCACAGTAAGGGGATAAATACTAAGTATTTGACAGCTGCCATCTGAGTGAATGTGCTACAGATTATTAGTTGGACAGTATGAAGCCCCAGGACCATACACTACCATAGATACATACTGAATTCTACAACTATAATGTATATAATGTATATATCCAACATTACCCACTCTTAGGATCGCAAGACAAATGCCTATAAGTGAGTTAAAGAGTTATAGAGTGATCAGTAAGAGAAGAGCTCTCTTCATACTGACAATACCATTAAAGTTGTTCAGTTTGACTCATCTTACACTGACCAAAGAAAGTGAAGAACACCCTGCGATGATGCTGTACTAGTCAGTCATTAAAATAAGGCAGCAGAGATCCACAGGGCTTTGGTGGATATTTGCTGCAGACAGAACTGAAACTAACAATGGTCCTGACTCATCCTATTTTCCTAGAGAAAATATCTATCCTGAAAGTCAAAAGAATGAATGTCCTGGTTTCAGCTGGGACAGAAATGATTTTTTTTTTCTTCATACTGTCTGGTTTGATGCTATATTTTGGCTTTGGGATAAAAACAACACTGATAATACACCAGTGTTTCAGTTGTTGCTGAGTAGTGCCAAGGATGCTACAACTTCTTGTACTGTCATGCTAGTGAGGCGGGTGAGGGGCACAAGGAGCTGGAAGGGACAGAACAAGGATAGGCAGACTGGCCAAAGGGATATTCCATGCCATATGACATTTAGTGAAAAAAACACACAACAAAAGAGTAGGCCAGGAGGCAGCCACGGCTTGGAGACTGGCTTGGAATCAGTCAGCAAGAGGCGAGTAATTGCACTGTGCATCATTTGTTTTGTGTGAGTTAATTTAATACACATACATATATAATCATTACTATTATATATTTCCCTGTTCCTTTTCTGTCTTAATAAACAGGTTTTTTTTAATCTCAACCCAGGAGTCCTATTTTGTTGTTATTTTTTTTTCTGACTCTCTCTACTGTCCCACCAGGAGGGAGGAGTGAGTGAATGATTGTGTGGTGCTTAGTTGTCTGCCAGGTTAAACCACAGCAATGAACAAGCCTATTTAATCACTGTGAGGATTCCGGACAGGTTTAACCACTAGGAACTCAACTTGCAAATGCAGGTATTGAGTTTCCTCAAGTGAAAAATTCACACCAGCCTGTCTTTGTACTTGGGCACAAGAAAACAATGACAGAAGCTTTTGTCTCTAGCTTTCATCAATACATTCAATATCTACAACATAACTGATCAGAGGAAGCACTGACTCCTTTAGTGCATCAGCAGTGCTTGAGAAGGGTCCTGAAACTAGATGAAAACAGAAGATTGGAAGGCAACAGAGGATCAAAAACCATATGCTGTTGCGTCCAGAATCTTCTAAAAGGCTCAAGACATTATTCCCCAATGTAAACTGCTGACTCTGGTCTGTAGACCCTCCAAGTAGATGACAGTCATGGAATGACCACTGTCTCCGAGGTCCACATGGAAGATCTGAATGAATAGCTGGCATCTTGAAAACTCTAGGAACACAAGACTTTGATACAAAGAACAGGACTTTGAATCAAATGTGGAATCCATTAGAAGGAAAACTGTCCAAGCCTTGGAATCATGTTCCTTGCGACTTTTTCCTAAATCATATGGAAAGATGAATATTTTAAAAGCAGTAGGTCAATTATTACCTCAAACAATATTAGGAATTCTTCACCAGAGTCTGTATTTCAAATGCTGGAACTGGGAAAACATGCTAAACTCAAAGGAAGAAGGAGCTGGGGTTGAAAAAGAAGTAATGCAGCTGAGAGTGTTCTGCACTGTAATAAGGAGAGCTGAACTCAGAAAAAAAAACAACAAGATTTCAGCAAATTTCACTCTTGTGTACTACAAGGGGGCTCATCTGAAAACTAACTCATCTATGAAGATACCAGAAAACATGCATGTGGAAGGAAAGACACATGAAAATTCTTGAGACACATGCACTTTTTTTGTGAAGTCCTGATACTGTATCCGAGGACAGGCAGTAAAAATGAAAAGACAAAGTATCCAAAGGGCACAATTTACTCTCAGGATAAAGTTTGTCCACAAGTACTGTGAATCTCTAGCACCGAAAAATCTTTAGCACCAATTGGGAATTTTGAAGAGAGAGCAGTTTCTCCAGGGATTTAAACTTGCACCTGAAAAAAGAGCAACAACAACAACAAGAACAAAATTAATTAATTAATTAATAATAAAATAAAAACCAAATAACCCATAGAATTGCCAGTTTCTTAAGTTAAATGGTTGAAACAGGAGTACGTTCTCTTACTCATGGTCTTCAGTTCTTTACTACCCAAATCCAGGAGTACAAAAATCAGACTTCATCAAAATACACACCTGTACTTTTATGCTGCACAAAAAAAAAAAAAAAAGGACTATCCAGCCTTGCACATAAAAGAAATTACCATCCCTTCTAATGACGGAAAAGGTGAAGATGGGGACTGCAGAGTGCTTGAATGATCTCGTTCAACATCCCTCAGTATGCAAAGACTGACTATTCCAGCTCTAGCAAATCTAGGCCTCCTTCATAATGCACAAGGAACTCATCACATGCCTGAAAAGACCCTGAGAGGACCTCCACACAGGTAATTGGGTTTGATTTCCTTCTAGGTCATAAAGAACACAGGTAATCCAAAGATGGCTGCTCCTCAAGTACTCTGCCCAGTTTTGGGCCCCTCACTACAAGAAAGACATTGAGGTCCTGGTGTGTGTTCAGAGAAGGGCAAGGAAGCTGTGTGGGGTATGGAGCATGATTCTTATGAGTGGCTGAGGGAACCGGGATTGTTTAGCCTGCAGAAGAGAAGGCTTAGGGAAAACACTATCACTGTGTAGAGCTGCCTGAAGAGAGGTTGTGGTGAGGTGGTAGTTGGCCTCTTCTCCCACATTACCAGAGAAAGGACAAGAAGGAATGGCCTCAAGTTGCACCAGGGGAGTTTCAGTTGGGCATTAGGAAATAATTCTTCTCCAAGAAAAAGAAGGCACTGGAATGGGCTGCCCAGGGAGGTGGTGGAGTCACTGTCTGCAGAGATGTTCAAGAAATGTTTAGATGCTGTACTGATGTGGTTTAGTGGAAAATATTGGTAATAGGTGGACAGCTAGACTGGATGATCTTCGAGGTCTTTTCCAAACTTGGTGATTCTATGTTTCTAAGGGTGAATGTCCCAAGAGAATCAATAATATGAACTTTCTCTTTACATAAAAAGGTGGTTTTGGCTGGTACCAAGACACAGAAAATGTTTTCTAAGAACTGAACATTTCTTTCTAAAGCAGTGGCTTCAAACCCAGTGCGAGCTCAGGGTGGAAGGCTCTCCCTACACTTCCACTGCAGATGCTCCCATACTTTTTTTTTCAAAACTGCCTAAAATCTTCAGCTCAAATGATTCTGGGGAATTTGCTTTTAAGAGCAGAGTGTGAGATTCCAGCAACATGTATTTAATCAGACAGATTTTTCTATTTAAGTTCTTACTTGGTGTTTAATTCAAATATCTGGTTTGTGCATATGGCGCTAGGAAAATACTGAGTAGAAGTAACTTGCATGCGTGTGTCTCTGTGAAAAATACAGGCTTCTTCAAATCTCCTAGCAAAAATCTTCATGCAAATCTTCATAACTCAGACAAAATTTGTATTTAAAACATACAAAAAAAATAGTACTGTTCTATGAATTTTCACATATTATATCATTCACAAAGAATTATGCAAGGTAGTTTATATTCATTCACACAGAAACTTTGTTTTTTAAAAACTGCCAGATATTTATTTGAAGAATGTCTTTGTTTCTGAAATCAAAGAAATTTCTGGCTTTCGCACTCTTAAACATAAATAATGCTTTTTTAGTTTTTTTTTTATTTTCTCGGTATGCACTCAAAACTGTCCTATTCTAAAATGTATCAATTTTCTACTACACATAGAAAATGTTATTACCAATAACTTTTATGACACTAGATGATAATGGAGTTTACTATACTGAAATTCAAATTCTGTATATCAATCCTTATAAACCTGTAGAAGACAGCTTGTACTTATTTTCGACAGAAATAATATTATGAAGTTGTTAGAACTGCTAATAGTAAATGTTCACCAAAAGAAGTACTGGTCCAACCACAAATAAATAATTTATTTGGATATTCGTTTATGATTTACATATGCTGCAGTTCTCAAAACTAATTCTCCAATTTCAGAAGCTGATACTTGTGTGACTTAAATCAACAGCACTATTGACAAATATATTAATTTGGAACATCATAGTTTGCCTCTTCACTGGAGTGGAAAAAAAGATAATTAGATGTTCAGTATTGTTCTGTTAAATCTAAGCCACCGCATATTAGCAGAAAACAGGTAAATTTAAGATCAAATTCAAAACAATGGAAATTTATTAGGAGACTTCTGATTGCTAAGACTTTCAAGGACAAACACCTCTAACAGACCATCAGTTTTCACTACTGTTTGTAGTTTTCCTCTACTGTTTCATAAATGCGTACAAACATTGCCCTTGCATGACCTTTAGAATTTATGTAAAACATCACAGTTAAGCATGTCAGTAATATGGCATATTATTTCCCATTGTTTGCTGATTAAATCCACCCGCAATAGATGTCAGAAAATATTAAGTAAAACGAGTACTTATCTTGGCAATTTTCATCAGATTTATGAACAGCATTTTAATTACAAATAATATACATTATATGATTGCAATATACAACGTCCACAAATATTTTGACCTAACAGCCACAAAGAGGTATTTGGTTGTTCAGTGAAAAGTTATTACATTAAAGAATATTTCTAAACTGGAAACCTTGAGAACACTTTATTTTCTTGAAAACTATAGCATTTTGTAAGAAAAACCTTGACAGTTGAAGTACAGACTACTGCTTTGGGTTTTACAATAGTCGGTAACAGACACTAACACCTGTATTTAGGCTCTCTTATAGCATCTATATAGTGAAACTCACTGCAGTATTTTAAAAATAGGTTACAACAGTATAATCAGAGTATCTTTATTACAAACTCATTGACAAATGGGAAGATGTTCTGAAGAAGACCCCGGTCCAACCTGCTAGATATTTATTGCTTTATTAATAGCATAGTTCACAGAGTATATTTGTAAATCTGAACACAACACTAGCCTAGGAGAGCTACAAATCAGAGATGGGAAAGGGAATTCAAATTCAGAATAATCATAACAAATTGAAGACATGATCAAGAAGAAAACTGAGATGCAGTTATACAACATAAATTTATATAAGAATGATCAACTGAGAAAATACAGGAAGGAAAACAGTATTCAATTATTGTTCAGAATGGAATTCTGGTAGTTACCAAGAGAGCAAAAAGTGACCAGCAACAGCATACTCCTGCATAAAAGACAACACACTGGATTTATAAGTACGGCCTTGAGTAGAAACTAATCATTTCACTTGATTTGTTGGTAGCGCCACAGCCTCATTTTTTTACAGAGGGTCCTCTACTTAAAAAGTATGAACTAAAAGAGTTCAGCAGAAAATGTTATCTACCAGAGGTCTAGAAAAGATAATCTAAAAGAAAAACTGAATGCATCAGGACTTCTTCAGCTAAGAACTGATTACTGACTGGATTTACAGCTGAAGAGAGGGCAAAACACAGAGAACAAGCATGCCAACAAAGAGCTCCCTAGGCTATCTGCAGGAATGTTGTCTGGTTGTGGCCATCAGAAGACCATGGTGCTAACTTTCTACAGATCTGTGGTATGTACTCCTCAAAGCACAGCTGCTGAACTCATGGTGAAGACAGAACTTTCTCTCATTGGTATGTCCTCCTACAGAAACATTGCTTTCAGTTAACTAGTTTCATCGCTATTTACCAAATCCAACTGCACCAGACAGGCTTCCCAATGAAGTAACAAATTTTCTACACTGATTTAAAAGAAGCCACCAGGAGAAGACTTTAGAGTATATCAGTAGGAAGTTTGGAAAGAGAACTACAACAAAAACGTTACAAATGCAAATACAGTCTTCAGGTAGACGCATATGCCTCAAAGTCCGGATATACACTTTACTTCGCTTTTTCAAGGTACATATTTTAACAAGAGCAAGTGTAGAGTCTTGCACCTAGGGAGGAATAACCGCATGCACCAGCACAGGTTGGGGAATGACTGCTGGAGAGAAGTGTGAGGTGAGGGAATTGGGTGTCCTGGTGGATAACAGGCTGGCCATGAGCCAGCACTGTGCCCCGGTGGCCAAGAAGGCCAATGGGTGCATAAAAAGAGCGTGGCCAGCAGGTCAAGGGAGGTGATCTTCCCCCTCTACTCTGCCCTCACATGGAATATTGTGTCCACTTCTGGCCTCAGTACAAAAAAGACCAGGATGTTCTCAAAAGAGTCCAGTGGAGGGCTACAAAGATGATAAGGGACACGGAACACTTCACTTACGAGGAAAGGCTGAGAGACCTGGGGCTGTTCAGCCTTGAGAAAAGAAGACTCAGAGCGGATCTGATCCATGTCTACAAATATCTAAGGAGCAGGAGGCAAAGAGATGAGGCTGAACTCTTCTCAGCAGTGTGCGGCGATAGGACAAGGGGAAATGGCCACAAACTGAAGTATAGGAAGTTCTGCAGAAATGTGCATGGGAACTTCTTCACAGTGCAGTGATGGAGCACTGGCACAGGCTGCACAGAGAGGTGGTGGAGTCTCCTTCTCTGGAGATGTTCCAGACCCACCTGGACGCCTACCTGTGCAACCTGGGCTAGGGAGCTGCTTTGGCAGGGGGTTGGACTCCATGATCTCTGGAGGTCCCTTCCAATCCCTACAATTCTGTGATTCTGTGATACTGTTTTCAAAAGTTGGTAACTTAGTTATCATGGAAAAAGTTCACCATCTAAAAAAACTCTGAATTCCTGTCTTACTGCTCTTCCCCAAACTTCTCACATTCCCATACCTTAACAGCATGTTATATACTTCATCTGCTGATTTTCACTGCTTAAGGCTTAACATACTGTCAAACAACACTTATCTGGAACACAGAAATCTTTAAGCTCACAACTTCTAACGTGACCTCAGCTTCTAATAGCAGTAATTACATGCAGTTTGCACACGTTACCAGAAAGCATATCAGCAAATGAAGCACTTTCTTCAATATGGTATAAAAAGGCAAAAAAATTGCACACTGCACCTCTGGGCAGTTTAAGCACTGTTGCATCAACAGTACCTTTTTGGACTTCAACTGAGGCACCAACATGAAGAAAATTAATCAAATACCTGTTTACAGAACTGAGAACTAAATCCACAAGAATGCAATATTAATACTGTAGTTAAAACCTTAAATTAGACCTTATATCCCTACATAATTTCTCATCCTAACACTCAGTTACACCTAAGCCGTCATTTTATAAGCTTTCACATTCACTTTCACAAAAACACATTGAAAAGTTTCTCAGTGACAGTTCAGAATGACATCCTTTAATGCACCACACGTGCCTGCTGCTATGCAAACCGAGCTTTAACTGTCATGCTGTCAAGAAAAATGATAATTCCCAAGTTGTATCTATCTTTTTAAGGAAGTAAGAACTACAGAATATCTGACAATAGAAAATTGTTTCACACATTTAAGAAATTCTGCTACTTGCATGAGAACTCTATGAGAAGTTATGTTTGAAGCTAACAATGCTAAGAACACCAAAAGGCACTACAAAACAGAAAGGTGGAAAGTGTTTCAAGTTCTATGTATGCTCATAGTTCATTCTCTTTTTCAACCTTCTCTTAATTTAATGCAGTATAACAGTCCGTGAATATAGGAACTGAGTATACATACAGTAGTCCCAAAGCTGCACTGGGCCATGCAGCTTCTTAGGGAAAATATAACTATGTGCTTATTAAAAACTACTGTCAAGATGAAAATCATCGTAAGTGTATTGCCTTATACATAATCATTGGGATTACCTGCAGTAACAGATGAACGATGCTCAAGCTCTTCTCCCTGTGATCTCCTAAATTTGGTCCAAAACTCTTTATATTATAATCTCGTGCAATTAATCTCGTTACATTTGATTACTTCCTTTGGCTTTTGCAACCAACACTGAGGCATTACACTGGCACTGTGGAGATTTGGAAGTAAAACATTCCCAGCTACAGCTGATACAACCCTTGAGGCAGATTCCCGCTGATTCTCTCCAGTTTAACCCATGATGTAAGTGCAGAACAGTGTTGATGGAGGGGACCATTTCACTTCTGAAACGGGAAATCTTTTCACCCTCAGGGCATTTTGCAATGCACACTGCTTTGGGCTGGTTTCCGAAATTATTGATTTTTTTTTATTTCTTGCTTTAAAGTGGTCCAGTGTCGGCTTTTCAGCTTTTAGTAAAGGCACCAGGAACCCGTGGGGCACTGCTCGCTTACTACTCTTTAAATAGAAGAAATAAAGAAAAATAAATAAATCTCAGTGCCTCTGACACTGAACTATGAACAGAGAGCAAGGCATCACCATGGAATACTTGGAGTGGGATTTATCCTCACGCTGCGTTAACTAAAATCTACACAATTTATCAGAAGTTTACGTCGAACCCACAAAGGTCCCGTTAGAAAGCCCCCGGCAGAACGGGATCCGAAAGAAACAGCGTTATTTCGGGCTATGCCACGCAGCCCAACAAACGAACCGAACTCTCCCGCGCGCCGCATCGCACTACTTTCCGGCAACATTTTCCTTGTTGGCTGCCCTAAGCACACCAAGGCTGGCGGGGGGAAGCCAGCAGAGCCCGGCTAACACTGCCAGCCCCGTATACCGCACCCCTTCCCCCCGCCGGCAGCGCACAGTAGCATGAGCCGCCCGAACCACCGCATCGCCCGGGACCCCTCCGGACGGCGCCCGCGGGCCGCCCCGCGTCTCACCCGGGGTGCTACAGGCAACTTTCCGGCCGGGCCGGGATGGGGCGAGGAGGCGGTTACCTGATGTCCCCGCTCGGCTCCAGGGCAGGGCAGTGTCCCCGCAGCCCGCCGCATGCCCGAGGGGATGCCGAACGCCCCGGGACGCAAGTCCTCATCCAGCTTCCTCGTCCCAGCGGGCGCTGGGCGGGCGCCGCGCTCGCAGCCTCGGCGGTGCCGCGGGGAGGGAGGGAGGGAAGGAGGCGGGAGGACAGGAGGCCGAGCGGGGGGCGTGGAAGCCGGCTGTCCCCGCCCGCCTTCCACGCCGCCAGGAGGACGGGCGCCGGCGGGGAGAAGAGCGGCTGGGGCTTCCGCCCTTTCCGCCGGCAGCTCCGAGCTACGGCAGCGCTCGGTTTGCTCGCAGCCCCGTCCTGCGCGGCGGCAGCTCGGCGGCGCACGGCGCTGCCGGCGGGGAGGGCACGGAGCAGCCGGAGCCCCTGGAGGGCGCTCCTGTTCCGCCGGGAGCTGAGATGTGGGGCTGGGAGCGTGGGGTCGTGCGCCTCGGTGGGAAGGGCAAGCGAGGGGCAGAGTTAAAATTTGGGAGCTGCTTTCGTGGAAGACTCAGCTATGAGTTCACAGACTCCCGAGTTAGAAGGGATCCTCGAGGACCATGGAGCCCAACCCCTGGCTCCACGCAGCACCAGCCGAAATCCGGTCCCGCTGTCTGAGTGCTGTCCAAACGCTCCCTGAGCTCCGGCACTCAGGGCCGTGCCCACTGCCCTGTGCATCCTGTTCCACATCCACCGCCCTGTGGTGCAGACCCTGTCCCTCACCCCCAGCTGCCCCTCCCCTGACACAGCTCCATGCCGTTCCCTCGGGCCCTGTCGCTGTCACACAGAGCAGAGCTCAGCGCTGCCCCTCCGCTCCGTGTGAGAGCTGCAGCCGCCATCAGGCCTGCCCTCAGCTGCTCTGCTCTGGGCTGAGCGCATCAGGGGCATCAGCCGCGCCTCATAAGTCTGGGCACGGCAGAGATAGTGAGGGACAGCAAAGGAGCACGAGCAGAACCGTAGGAAGCTGGGGAAGTTGGAGAACGGAAAGTTTGTTTGAAGAAAGCAGGATTTGAGAGATGTGGAGGGAAATTGCTAATGAGAAAAAAATTAGGACGATAAAAACCAGACCAGGCTACTGTTTCTTAAATGGAAAATGACTGAGATATGAGATACGTGAGATTGGAGTAGAGATTACTAATTGTATGCTGAATGTGTTACGAAGTATTCACTGCAGAAATAAGAGGATGGAATGCTGAACATGAATGTAGATACTTAGTCATTTTTTAAACGAACATGGTTCTCTAGGAACCATTTCTTGGATAAAAATCATGTGTCAGTCTGGACTTCCAGGAGCTACTGGGGTACTGGCAAAATAATAGTGCTTAATGGTAATTGTGTAGTGGGTTGTTTGCAGGAGCTGGACATATTGGTCCTTGGGAGTTAGCTGCTTCTCAAACCAGTTATAGCTGCTGAAGATCCTGTACATTTGAAAGATGGAGAACCATCATTTTTAGGTTGTTTCTGAGTTTAGCCGTCCCTGACTTTTCATCATCATGAAGTGATCAAAACCAGTAGCAAACTGTGAAATATTTTGTGAAAGATGTGCAGATTGGTAACAGTTTGTATGTTGTGTAACAGATTTTTTTTTAATGTGTTTTTTTTTTCTTTCTAGAATTTATCTGAATTTGAAATAATTGCACTTTCATGAATACACTTCTGAGTTAAATCAAAATTAGTGGAAAAATAAGTCAATTCTCTTAAAAATAAAAAACCTGCTATATTTCATTAAAGTGTTACTATTGATCAAATTAAATCTTTCTTGCAGAAAAGATTATGCAGAACAAGAACGACATGCTGGAAAATGAAACTACTTCAATAACATTCAACTTGCTAGAACACTACATGTTTTCCTTGTATATGTTTACATATATGTATGTTTTCAGGCATATATGCATTTGTAAACTGTAGTCTTTCTTAGTTATATTCAAATATATTTTGCTACAAGAATCAAAGAGTAGTTCTTGAAGCAAACTAGAGCAAATGAAATATGTACCTGCTAGTTTACAATAATATACATAGATTTGTACAACCACAATAAGATTTTTAAAGTTATCAGTGCAAGCAAAATGTTCACAATGTGCTTGAATCACTGGGACAGTGAATTTGATATGTTGATCACCTAGACTTAAAAGCAGTAATAACCCGTGCATAAGAATCTTTTTTACAGAAAATGAAATATCACGTTGTTGATGGCAACTATGAAATTTCTGGAGAAATCTATTCTTTAGTTCATGCGTTTTTGAAGGCAAACTGTACCGTGGAATAAGCAATGAGTGAGGCATAAATTTATTTGGTTCTGTAGTGAGCAGGCTAACATGTAGATCAGTTTGCTTTTGTGAATACAGCTGAGTTCACCACCTCCTTCCTTGCCTGTCCCCTTCACCTCTCACTTGCCACACTGCTTATGTCTTGTCTTTTTTTTTTTTATTTCTATTTTGATTCATACTTAGCTGTATCAGGAAATTCCCAATAAAGAAACTGAAGGTTGGGAATAGCTTGTACAGGCAGCATGGATCCACCTGAATGCAGCGAGCTTATAGTAACTTACTCCTCCAAAGATACAGTCTTTGGCCTATTGCGTGACTTTTCACTGTGCTGTCATGCTAACCTGTCCTGAGTACCTAGCTACAGAAGTAGACTATGAATCAGCTGTGGTTTTCATGAGGAATTTCCAAACTGAGTAAGTTTAAGGTGTCAAAAATTCAAGGTGGTCTACCTCAAGACTAGTGGGCTCAACAACTGCTCTAGGACTGTGTCATCACCTCCTTCATGCATGAGGATCTATACAAAGTCTAAAGGAGGTGCCTTCTACCAAGCCCCTGGCAGCATATTGGCTCTTTCAAGAAATACACAGATTTATCTGAGCACTGTGATTAGGTATCAGTAATAGATCTCCTCTTGACAACAGAGGATAGGATAGGAGAGTAAGGTGTTTCTTTGTGTTCAGAACTGGTGCCCTTGACTGCGACCCAGCCTGAGTTCCAGAGGACTGAAGCCCTTGGAGGATTTTTAGAAGTATATTTATTGCCTTATACTCTGTAGTAGTGAATATATATTATTTTGAAAACTACCTTTCTCCCTTGGTGCTAGGAAGGCACAAAGATATGCAGGCTCAGGCATGGGAATTCATTTGGAGCTAAGATACTAGTTATTTTNACAACCACAATAAGATTTTTAAAGTTATCAGTGCAAGCAAAATGTTCACAATGTGCTTGAATCACTGGGACAGTGAATTTGATATGTTGATCACCTAGACTTAAAAGCAGTAATAACCCGTGCATAAGAATCTTTTTTACAGAAAATGAAATATCACGTTGTTGATGGCAACTATGAAATTTCTGGAGAAATCTATTCTTTAGTTCATGCGTTTTTGAAGGCAAACTGTACCGTGGAATAAGCAATGAGTGAGGCATAAATTTATTTGGTTCTGTAGTGAGCAGGCTAACATGTAGATCAGTTTGCTTTTGTGAATACAGCTGAGTTCACCACCTCCTTCCTTGCCTGTCCCCTTCACCTCTCACTTGCCACACTGCTTATGTCTTGTCTTTTTTTTTTTTATTTCTATTTTGATTCATACTTAGCTGTATCAGGAAATTCCCAATAAAGAAACTGAAGGTTGGGAATAGCTTGTACAGGCAGCATGGATCCACCTGAATGCAGCGAGCTTATAGTAACTTACTCCTCCAAAGATACAGTCTTTGGCCTATTGCGTGACTTTTCACTGTGCTGTCATGCTAACCTGTCCTGAGTACCTAGCTACAGAAGTAGACTATGAATCAGCTGTGGTTTTCATGAGGAATTTCCAAACTGAGTAAGTTTAAGGTGTCAAAAATTCAAGGTGGTCTACCTCAAGACTAGTGGGCTCAACAACTGCTCTAGGACTGTGTCATCACCTCCTTCATGCATGAGGATCTATACAAAGTCTAAAGGAGGTGCCTTCTACCAAGCCCCTGGCAGCATATTGGCTCTTTCAAGAAATACACAGATTTATCTGAGCACTGTGATTAGGTATCAGTAATAGATCTCCTCTTGACAACAGAGGATAGGATAGGAGAGTAAGGTGTTTCTTTGTGTTCAGAACTGGTGCCCTTGACTGCGACCCAGCCTGAGTTCCAAAGGACTGAAGCCCTTGGAGGATTTTTAGAAGTATATTTATTGCCTTATACTCTGTAGTAGTGAATATATATTATTTTGAAAACTACCTTTCTCCCTTGGTGCTAGGAAGGCACAAAGATATGCAGGCTCAGGCATGGGAATTCATTTGGAGCTAAGATACTAGTTATTTTCTGAATCTGGTAGAAGATGCTGGGTTGAAACATGTCTTAACAGCTTGGTTCATTACTTGAACATTTTGAATTAATCACCATTTGAGCTATTATCCAGCAGTGTGCCCTTGTGGCCAAGAGGGCCAATGGCATTCTGACTTGCAATAAAAAGAGCGTGGCCAGCAGGTCAAGGGAGGTGATCCTCCCCCTCTACTCTGCCCTGGTGAGGCCTCATCTGGAGCACTGTGTACAGTTCTGGGCTCCCCAGTATAAAAAAGACAGGGATCTCTTGGAAACAGTCCAGCGCAGGGCCACAAAGATGGTGAAGGGCCTGGAGGATCTCCCCTATGAAGAAAGGCTAAGTGAACTGGGTCTCTTTAGCCTTGAGAAAAGAAGACTGAGAGGGGACCTCATCCAGGTTTATAAATATCTTATAAATAAAGGCCAGACTCTTTTCAGCAGTGTGTGGAGACAGGACAAGGGGGAACGGACAGAAACTGCAGCACAGGAGGTTCCCCACGAATGTGCGCAAGAACTTTACAGTGAGGGTGACGGAGCACTGGCACAGGCTGCCCAGGGGGGTTGTGGAATCTCCTTCTCTGGAGATATTCAAGACCCGCCTGGACGCCTACCTGTGCGACCTGGTGTAGGGAACCTGCTTTGGTAGGGGGGTTGGACTCCATGATCTCTTGAGGTCCCTTCCAACCCCTATGATTCTATGTTTCTATGATTCTTTATGTCTACAAAATTGTACCTGTATGACCATATTAATCTGTAGGGTGTTTAGTTCTGTCTCTCACGTCTGATGCTGCACTCAGATCATAAAGTCTTAAAAAAAACTTTTGCTCTTTTTGGAGCACTTTATACCTTGTATAAAGTGGTTCCCATCTCTGTCTAGGATTGATAGTAACTATGGAAATATGATGCTAATACTGATAACAGTGACAATGGTGGCAGTATCTGTGCTACTATGAAAAAATTTATATGGGAAGCTAAGAGATACAGAATTCCTATCCTTGAAAGTTCTGTGACAAAAATCAGTAGGTTTTGCTCATACTTGCTACTTGTCACACAAACATTTGCATATTGTGACCTCTGCTAACAATTTAAAGGATGAACATCTGAGTTTATAGTGAAAACGTCCATTCCAAGCATCCAAGCATCTGTTTGTTTTTGCAACTCAGAAATATCTGACTTGAAATGTCTTTCAGTTCTCACTCTTTATTGTACTTAATGTCACAGGTGTATGTTATTAGCGTCCTTCACAAGAAATTTTAAGCTGTAACATTAAGAATGTAGATTCATCCACCTTGATCACCTTTTTTTTGCCTAAAGAAATCAGTTTTTCATCCTAGAAAAGCAGGAAGGAGCAAAATTTTCTTATTTGTTTGTATTTTACATTCGCACAACAACCATGAAAGATGAAAAAAAAAAACAAAAACCCTCTTGTTACCTCTGAAGAAATCTCAGTATTTTAAATCCTCTGTGGATGCAGATGCCTAAGGCTCAGCCCTGAAGCAGATACCTAACCTCCTGAGGCATGTAGAAATTCAGACAGACTCTTCATTTTTTCTGATGCCTGTTGCAATTCTAGCTCAGTTTGTGGAATCTGTCATCGTCTGTCCAAGTTGTTCAAGCATCTTGCGCAGACTACAAAGAACTAAGCATATTTCTTGAGCCCTATGGGGAATGTTTTTGGAGATCCTTGTCTACCCTTGCTGACATCACGGGAGCTTAAGCAGGAAGCGTTTCAAAGTAACTGAAGTTTTCAGTTTATTCTGGTACCTGCTACACTGAGGGACACAGTATGTATGTACCAGCTCAGTCCAAGGTTCCTTTCAGTGCAAACCTACTGGGTTCCACTAGAGGAAGCTCAAACAGGATAGCTTCTTTGATTGTTCCTGGAAGGCAGAGTGCACGAGGACCATTCCAAATCACATTTCCTCTGTTCAAAATCCCGTCAGATTTTGCATGTATTCATTACAACCTTTCATGCTCTGTTGTGTCCTTTATTTCTTTTGCTTTTTTATTTTTTATTTTATTTTTGAATATACATACCAAAGTTCTTACGTCAGTGGAATTTTACTGTAACTCATTCGGAATAATATTTTTTTTTTTTTGTCTTTTCATACCTTTTAGATCTGGCCATATTTTAGAGCATACAAAGTACTCATTTCTACCAATTCTCTACCAGTTAATATTATGTTATTTTCTTCTCAGTTGTTAATTTCGTCTTTATTTCTCTATCCATGGGGAAAAGGGTAGACTAATTAGATTTTAAATGCCATAGTGTAGTTCTAAATAAGGGATTATTCATTAAAAATTAACCTTTTGTTATGACAATTCTTGGTATAATAAGGCACACATTGACTGTAAGTTTATTTATTTATTTAAATTCCTTCGGCTTAAGCAGAATTAGTTATGTAATATAGGATGAAAAATGAGGCATGAAAGTGTCACTGTAAAGCAAGTAATCATTTCCTATTGTTATATCTTATGTAGTGTATTATGCTTAAACTTGTTAAACAATACCACGACTTCTTAAAAATAAATATTTAAAAATATGTAAAAATAAAAAAAAAATGTATTTTTGTAGTTGTGCTAAGAAAATAGTTATTTGCTACAGGTATTCAAGCTGTGGTCGTAAGCAAGTTCTCTAATGTTCATTAAATTGCGGTGGACATGCATGTTGTATAACAGTTTTATTTTTAATTTTTTACCACTAGCAGCATAGCAAGAATTTAGCCTTCCAGGACATTATACAGGGAAATGTGATTTTCTCAAAGTCTTTAACAGTTCTTCAATACTTTTGAAATTTCTTTTATGCTATTATTCAAACTTCAGCAAGAATGTCATATAGTTCTGGAGAGGAGTCATCCTGTTTTGTTAACTCACTAATTCCTGTGTCATCCATTTGAATCCATGCCCAGCGTATCATTTTTTTTTAATGTACTTAGTAATGGGTGTGGGGAGCGGGCATGAGCTGGTCTCTGTCAAATGGGTACAATAATGGTAGTAATAAAACCTATTGCTTCAGCTATGTTTCTACATTAAAACATTATTTTACAACATTCTTCTATTGTGCACTAGTTTTATGTAATTACTCTTGCTGTCTTGTGCTGTATCTGACATAAAAATTGATATCTGATTTATATTGCTATGAGCATCGTTGTTCACCAATTCTTTATTTTTGAGGATGCAGGCAGCATGTACAAGGACCACAAGGAAAGTCAGTATAAATAAATAAAATATTGTTTGTCACAACAAATAATACAAATTGTTGCATAATAATACTAGCATGAACATGTCATGAGTTCTCCAATATTTCTTTTCTGCTATGTGTATATGCTGTTCACTTCTGCTGCTGTACTGAATATGCTTGTTTATATACATGGTTAGACATTTACACAGTGGACAATTAGTTTCTGTAAAGTAATACATAGGGAGAGTTCTTTGATGGTATCTGAAGATAAAGATATTTGGAATAATTCATGAGACACAACATAGGATCTATTACAAGTGTCATCAAGACTTGTACTCCCATGCCACAAGTGAAACAATGATGTGCCTGTTTCTGGCCTGAGAAGAACAAGAAAAAATAAGACTGCTACAAAATCATCATACTCTTTTAGAGTAGTTTAAACCTAATTAAATCTGATTTCATCCTGTAGTGTAGAGACTACAGTGGTATTTAGAGGAGTGTTCCTTCATGAGGGGTGAGTATTGCAATACGCTCTAATTTTTAATGTTGTGCCTATGGAAGTATTTCTACTCTGTTCTTGCAGAAATACAGAAAGAGTCTGAATGTATGTAGATGACTCTGAAAGTGATGCCACCTATTTATTTCCATGGAAACTACAACAGATACAAAGAGCAAAACAACATGTTTTGATAGAGAAGATTCTCAGCTACAGAACACTGGTTTTCAACATAGTCATCACCATTAGCTCTGCATTTTCGTCAGCACTGAACAAGAGTCTACGTGCCACACTGAAAAGAATCTGCATAAGTGGAGGTGAACCACTGTTACTTTTGCTACTTCTGAAACGCACCACCCAACACCTCACTGTGCCCATATCCACTGTTTGGTCTCCATATATGTTCACTGTGTTGATGAATATCAGTTATTTATTTATTTGTTTGTTTGTTTATATTTTTATTTATTTATTATTATTATTATTATTTTGCATGAGGGAATTTAGTTCCACACCTTTGCTTCATCTACATTTCCATGTCAGGCACCATTCTGTCAGTCTGCCTCTCTGCTGCCATCTGTCATGCAGGAACAACACATGATGGAAAGTTGCTGAGAAAGTTCAACTCTACTGCCATACCACCATGCCTCTGACGTCATGGACCAAAATAATAAATAATAGCATAATAAAAGAGAAGACATTATTTTTGGAGCAGCCTTTGTAACTTGCAAGCAAACATAACAGCTTGTGAGAGATCTCAGTCTTGTGTTTCTACAGTTCTGAAATACAATTAAGATAGATTCATGTTCCCACTGAAAAAGATTGAATTGCAGCAAATGACAGCCAGAATAAAATAACTGACTTTGTAAAATTAAAGCCTAGCTGCACAAAAATACAAGAATTGAAGTAGTCATGAAGAAAGCCATTATTGTATCACAGGATTCTTTTTTTTAACATAAATTTTCTCCCTTTTCTTAAAAAAAAAAAAAATAGTATCTCATCCTTTAACATTAAACGTACATTTTCTCCGGGTTAGGAAAAGATTCTTCACCAGAAGGCAGTGAGTCACAGGCTACCTAGGGCAGTGGTCACAACCCCAAGCTGGCAGAGTTCAGGGGATGTTTGGACAGCAATCTCAGAAATGGGATTTGGATTTTAGGTGGCTCTGTGCAGAGTCAGGAGATGGACTCAGTGATCCTTGTGGATCCCTTCCACTTGGGATATTCCACGATCCTGTGATTCTGTGATTATATGATATTTTTTTCTTAAGCAGAAACTGAAGTCATTAAAAAGGACAACCAAATGTGTTTTGCTTCTGTGTAGCCAGTGCAGAACATAAGGATTCTTTCCAAAATATAAATTCATTTAGCATGAGTATAGTAAAAAAGGCAAGAGTTGCTTATACAGACATGGGAAATATTTCAAACTCTCCTATGAAGAACACTGTTCCTGATTCTACTATATTATTTCAACCTTCGGCATTATTAAGGGCAATCATAAGTATAGTTCCTTTTTAACTCGTTATTTCTGGTGTCCATAATTCCACTGTTGAGTTTCTGAGCACATTAGTTTCATTCTTAGAACTGATGAACAGTGAAGGAAAGAAAGGTTAGCTACCCTTCTGCAGGCAGTTTTTCTCTGCTTAACCTAAGTGTTTTTTTGGATTTCATTACAGAAAACCTATCTCTCGTACATTTTGTATGACTTAGATACCTAATGCAGGTTCCTACTTTTCATTCTGAGCACTAGAGTCACCATTAGCTATGAGGATCAACAGAAAATGTTATGCGTTCTGGTGGGAAATAAGTATTGGTATATTTTAATAATATTTTTTATATTTTTATTTGTTCATTTTTATAATGATTTTAAAAATTCCTTTTATGGAATCATCATATAATTCAGATTGAAAGTGACCTCTGGAGGTCATCTAATCCATTCCCTGCTTAAAATGGGCCAAGTTAGGTCAGCTTGTTCAGCACTATCTCCGGCTGAATACAGAATATCTCTTAAGCATGTACATTTTACAGCCTCTCTGGGTAACTTGATCTGGGCTTTGATAGCTCCCATGGTAAAAAATTTAACAATTTCACACATTCCAGTCTGTGTCTGTTACCTCTCACCATATGACTGCACACCTCCAAGAAGAGTTTCTGTGTTTTCTGTATCTGCTGATCAGTTCAGCTCTGATTGCAGAACCATCCTGTATACAGAATATATTCCCAACTGTCCATTTATTTCTATAAAATACTGGGACAAGCAGAGACACCAAGTGCTCATGTGTATCTAAAAGTAAATCTTTATGTTCACATTATAATTAGTGGAGTTCTGAGACTTGATTCATTTGCTCACAGACCTAAGAGAATGTGGAGTACTCTTGCATATAGGAGACATCCATGGGGGTCTAACAGATGGGAGACAGGACTTGTGGGAGACCTCTGTTCTAGGATGGCAGCAGGAGTCAGGTTAAAACACCCCACCGTATCTCAGCCTGTGGTAACGATTTCCTGGATACCTGAAAGCTTGTTACATACCTATTTCATTTTTCACATGAGGGGAAACTATGGAAACCTTTTCGCCTTTCTGCTACTTCTACTTCTGTGTGCACTAGTATGTCAACCTACTGTCATGATTCAATTATCACCTAATTTGAAATGTGCTTGATTATGAATTGCAAACTTTATTAAAATTAATTTAAACATAAATAGTAATTCAGTATTATACACTGATGTCATTCAGTGTAACTAGCAAAGATGCTTTTTCCATACTTCACTGATGCTTATTTCAAAGTAGTGAAAAAATGTTTCATTAAATATTTTATCGAAATGTAATGAAAAGTACAAGTCCTTCCTTACACCCTTTTTTTGTAGTATGTGAAGAGCACATTGCAGACTTTTTCTCCTCTTTATGTTAGGCTTAATTACTTCTTGCTTTCCTTTGGCCATCTTTTTACAAATAGACATATATAATAGACATCTACTTAAATATAGCCATACATTTATCTTCTGCAATGTGCACAACAATACATCATCTCATTAAGTGATTTGAGAAGAACATAATGAGCATCTTTGGAATGTAAGCTTTATTGTATGTAGGAGCTGAAGTCTTCATAACTATCTTTGAATGCCTTTCTTGACTAGTGGGATTAATTATATATCTCACAGATGCCTGTCATGCACTCTGTTTATGCTATAGGGAAATGAAATAGGATAGTTAATTTTCTTTTATTCTGTTAAAATGCCAAGGTTTAATTAAACTGCTTCAGCTTAAGTATTGCACAGCTACTTTCAGCTGTCATGAAGCATACTAGAAATTGATTTGCCATTGCCTACATGCCCAAGAATGCATTCAGCAGGCATTGTAATTTCACTCAAAATTGTTTTTATTAATCATAGCTGCTTTCCAATTTATAAAATTTGTATGAGAAACAGAGTGTATTAAAATAAGTTTCATCCATATGTTCAGGGAGTAAAAACAATGCCGGTGCCAGATATCTGAAATTTACATTCGGTTTTGAATAACAATTGTCTTTTTTTGTATAGTTGTTGCTGCTTTTATATGAGTAAGATCTTTACAGCATTGAAATTTCATGCATTCTTGGAGATTTTATATAATTATTTCAGCTATAAAATAACGATTAGGCAGTACCATGAATTAGCAAGACTGTTACAAAGCAATAAAGCCATCATTTTTACAATTATGAGAAATAAAAACATAGCAACAGACAATGAAAAGTAACAACTCACTTGAAACAATACTTATTTATATCTAATGCATAATAGCCATAATCCAGAGTATTTTGAGAACTGTTGGAACAAGTGACAGTAAGGTTGCTCAAGTATTCTATACCTAGCCTGGTGTCCAGTGATCTCAAAAAATCCAATAACCATTGTGAATAACAGAATACAGCAACTTCTGAATCCGTATTTCCATTAAAGAAGCACAAAACCTCAATGCAGAAGGAAACTTGAGGACTATAGGAATCCCTTTAAACAGTCATTCTAAACTAGTGTTAATATGATCCTTTCCCTTTCTAATACGTATTCTGTAACCTAGAATTTTCTAGTGAAGGGCCTAGTTGAAAGCTCTGTACAACTTGCTTTCAGCACACACAGAACTGTTTGGCAGTACTGAATATCAGCTTCTGTGCTAATGAAATGGAATGATGTCCCGTGAAATGTAGCTATTTCCACATAAATTGATCAAAGAAGCCTAATCCTGAACAATTAGTACTGTCTGCATGTGCTTACATGCATGGGTTGAGATCCTTGTATTAGGCCTGTTTTGGGATTTCTGTTTTCGATGCAGGCTTCTTGTTTTCCATCTCCTAAAGGTAGCCATATTATTATTTTTTTAGTTTCTTTTTCTGTGATTAAAGGAAATTCTGATGCCAGGAGAGCATAAAAGTTCTGACATTTTTTAGTAAAGATACTGATGACAGTTGATGCTACCCTATAACTTACTTATGGGTAAAATGTTCATTGGGATGGTTGGGTCCAAATACCTGATTCAAATCTGATAGTAGCTGACCTGATCCTCTCTTTCATATTCAGTTCCCTTTAGTACAAAATCAGACGTAATTCTTTTTGAAACACTCTGCTTGGATATGTTTCTCCCTGGTAGTTTGCGGCCACCTAACTTAGTTGCTCTCTTGCTTGTCATTCACGCAGACCTTTATTTTTGACTACCCCTTTCTTCCCTAAGTATTAAACAAGTAATCTCAGTCTGTAGTTTCCAACTACCAAACTTATTAATTGAGAATTGAGCTTTCATGAGTCTCTGAGGAGAGTATGTATGTGAGGTCAGTGCATAGCACTCTCTGAGAGTGATACCGAAGACTACAAGTACAATTTCACCAAAACGTTGCAACAGAAAAAATGAATTTCAACAAACTCATTATGGGGTTCTAGAATATAATTCATGTTATTAACTGTTAAAGGAAAGTGAACTAAATCTTTAAGGACTACAGCAATGGACAGTTTTATGCTATTAAGATGAAGGACAGCAATTCAACATACTGAGTGTGTGTCTCTGAACAATTTTTTATATGGCTGTTGAGTTATTAAAGCAATCACAATTGCAAAAAAAACTGTTGTATAATATTTCTTGTTTTTAGGACCAAGTGGAGTAAGTGGTTCTTAATATCCAATATCATTTTGGGAGAAGGAGTGGGAGATGAATCATAACGTGGTGTAAACTGGCATGGATCCTTTCCTCTTACCAGGTGTGATGTTGATGAGGATTTGGATCATAAACTTTAGATACAGAGAGTTAAATCAGAAAGAAAAACTTTCCTTTCATGCGCATCCATCAAGCACTCTTGTGACATTTCATTTAAAATAAAAAATTCAGCTGATATAACACACCGTAGAATCTCTAAGTAAAATTCTCATCATAGTTGTGTTGTTTCTGGAACACTGGAGATTCTTGCATTTTAATTTTCCAAGGTTTGTCTACCACACTTGGTTTATTTTAGAAGTGCACACTGTGAAGCTGAAAATACTTTTCTGGGAGATTACCTTCACTTTTTCCCTTTGCTTCAACTGTCGTCTGCCTCAAATACAGTAAGTGACATTATTTCATACTCTTTCATGCAGGTATGAACTTAATAGACTCACAGGAAAAGTGATCATTAGATGACTGACTGTAGCTTGATTGCCTCTGGATAACTCTCACAGGTTTATTGCTTTATTTTAGCAAAGAGTGGAAGCTACCAAACCTCACACTGCAGATTTATGAATCCAGCTTCCACTGATGTCAGAAAACATCCATGTAGCAATAAAATAGCCAGTGCTTGCATATTCATAGATCACCCCGTAAATAAAAAAAGGAACAGAGCATGGGAGAATCAAACACAGAATACTGTGGTGTTTGATAATTTTCAAGGAGATAAATGCCATTGAAGGGGAAAAATGTCTTTTAATTGGAGGATGAAATGAAAAAGATGATGGCAAAAAAAGCATGTTAATTAGTAGAATTTATTTACTCATTATTCTTTCATTTATTCATTTGATAAAACCTTTAACTAAGTATAAGTGATTCTAGAATGAGTAGGTAGAATGACACAAATGAAAACTCACATTGTCCCATCTCCTTTCAGAGTAGCAACACTATGTCATACTCACCACTGTTCTTCAGCAGTGTACCTGCCTGACAGGTGCATACTTACATATTCATAATGCTTACTTGCATTAACAGAATTTGTATGTGTATTTATTGAGAAAAAATATATACATTTAGGCTTACATAATAGATGTTAGGAGCTGCATATACCTCTTTTACTCCCCCTGAAATTTCATGAATCAATCCTGGAAGATTCCTCATGCATTTTCCAGTTTATCTTTAAATTTCATGGACATTTATTATTTGTTGCAGCTGTGCATAGTTTTTTTTTTTTTTTTTGAAATATAAAAGGTGGTGGTGTCAGGCTGACAAGAGAATAATGTGTATTGAAATTAATTAGAATCAAGCAGTAAAATGATGTTTGTGTTTCCTTTATGACTCACATGGAAACAGAATAAAAATGGAAACAGATGGAAACAGAATAACAATAGAAAAGGTGAAATCAGAAATAACCATTTAGTTACCCTTCAGATTTGGAGTTTATAATGATGTGTAACTATCTCTGTAGATGTGTGCAGTGTAGCAGTGTGAAGCTGTAGATGGCAAACAGCCATCTTTCAAGAATGAATTCTTAACATTTTTTTCTTTTTCTATGTTATTAGTTTAAAATTTGCTATGACACTGCACAATAAGTACTTGTGAAATAGTCACAGGATCACAGAATATTCTGAGTTGCAAGGGATTCACACAAGACCACCCAAAATCCTAACCTCATGTCTGAGAGAACTGTCTAAATGCTCCCTGAGCTCCGGCACCTCAGGGCCATGCCCACTGCCCCCGGCAGCCTGTTCCAAGCACAACTTGCTTTCTTCACCACTCTTGTAGTCCTGCTTCAGGTACACTCTGATAGTTTTGTGTCCTTCCTAAATCAAGCACTGCATTTTTATTAAACATGGTGGAATTAGTTGCTCTTCTGTGCAGTTAATTATTCCTCTCTAGGAATAATGTAACAAGGGGCTGGAAGATGGAGAGGTATTGAATAATGCCAGACGGGCAAATGGAAAGATTAATCCTAAGCAGCATTTTTTTTGTAATGATTTTGGCAGGTAATATTTGAAAATGTAAAGCCTTTCTCCTCTCCATTATGTCTGCGGGTATGTTAGCATGTGTCTCTGTTACATCTGCTATACAACTCCAGTGTGTTTATTTGCAGAGGTGCTCCCAGTGATGCACTGATTTTCTAAGAACTACTTAGTTAGTTGTTACAAAAAGGTAATAGTAACAACTCTATTTTGTGCTCATGTCTCATGCCCATTCCCACCAAGAGAAGGCCTGAGTGGGTTAGCATTGCTATCATTGTAATGTTAGTGGTACAAACAGTATTGCATTGCAGCATTAGGAAATAACTGTAGGGACATATTGCAGCTTCACCGGTTTTATCTTCCCAGGATGGAACGGGTTATCTCTACAGCAAACTAGTTCCACATATGGTTTTTCACGTCATTTGGTCATTCTTGGTTGAGAACTGTGACAGAGAGGATTGCTTCAGCTTGATACAGTTATGCTGAAGAAAGTATATCATGAGGATTATCCTGACAGATGCTCTGTCTCATTAATTTTAAAAATCTCATTAAATACACGCAGTAAAAGCAGACTCACAGTTAAATGGTCGCATAGTATCTCTCACATCTGTAGTCTCTCTTTGGAGTTGGCTCGATGTTAATTTATGAAAACTGGGGAGTGAGGATGCACAGTGCAGTACCGTTGCATCCTGTTTTCCCAGATGTTTTCTTTCTGTTTGTTTCAATCTGAATATATCACTGACATGTCTCATCAAAGATCATCACAGAAGCATGCTGCCACCTGGCTGTTCTTATGAGACTAGATTAATTTTAAGATTAATTTTGTTATAAAAAGTATTATTTGACTGATTTCTGATCTTCACGGCCTTAGAGGTCCCTTTTTATGAGTAGCTATTCTGTCAGGGTTTGTGATGGAACATAAAACAGTTCTCTGCACCACAGTGCCTTTCGAGATGTTGTAATGCTGATTGGAGCTGACATGTTGATCCCATTTCAAATTTTCTGTGATGCACATTTAATAATTATCTGATGACAAAGGTCTCCTCATAGCAGACTTTGTTTCCCTAGACTTAATGAAAATCATACTCAAAGTACATTTGGCTGGTATCTTGTCCTTTATCATTTGGAATTTATAGAGGTACTGATGCATAATAGAGCAGAACAGACTGACATCCGAATCACAAAAAAATAACCTATTCCCTGGAGAATATGGAGGTGATCTGGTCTTCCCATTCATACTTGAAGTAATCAAGAAAATAGGTTAGCCTATATCAAGTATTTTACATGCAAATAATTAAAAATTTAAAAGAAACTCATAGGTCACACAGGTTGAGTACAGCCTATCTATGATAGAGATATGATATCATATGATGAGAAGTAGTATGTCTTCATGCTTGTACACTTCATCCTCTGGACTGTAAAACTTGGTTTACAGTGTGGGTGAGCCAGATAGGAGAACAAATTCAGAATTTATATGGTGTTTTTGAAAAATTTATTCAAATGTGAGAGTCATAGAACCTCATATTACTTGGAAAAGGGAATACTAACAATTTTGATGCACAGATCTGTTCTAGTTAATAAAATTATTTTGGATTTATGTTGACTGTCTGAGAACAGAGTGCGCAGGTCACTGATTGCATCCATAAAACAGAAAGCTTGCTAGTTGGCAGAGGTGCATATTGTCTCTGTCTCCCAAATGACAGACATAATGATTAGGTAAAAGGAAAAAGGAATAGAATGAATCTTGTAGTAAAGTAGGCAATACTAAATTGCGCAAAGAACAACTGATTAATGTAGATGCATTCTAAATAAATGATTGATTAACAAGAATGGCTTGTACTTGAATTAAGTCACATTTTTCACTCAAAAACTCTGTGGTCTCACATTTAAAAGCTGTGTATAATTACAATGATTATATATGCAAATCAGATAATGACACACACAAGTAGCCACTTAGATGCACAACTATCCATTTGCATATAAATTTGCATGCAGTCACATTATAGTCTCATTAAGCATGGAACTTTGATTAATTATGTGGGCACAGTCATCCTCTGAAGGAAATAGAACCTAAGATAAAAATAGCTCATAAGCATAATACAAGGTGTCTATGCATCTGAAAGCAAATTTAAAATTGCATGGATAAACCTTAGTTCAAGCATATTCTAACCTTTAAATGCTTAATTATACATCCTTAATGTTTTTGTTATTGCTGTTGTTTTTTTAACACTGCTTTTAAGTTATGTAATTAGTATTCACACTGAACTGTACATCTAAACATTATTTTATATATTTATATATATGAATAGATTTTTAAGGTGAGATCACATCCTTGAGATTTTGAAATATATTATTCAGGTTACAATGATCAGTTGGGGAAATAATAGCTCTTTTTCAAAAAGGGTGGTCAAAAAGTGAACAGATAACTTTGACACCTGTCTCATTTTCACAGAGTGACTTAGATGTTCAGAATCCAATGGCAGTGAGTGCCATTGGAGCTAAGACTCTAGAACCCCTTGCTTATCTCTGAGGATTCTGTGCAAATCTCTGTGTCTAAGGAATTTATTTTGATAGTTGTGTAAATGCTTAAAATGTACATGAATAATCAGTGAGAATGTAACATTATATTTGGCATATAAATTGCTCATGGCTACATCTGTCTACATCTAAATGTCTTTGCAAATCTGACCTCAAATCACTTTTCAAAAGACTGTGTCTAAAAATTCCAAGCAACCTAGGTCCTTTAGAATTCTGAATCCATATATTAACTCAGCAGATTTGAAATTTTTTCATCAATCGTCCATCACAAAGTGCATAAATTAGTTTTAAAATCTTGATGTTTAATGTTTATTGTAATCAGTGTAGCACAAAAACCTTTGGAAAAAAATCTGGAAAAATGAGGTCCTAGTTTGTAACTGATTTTTCTTTAATCTATAAATATTCCTATATTGTATCATCTTTGATTGTAAAATGCATTCTGAAGTGTTACTGAGGAAGAGTCCCACAGATCTGTTGATCAATCAAGGTACTACTTTCATTTTATAAATAATTTTAAGGCAGATTTTATTTTCTCCCTTTCTTTTTTTAAAATAAAACTTTAGAGTCTACAGATAAAGTGAAAAGCTGTAAGACTTCTATGGGTGCCTGGAACTATTAGTTTAAGTGTCATGACAGCTTGGATGCTCTTGCCTCAGTAAACAATTAGAAGGGGCTATTGGATAAGTGGTCTTTCAGGGTTTACAGCTGTGATATATAATGTCTGAAACTCAGTGAACCCTAAGCCCCTCTACCAGCTGTTGCTCTTGAATAGCTTTCAAAACAAGCATTACATTTTAAAAGTGAAATGACAGCTTTGTTATCTTTTACTGATGAAGTATGACTGAGAATAATAAAATGTTTGAGTAAACTTTTGTCTGTAAGTATTTTTTATGAACTTCTGTGAAAAAATGGGGGAAAAAAATCCTTTGTTTTAGCCCTTGAAAATTAGAACATATAATTCAGCTTTCTTTCAACCTTGTGAGAGCTTTTGAAGAGAGACCTAATGTTTCTAACCACTGAATCATAGAATAGCTGAGGTTGGAACGTACCTCTGGAGATCATCTAGTCCAACAGATGCTTAGCAGAGCCAGCTGCAGCAGGTTACTCAAAGCCATTTCCAGTCAGGTTTTGAGTATCTCCAAGGACAGACTCCACAACCTTTCTTGGCAGTGTGTTCCTGTACTTGATCACCTTTGTGATAAAAAAAAAAACAACTTTCAGGTGTTTGAATGGAATTGTATTTCCTATGACAGTGAGCCACTGATTGGCTTGCTCTCTTGTTCTCTTCCCCCCATCAGGTCCTTATAAACAAGATTCCTCATGAAGTTCTCTTCTTGAGGCTAAACATTTGCTCCTTGCATGCCACATGCCTCAATCCCTTACTTGTACTTGCAGTTTTTCATTGAACTCACTCCACATCTTTTTTGTACCAGTTTGCCCAGCACTGGACACTGCACTCCCTATGTGGCCTCCATAGGGCTAAGGGGAGAAGGATCACCAACCTGGACTTCTGGTAATATTTTCTTCAATAGTAACCAGGATGCTCCTGACCTTCTTTGCTGTGAGAATGCATCACTGGCCTATTTCCCCAGCCTGTTGTCCGTGTGAATGGCAGCACAGATATCTATGCATGAGCCTTTCCTCTTACTTTTGTATCAGAGAGTACAATCTGTCCCACTGTTCTGCTCATTAATGAAGTTGCTAAGCAGTATTGACTTGGTACTGACTCCTGGATTACTCGTCTAGTGGCTGGCCTCCAGCTAGATTTCCTGTTACTGATAACAGGACATTGAGAGTGTCAGTTTAGCAAGTTTTCAGTTCACCTTACTGTCCACTTATCTAGCCTGTACTTCATTAGCTTTTCACGAGAATGTTAAAG
The DNA here is from genome assembly GCA_013399175.1 of Odontophorus gujanensis. Classification (NCBI taxonomy): domain Eukaryota; kingdom Metazoa; phylum Chordata; class Aves; order Galliformes; family Odontophoridae; genus Odontophorus; species Odontophorus gujanensis. The sequence continues at coordinate 107,037 of VXAB01013487.1, forward strand.
GATACAGTACTGAAATGCTTGCTCAAGTCAAGAAAAAAATAGCATACAATTCCTTGTCTACTAAGGTACTCATTTCATCAGTCAAAGCTGTCACATTGTTCAGGCATGATATTCCCTTTGTAAATCCATGTTTACTCCTCGCAGTCACAACTTTGCCATTCATATTTGGAAATTGCTTTTGGGAGTATTTGATTCATCACTTATCTAGTTTGAAGTGAGGCTGACTGACTGTCCTGCAGTTCTCCTTTTTGAAAATAGGTTAGATATTTCCTTTCTTTGAGTTGTAGAATCATAGCACTGTTTGATTTGGATGGGACCCTGAAAGGTCATCTACTCCAAAATCCATGCAGCGAACTGGCACTCCAACAGTTAGATCAGGTTACTCAGAGTCTCATCCAGCCTGACCTTGAATGACTAGGAATGAGGCTACGTGGATATCATTTATGAAGATATTAAAGAGCAGTGGTCCCAGTACTGAACCAGAGGGATGCCACTTGTCACTGATCTCCATCCAGACATGGAGCCATTGACAACCACTCTCTGGGTGCAATCTCTCAACCAGTTGCTTTCTGTCAAAATATCCATGCATCATATTCTTATTTCTCCCACTTGGGAAGAACGATGTGAGGAACCATATCAAAGCCCTTGCAGAAGTCCAGGTAAATGTCACCAGTAGCAGTCTGTCTAGTTGTGCAGGCACTCCAACATAGAAGATGACCACATTAGTCAGACAAAAGTCCAGGAGTATGATTTTCAGTTTTATTTTGTCTTTCTTACTCTTTCAGGAACTTTTGAAAAATGATCTATTCTTTTTATTTATTTATTTATTTATTTGTATAAATAACCATATTTAATAGGTCTTAAAGCTCAGTTACACCTGCAAATATTGGTGGAATGTTAAGTATAACAACAATTATCTACTCTTGAATACAGAAAATGAAAGATGCTTAGTACTTAGTACTCTTGGAAGACTAGTGATAAAATCATATACCAGCAATAGTGAAGAAAAAAAAAGAAAAAAGAGAAAAGTAATAAATCGTCAGAATAGATGCTGTGCTAAACATTATTACTGGTAGTGACTTTTCAGCTTGTAACAATTAATATTATCCCCATGTGCAGTACTAGAAGGAAACCCTTCCCAGTGCAGTGACGGAGCACTGGCACAGGCTGCACAGAGAGGTGGTGGAGTCTCCTTCTCTGGAGACGTTCCAGACCCGCCTGGACGCCTACCTGTGCAACCTGGGCTAGGGAGCTGCTTTGGCAGGGGGTTGGACTCCATGATCTCTGGAGGTCCCTTCCAACCCCTACAATTCTGTGATTCTGTGATTCTGTGAAATATCTGAATATTTAAAGGAGCCATAATAGGTTATTTTGGTTCTTTGTGGGTGTCAGTTCTTAATAGAAAACAAATGAAAATCACTGGGTACGAAAAAAATATTCAACATTTAAAATGCTTTTGACTTTGTGGTAAATAGAGTTGTGTGTATAATAAATGGGAAGACCTCTACTATTGCAAATTCTTCAAAACAGAACTGTATACATCCTTAATGTGATACAAGACTGCATATTATAATGGCAAATTAGAAGCTAAAAATAATAATAATTAAACTTCCATATTAAAGCAGATACTTAAGAAAACCTTGAAAACTCCACAATGATCTCCATTTTCCTGTGCTGCACATAGGTACAGTACCTACCTTCAGTATGTACACTAAATTTGCTTACATCCTTTTGCCTGCCCCAAATGACATGTGAATCCCGCTTTTCATTTCTTCTTGTCATGGTTTTATGATTTTCGGTATTGGTATTCCACATCATAACATCATGTAGTGCATGAGAATTGAAGAGTTAATGCTCCAACTCCATGGATCATTGATAGTTATGGGTATACCTGTCTCAGAAGAGAAGAAGAACTACGTTCCCCAGAGGACTTTGCATTGCTTTGTATTTTTAGATTTTTCCGATCAGAGGGAAAGATAAAAACTGTTTGTGTGACATGAGACACTCTCTTTCCTTTTGGATCGACTCAGCAGTGGGTGCTTGCTGCCGTTTCGCCCTCAGCGTTTAACATAAGGCCTTCAGTTTACTGGAAATTCTCTCTTGCTCATTTTATTTGATTTATTAGCTTCAATTCCAATTTTATTGTATTATATTGTGTTATTTTGCTTTCTAATATCTTATTTAGTAAATCAGCTTTCCTCCTCAGATCGCTGCTGCTGTTTTGTTTCTAGGACCATCTCTCTTTTTTCCTTTTCCCTTTCCCCCTTCCCCTTTCCCAGGGCATGGGTCCATGGGTCCCCTGCACCAGTCATCACAGAACCGAGCTGAACCAGCCCATAAACCGTTGACACTTCTGCACAGGAATGGAGACTTATATATTCCTGAAGCATTATCATAGTTCCTGAATTAATTGAAAGTACAAGGATTAATTTAAGAATATCCATAATACAATAAAAACTAATTTGCATTAATATAATGAGGTGTTTAGTATAAATTATTCTAGTGAGAGTAGCTATGAAAATTGTTTTGAAGGATTTATTTTCCACTTACAAGTTTCTTTCTTAATGAGGATTACATACTCAAAGGGGAACAAGTAATTGATAAAAATAGCTTTTTGCCTTTCAATAATATTTTCACTTCCATTATCTTGTTCTAGACTAAGATGTTAAAGCTTTACAATTCAAGACAATGAAATAATAAACAACCCTAAATCCTCACTGTAGGCCAAAGTTTTACACTGTTAACTACCTGCCTTATAAAACTCACCTAACATAGTTGTTCAAGGTCTCAGAGTTTTCTCCTTTGCTTTGTTCAATTCAATGGAAGCAGATTTCATTTCATTCTATTATGCAATGAAAACAAGTGTCTGAATTTGCCACATGCTAGCGGTTTTATTAATATTATAATAAAATAGTTTACAACCCAGTGACAAAGTTTGGCTGCTGTCAGTGTCAAATTTGCAGCAAATATTAAAAGCAGCCCTTGTGATGTGTGTTAATGTATGAATACTTCTTGGGTACAACCATGGTCAGTTTTGCTCACATCTGTGCACCACCATGATGATACTCACCATAGGGAACTCAGTCTTCTGAAAGCCTGTGCTTAGCTGGTGCAAATGGTATTGTTCTTATAACCACTAAGCACCATTTGTTCCAATCTTGTAAAGGGACTGGAGCAATCTGTAAGAGCCTCAAGTCTCCCCTGGTAAAAATTACACTGGTGTAAAGCAGAACTTAGTTTTGAGATGAGTTTCTATGTTCATGCTATCCTATTTGCTCTGGTCCTCTGTCATGTCTGTCTGGTCCTCTGTCTTGGTCTCTAGGTACCTGATACAGAGATCTTGTACCTGCCCTGCTGATTCACCTCCTCCATCCTTGTCTTCGCAGCTGAGCCATTCAGCTCACAGTAAAACACTTCTGGCACCACGGTGCAACATGGATACTGAACTGATGCTTTTACATCCTTTCTCCTTTCTTTGAGGGGTTCAGTAGTGGTCAAACTGTTGTATACACAAACATTTTCTGCTCATGTAATATAAGTTGTAATAAGAAGCAAGTTGCAGATACTTTCTAGGAGGGCAGGGAAAAACAATTCTGGATGAGATCAGTGGTACAGGCTGAGGAAGAGAAAGTAAATTTTAATATTTGTCTTTTTATTTTTCTTTAACCATACATAAACTATAGCAGTGTCTTTTGTCATTCTTCAGAGAAGGTGAAATATATTTTCTTCAAATCTAACATTCAGAATAAAAGCTTCCAGTTAATTTGGCTTCGTGCTACATTGTATGAGGTGTGAGATAATTAACATCTGTGTTTATAAAAATAATATATTTTGGGTCATGCCTTCTAAAATAAGGTAATTAATTAATGAGGACAAATAGGAAAGCTTCTTTCCCTAGCTTTTGCTTTAGTCTCCAAGAATCAAAGCAACAAGTTTTCCTCATTAATTACCCAATTAAAGAAAAGAAACAACTAAAGATAAACAACAACAGAATGCAGGAACGTGGTAAGGTCTTTTTAAAAAATGACATCTATGTACAACGGATACATTCCATGAAGCTTATGATACTATTCCATGTAGATTCAAGCTACTACCAGATATCTGACCTATTATTTTGAGATTGGAATCACACTTGCTGGCTCTGATCTATTTATGCTACTGAACTGGGTGATATTAGTGGACTGGTTGTACTCTGTAGAGACGGAAAACGTAATGATATCCAAGTTTCAATCAAGTTTGAATGTGGCTGATCACTTTTAGGCAAATAAGTAAATAAATAAATAAATATTATTACAAGAATTCCGTAAATAAATAAATATTATTATAGGAAGAATTAATATTCTAAACTCAGTAGTACAGGCAATTAACTTAGCAGTTCCTTCCAAAGGCTTGTCTTCCCATGCTGATAGCTCACAACTATGTTGTGTTGCTATGTTTTGTTGAACCAATATTTCAAATCTGAACACTTCTTAGTAGGATGTAAAGAGAATGCCTCACATTCCAAAACACACACTTACAAAGTTACTGTCATTTAAAACACAGGAAGTTGAACAAATCACTTCAAATACTTATAGCCTCTTAAGATCTATACATATGTACACATACACAGAAAACATTAACTGCATTTTATTTTTGAATTTTAAGTAAGTACATTTATTAACATTTGTCTAAACAGAATTAAATCAGTTATCTATGTATCACAGAACAGAAGTTTGTTTATTGGATAATTCATATTCAATCTTATTGTTAAGAATTCTTTTCTTTGTATCCACGGAAAAATCGCAAGACTTTCTATGGACTCTAGGTTAGTTTATTGCAGTTTTGAGGAATAACAGCAGATACAGTTCTGAGAAGAGGCAAACAGAGTGAAGGGTTAAAGGAACATTAAGAACATCCAGAATGTTCATTTTATAGAAAATGATCTCTAAAATTTGGAAGAAATCCAACACAAGAAAATTATTATGTGTCTGAGGGATATATAACAGGAAATTACTAACTGCTTAGTTTATAATCAGTTATAGCAACTTGTAAAGAGAGATGAAATACAACTATAACATATAAAGAGATTAAGATGAAGAATCTTGTTTAAAAATAATGTCACCACTATTAAACAGGCAACATTACACAAGAAAAACAGATTTTCCATCTATAAATGCAATTTTACATAAATACAGTCCAGAACAAAAATATTCAATTTTTCAGAAGGTGCTCTCTTTTAGGACTGAAGTACTAGCTTCTTCTCTGTATTCACACTGTGGTATGAACCTCTGATGACACTTCTCTGTCTGTAAGGTCAGTACTCTGTCTCTAAACCGTTGCCCAGTATTTGAAGACCACCAAGCTCAAGAACTTGACTTGCACTTTCAGTAGGCTAAAGGATTTTCTGCAGTAAGTAACCATTTCAAAGCAATATTTGGGGCCAGAGCAGGATTAGGTTGTTTACATAAACATAGATCAATTGAAGCCTCGCACCTTCTGATTTCTGTTTTCAGTAGGAACTTTCTTTTGAATGTATTAAAACAAACAAACAAACAAAAACAAAACAGAAGGAGGAGAGGCTGATGCTATTTAAAACATGACTGGCTATTTGAAAACCTATTCTGTCTACTAATAAGTTCAATGCTCTGTTTTCTACATGGTCTATATGTTTGTTGGTAATAGTTACTGACTAATTATTAACTACTCAGTAATTAATATTTATTGATAGTTAATAGTTAACTCAAATATTAACTACTCAAGAAGACTGCAGACTAAAAAAGCATGATTACACTGCAGGAATGAACTCTGCCCATATTATTTTGACATTTACAGAACTGCCTAATATAACATTGGCTAGCATTTTGGAGTTCTACAGTGTCACAGAATCAGAATGACGTTTCGTAGTTGAATACAGAAGAAGCATCTGGAGGTCACCCAATCAAGCGAGGACACACAGACCAGGGTGATTTCTATGCAGGAGACTTACTCTTACCAAAGCAATTAGATCTTCAGGAAATTAATGGCAGTAAAATGGTGTGTGAATCCTAGATGGCCTTTCATAGAAAATACCTTTATATTTAAAACATTTCAGGCATTAAACACTAATAAATTATCAAAATATCTTACTAATGAATACATCAATATGTGTGAATTCTGGAGACACCTGTAGTCATTTATATTTCCCTCAGTTTCAATTAGGATAAATGTGATGAATTATAAGTAAGTATCTATGATTTAGCAGTGTATTTTTCACAAGATTTTGACAAGCAAGTTACAAATACTCTTTAAAATTTTACTGAGACATCTATGAAATATATTGCAGCTATACATAAATTAATTTATCTATGGCATTTTTTTTTCCTGGAATATAAATGATTCTATAATAAAGTACTAATTTAATTGAAAACTAATTACTAAACACTGGTTGCTACTTCCATCACTTTTCTGATGTCATTAAATCCCATCTTTGACCTTATGCTTTGCTGTCTGGTGTTTTGTTTTTTTTTTCACAGAATACCAGTACAAGCTTATGAAAAGATGACTCATTGAAGAAAAGGAAAATTAAATGAAAAAGTAGGACTTCACACAGTTTTGCTTCCTTAGACATCAAAGATGAAGAGAAACTGTTTCAAAGCTTTCAAATAGCTAAATTATTTCCGCTGCAATTTTTACTGATTCTTTATCAACTCATCTGTGAGATTTACATTAATCATAGTTGGAGACTGAAGTTTCAAGATGTATCCATGGTTAAGAGCATGGAGTTTTGAGGGCCAGTTCTTTAAATACTTGATTCTTTCCTGAAATAGTTGTTTGGCCTCTTTTTGTGGAATGGAAAAGCAGCACTGGGAATTCATACCACATATTTTAGGTAGCGGCTGTGGTTGGAATAGAAGGATTGCCTCACATAGTGCCTTTCTATTGAACCAGAAGGAAGCTTGCTTAGGTAGACCATGTAGGTATTAGAGGTTAAGCACGAGACACTAATTCTTACATATGAAACACTGTGCAACTTACTAGGACCTGCAGGTCAATCTGGAGTGCAAGAAGAAAACGCATAGGCATTGGAAACAGGGACAAGTAACCTGGGAGAAGTACAGGAGTGCTGCTAGACTGTGTAAGGATGGGGTCAGGAAGGCTGACTGACTTAGCCACCAAGCCAGTCTCGATATTTGAACAGTCATGATGGTCAGATGAGGTCCCTGGTGACTGGAGAAAAGGCAGTGTAACACCCAGTTTTATGAAGGGTAGAAAGGATGACTTGGGGAACCATGGACCTATCCGCCCCACTCCTATGCCAGGGAAAATCATGCAGAAGATCCTCCTGGAAGCTATGCTAAGGCACATGGTACAGAGGGAAGTGATATGGGATAAACAACATGGCTTCACCAAGGGCAGGTCCTGCCTGACCGACCTTGTTGCTTTTCATGGTGATGTAACTGGATCAGAGAACAAGGGAAGAGTCACTGATATAATCTATCTGGGCTTTAGTAAGGTCTTTGACATGGTCCCCACAACATCCTTCTCTCCTAATTGGAAAGATATGGATGTGATGAGTGAACTGCTCAATGGATGAAGAACTGGCTATTGTACCGAGAGAGTGGTGGTCAGCGGCTCAATGCCCAGATGGAGATCAGTGAGAAGTGGTGTCCCTCAGGGGTCAGTTCTGGGATCAGTGCTCTTTAACATCTACATCAATGACATCAGCAGTGGGACTGAGTGCACTCTCAACAAGTTTGTGGATGAGACCAAGTTGTGGGGGTGCAGCTGGCATGCCTGAAGGATGGGATACCATCCAGAGAGACCTAGACAGGCTCAAACAGTGGACCCTGGGAGAGCCTCGTGAGTTACAACATATTCAAGTGCAAGATCTTGTACCTGGGTTGTGTCAAACCTCACTAGCAATGTGAACTGTGGGAAATAAGCATGGAGCACAGTCCTGCTGAAAAAGACCTGGTGGATGGGAAGCTGGACATGAGCAGCAATTTGCCCTCACAGCCTAGAAAGCCAACTGTATCCTGGGGTGCATCCAAAGCAGTGTGGCCAACAGGGCAAGAGAGTGATTCTGCCCCTCTTCTCCGTGCTGGTGAGGCCTCATCTGGAGTCCACATGTGGAGCCCTCAATAGAACAGAGACAGACCTGTTGGAGCAAATCCAGAGGTGGGCTTCAAAAATGATCCACAGATTGGAACACCTCTCCTATGAAGACAAGCTAAGAGAGCTGGGGCTTGTCCAACCTGAAGAAGAGAAGGCTCTGGAGACACCTGAGAAAGACCTTTCAGTATCCAAAGGGGGGCATAAGAAAAAGGAACTCATTAGTATGGTCTTCTGTGATAGTAGAAGGGGAAATGGTTTCAAATTAAAAGAGTGGAGATTTAGACTGGATATAAGAGAGAAATTTTTTACAGTAAGAGTGGTGAGGCACTGTAATACTTTGCCCAGAGAGGTGGTGAATGCCCCATCCCTGGAGAGATTCAAGGTCAGACTGGACAGAGCTCTGAGCAACATGATTGAGCTGTAGGTGTCCCTGTTCATTGCAGGGGAGTTGGACTAGATGACCTATAAGTGCCCCTTCCAACTCAAACAATTCTATGATTCTATGACTATGATCTCCAGAGTCTCTGGTTATATTTCATCAGGAGGAGCACATTTTTTTCACTTACATGTTCCTCTTGTTTGTGATGTAATCTCTGTTGATATAAACTACACTGCCTCAAGTCTACACAAAGCTATGAGTCATTTCTCTCTGTTGAAGGATCAAGAGAAATCAAGCAAAGAGAACAGCTTATTGCCCTGGAACTGATCTGTCACCTTTCTTTGTCCCTGGTTTTGTTGAGTCAAAGCCACACGTCTGCTGATAGTCACTGTGTTGCTCACATGGGAATTAAAATTCATTTTAATATTCTTTAAGAAAAGCAGAACGTGGAGTGAGACTGGCTAAATAAAACACCATGTGTCCCTGTTCTCAAGGAGAAGGTGATCATTTTTTCTCCAGAAAGAGGTGGCTTAGAGAGCTTGATATCATATGAAATATGTAATCTGAATCAGTACTGAGTTCCATATAGTCAGTTGTGAAGATAATGTTAATTCAGTATGACCAGAAATCTAAGCAGAATGTGGTTAAGCTTGTCATTCAAATGAAAATTTTTAGTACTGATAGTGTCACATACTGAAAGCATAGCACCTTGTGCAACATTGAGAGATGTATAAAAATGATTCACAGTATTTTTATGAAAAAAATTAGAATACTTTCAGTTGTGTGCTTTAGTATGCTAAGTGCATATTACACATCACTGAAGTCTTTGTTAATATTTGCTCACCCCACTTCAGATCTGGATGACAAATGAAAGCTTTGATCATTGATTTCACTACCAAGTCCAGGTCATGCAGTTCTGCAACTGTACTATCAGTTTTACTTCAAACCAGTGGCTTTTCATGGGAATTTTGTCCTTTCAGAATAATCATCATATTTCATTCCCAAAATTCAAGTTACAGAGAATCCCCAAATGTCTTAGTAGGCATTTCCAAATGTCATTGTTATTTTCAGCTTTGATAACATCTGAGTATGGAACAACAGTCCGCATCTAATACTTGATTCTTTAGTCAGGTATGAAAAAAACAAAACTCAAAATAACTAATGATTATGGCTTTTTGTCAATGGTTTGTGGGACAGTTTGACCCGGTACCATGACAATTGAGGCAGGGGACCCACGGGCCCACACCCCGGGGAAGGGGAAGGGGGAAAGGGAAAAAGGAGAGTGGAGATGGGCCTAGGAACAAAACAGCAGCAACAATCTGAGAAGGAAAGCTAATTTACTAACAAGATATCAGAAAGCAAAATAACACAATATAATACAATATAATTGGAATTGGGACTAATAAATCAAATAAAATGAACAAGAGAGAGTGTCCGATAAACCGAAGGCCTTACGCTAACGCTGAAGGCGGACGGCTGCAACAAACACCCACTACTGAGCTCGATCCCGAAGGGAAGAGAGAGTCCCGTGACCGCAGACAGTTTTTATCTTTCCCTCTGAGTGTAAATACGTAAAATGAAAAGCATCGCAAAGTCCTCTGGGGAATGTAGTTCTTCTTCTCTTCTGAGACAGGTACACCAAGAACTATCGATGATCCACGGAGCTGGAGCAGTAACTCTTTAACTCCAAATGTGCCACATGATGTTATGATGTGGAATATCAATAATACAACAAAAATCATAAAACCATAACACTTTTCTCCTTTTCTTTTTCATTTACACAATTTCTACCTTGTGTAAGATGGCAGATGTTAAAATGTGTACTAGAATTCAAAATACAGTCTCCAAAGAATACTGTCTGTTTATAATATCTTAGCACATAGCCAGATATAATCAGAATTCACAGTTACAGTTCCGAGGTTAAAGTTGCATGTAATAAGAGGAAGTTAAAAGTTGATGAGTTACTCAGAAAAACAAGACAAAGCAAAAAACCCCACACAAGAATACTGCCATCTGGATAAGGAAAATAGTGTCAGAAATATCAAAGTGTTTGGAAACAAAACAAGACTAATTAATTGTAAAAGACATAGTGAAGCAGAGTGCTAGCCTTATCTCCCTCTTCTTCAGTATCTTTTATCATGTTGGTTTTTTTTCCTTTCCTTACCAAAATCTGTCATTTTCTGTCCTAACACTTGTAACAGAAATGGCTTCAAACATACTGCTTTAAGTAAACAAATAAAAACCCTAAGTTCTAAAAATTCCTCACATAAATCAAGAGTTTTTTGTATCTGTAGCATGCACACGTTAAAGCAGTGAATTCAATTTTGCTAAAAAAATTAATTAGCTTCCAATTTCAAATCCAATGACTAATAAACTTGTACTAAAACCGTAAAATCTGTTCCTTTTTCATATGTTGTAGCTTTTTCCACCGTGGCAGGAAGCTGGGAGTTTTGATAACTTTCAGTGGTGTGTTAATCTTACCTCTTGCAGAAACTGTGATACTCTGGTTTCTCCATATTTGGAAAATTCCTTTGAATGTACAAATATTCAATATTCTGTGTTCCTTGTTTAGTCTTTTTTTTTTTTTTAATGTTTAAAGAATTATTCATAGCTTTTCTTTTTTTTTTTTTTTTTTTTCATCTGAAGTTTAGAGTGGGGGGAAAAAAAAAAAAAAAGGTAACACAACCCAGGAAACCTGGTTTGGTGTACCAAACCAGGAAATGAAACACATCAATTGACCCAGCATTATAATTTACAGGTTTTTAATGCACTTTGAGTTACTGATTTCTCAAAAATTTAAAATATTTTGAAATTCAATGTATTAAGAAGTACATCTTCCCTTCCAGTTTCATTTTATCAATTAGAGTCAAACACACAGGCCCTATTATCAAACTGAAGGAAAGTTTGGGCACTAGTTTCACCTTTCAGGGTTTAATTTAACTGTGCTGCTGGAATGATGCGTCAGGAAGACCAGCTGATGTAGGAATGAAGTGATCTTTGCATATTCATTACAGAATGTATATCTAGATCTACATTCCTAGGTAGGTTAACTGTTACCAGCAAACATCACTAAAACCCTTCTTTCATGTATGGAGTAAGAACACCTGAAAATTATTTTGTGTCAGAAGTAGTCAAATTGTTAACTAGATAGAAACTTATAGGCTTTGTAAATGAAACTAAAAACTGCATATAAATTTTAAAGGCAAAAAAGTTAATGTTGGCTAGGTTATTCTACAGCTCATGGCTTCTTTTGTTTGTAAAAGATAATTTAGTGTATGGTGTGTAATCTGTATCTTGAAAAGGGAGAAAGCTGCTGAATACCTATGGCCAACAAAGCAAATTCTGTCTTCAGCAGATGGTAAATCTTCAGCAGCAGTCTGCAACTGAACAGTGCTTCCAAATCTGCAATGTTTATGGTCTCGTCTATCATCTTCCCTAATACAACAGAATTCAGATTAATTGATTGATGTTCCAGATTTGCCTGAAGCTACTGATGAGGAAAGATAAATATATTTAAATGTTTCATAATATCTTCGTCAGATTGACTCTGCAAAGTTTTTGCTTTTTGGAAGAACAACACTCCAGTAGTGCCTTTCCAGCAAGAAGATAATTTTTCACAATTTATCCTTGCTGATGTTTCAATTCCATTACAGTGCCAGTTACTAATTGCTAAATAATACAAGTCTCTTGTCACACACTTTTATTAGCATATTATTATCTCTGCTGATAAAAAGGGAAACTAATGCAGCACTTCAGTTACAGGATCAAGCCAGGATTTCATACAGAAGAAACTTGACCATGCATACCATAAGGATTTCTTCCAAAGCCAGATGGATTTTTCTATTTTGACCTTTAATATGAATGAACATCAGCATGTAAAGTCTGCAGTGCTGAAACATTAGCTACAAATTTACCAAATTTATGAATAACAGATTATTTCTTTCCTTGTTTTTCAAATGAACTTCAAGTGAGATTTTTTTTAAATGTTCACACATGCAACAAAAGCTCTCCAAAGGAATATAAATTGGCTACTACATAAAATCAATACTTGAATTAAAATTTGTCATTAAACTGAAGTAAACAATACTACATTGGAAGCTCTCTAGAATTAAGGTGTTTGCTTTCAGAATAATGAAATATTTCACCAGTCATAAAGTCAATTAAATACTGCTGTCTTTGCTATTTATCTAGCAAGTATGACGTTTACTGCTGTTTTTTCAATTTTGCAAACCTAGAATCACTCTGATTGAAAAAAATCTTGACCACAGCACTACAGAGATGCATTTCTGCTCTGGAGAGTTTGAGGTAGAGACTGTAAAAATGATTAAAGGCACGAAAAGCTGTGCCTATAGTTCACATCTTCTTTTTAAATGTCTGTGTCTTCTGTAGATTCCTACCTAGCCATTATTTTTTTCACTTTTCTTTACTGGTCTGCATCTCTCATTCATGTTTGTTCTCTACTACTAACACAGACTTATTCTCCACAACTTACTCCCTTCTTTCCCTTAACAACCATCTTCCCTGTTTTGTCCTTTGTTTTGAGCAAAAGAAAATACCAACAGAAAATACAACCAGAGAGCCCACAACTTGACTCTGAACATGGAACACGGTTTGTTGTTTTATTCCTAACAATTCAGAGAATTCTCTTCTCTTTGCATGATGTCCTTGTCTCATGAAGAACACAAGGAATGGCCTTATTCTGGGGCAAAAAATATGGGGAATAGAGAAGAGTTGCCCAGAATAGTGGAAATTGTTCTTAGTCCCGAGGTTATATGGTTAATTTCTGAGAGACGGAAGGATCTGAAGTTTCCTGCTATGCACTTCTGCAAAAGCAAACCAGAGCCTGGCCATCTGATTGTAAGATTACTGCAGTGGCATAAAAACTGCTTCTGTTCCCAGTATGAATGAGAGACATCCCTCAGAAATGCAAATCCAGACAGAAAAAGGCCTTATACATTGCAGGTTTTATACTTCTTACTGTCAGTTTTGTCTGATCTTTATTCGTTATCCAAATAGATACAGGCTTTTATTTTTAAATTAAAGTCCACTTTAATTTAAAGAACAGCACAGCAACCCAGCTAGAATGTATTTTCCAGATCTGCCAGCAACCAGCAGCTCTCATTCTCATGTTCACTGACAGACAGTCAGAATTGCTCAGCACTGAAGATAGGATCTCGGTCACTGTAGTGAGTTCTCTGCCCTTGTAGGCAAACAGAGCACACAAATCTCCTCCTTGAATTTACTTAATTCCATTCAAATATGACTTTTTTTTGTTGCTGTCCATCTTTCTGGAAAGCTGCTCCATACAGGTCAGAGGGTAGATTTGTTTCATTAACCTCAGTGTTAAAAGATGCTCATGTGTGGTTACACCTGCACATTTTCCAAGTCAGCAGTCACTCTCCTTGAGCACTGGCAACAAAGGATTGTGTGCCATGCCTAGGATTATGTGACGTGAGCACCTTCTTCAACCAGTACTGAAATCTATACTGCTAATACTGCCTAATATTGTACTTCGTTGTGTCATGCTGACAGCCTGTTGTTTCCTCCCTTCATCATCATATGGATCTGTTGGAAGAGATAAAACGTCATAATTTTTTATGCACCACAACAACAGATCAGGGGAAACTAACTACCAGTGTCTTTGGTTTTCCTTCCTGCTGAACATGATAAACATTTTTCAAACAAGGTGTTAGAAAAATCTTCCTGCAGAACGTGCACGTTAAGTCAGGTTGATAAGGCAGGTGTTCCAAAGCTTTGTAAGACAGCTATTTTTTATCTATTTTGGATAAATTCATTGATGTCTTGAGGCTTTGCTTCAACTTCAGCAGAGATAATTTCCATTCCTATTGCCTGTCCTGATTTTGCCCCCAAATAGAACATCATTATCTGTACTGGCAACTAAAGTAAGTACTAATTTAATTTTGAGGACCTTCTGATAATTACCTATAATCTTGACCACCTCAACAAATTTTCTTTTCTCCTTGCTTTATTTTAATTAAAATGGTTAAGAAATATTTATTATCATTTCAAATAACCTTTTAAACCTCCGGTAAAGCTTGACTTACTGTCCTCTTGAACTCCTAGAATATGACTGTTTATAGTAGCATTTAAGTGGGGGGAGAAAGTTAATCTCTTGTGAAAATCAGACTCCACTTCTATGCTCATAAAGATTCTAGCCTGAATCGTTAAGCATTTTCAAAAGCGTATGAGAAATGAAGAAGGTTAATTGCCAGGAACTTTCATGTAAGCCATTTAGATATTTTTTTGGAATATTCTGATCCAGGATTGGAAAAGTGTCAGCCATGTAATCTGAACCTTTTGTAGTTAGCTCATTTTGTATACAATGAATAACTAACAACTCATTTATACTTTCTGTATTACAGGTATAAAAAGAGTAACACTATTCAGAAATAGTTTTCCATATGTACATACTGCCAATATCATTTTACTGCACATGCTCCTTATTTACCGTTCCACTCCTTTGTTTGATACAACATATGAGCTCATAACATTTTAACTTGATTATTTATCTCAAAAATGTCACCGTTTGTTTTGTGACAAATTAGCAAAAAATTATCATATTTCAGAATCAAGAACTGAAAAGATCAAAGCCACCCACGAAATCTTTTTGGAGTTTGCATTAAGAATTATAAGGCAGTTCCATCATCCCCAGTTTGAGGCACTTTTTTTACAATAAGATATTTTGCCATGATTTTACATTTCAGTTTATTACAGAGGAACCAACTGCAATGTCCTGTCACTTTTAATACAGATGGTATTTTTTAACTTCTGATTCATATATAACCACTGGCAGTAAATTGGAGATTTAAAATGCTTTTTAAAATGAGGTCTCTTCGTATTTCTCCTTGAGTATATACACTGTGATAATTCTGACTGCTGAATAAACAGTAGCTAGACTTTTTTCCTAAAAGACAATAACTTCATAGAAATTAGGTAGTAAAAATCTGACACACTCTGAAGGTTATATAAAGGCAAAACAATTAAATATCAAGAACATGCATGTGAAAGAAGAACTGTCTGTCTCTATACTTCAGGTACAACCTGCATGTACTACTGGGAAGGAGGGCAGAGGAGAGTACTCTTCCAATAACAACAGATACAAAGGTGCTACAGATGTTGAAGTTTTGCCCTCGCAGAAGGAAGAAATCACTACAGTTCATGTCATTCTTCCTTAATTCAATGAATAGAAGAGTGATTCTGAACAGAATGAAACTATCTCAAGAACTTTCACGTTGTCTGGGATCTGAACTCAGGACTGAAATGGTAATTTTGTTAAAAAGTAGTGGTTTCAACATATACAGAGAAAAGAATTTCCAATTTTCTTATTTAGTAATGAAACATAGCATATTCCTTAGAATCATAGAGTCATAGATTCACAAGGTTGGAAACAACCTACAAGATCATCTAGTACAACTGTCCTCCCATCACCATTGCTGCCACAAGCACTAAACCATATCTTGCAGCTCCTCATCCAGGCTCCTCTTGAACACTGCTAGGGATGGCAACTCTACTACCTCCCTGGGCAGGCCATTCCAGGGCCTGACCACTCACAAAGAGAAGTTGTTTTTACTTATATCTAACTTAAACCTGTTCTGGTACAACTTGTGGCCGTTTCCTTGGGTCCTATTTGTTGCCTGGGGGAAGAGACCAAACCCCTCCTCATCACAACCTCCCTTCAGGAAGCTGTAGAGTGCAATGAGGTCTCCTCTGAGCCTCCTCTTCTCCAACCTAAACAATCCCAGCTCCCTCAGTCGCTCCTCTTAAGACGCGTGCTCCAGACCCCTCACCAGTTTTGTTGTCCTTCTTTGGATACATTCCTTGTGCTGCCTTTGAGAGGTGACCTCACATTCTGCATGTGTCCATACACTGATACCTCAGTCTGTTTGGAGTAGACTGGTGTTCTTACCTGACGAGGCTGTCCCTGCTTTAGCAATCCCATGGTCCTTGTCACATTACAATACCAATTGTTTTTAAAACACCCTATTCTGTGTAATGGTCCTTTGCCTGTCAAACAGTTATTAGTTATCCTCTGTTCTGTTTTCAGCTGAGATAGAGTTAATTTTATTCCTGTGGTATGGGTATGAATCTGTTTTTTGGATTTAGGTTGAGAACATTATTTTGGTTGCTGCTGAACAGTGCTGCACAGATCTCAAATGGAAAGAAATCAGTGAGATCTGGTGATTTCCCCTAGCTGAAAGTTGAAATTCTGGTATCTACAAGCAACCTTATCAGCACCACAAAATTCAGGACTCTCCCTCTCTTTCCTATGGACTGCTCAGGACCTTGAATGCTTTGTATCTGTATAACTATTGTGCTTATTCTTTATTTGTGATTTAAACTTCTAGACAAGTACACAATTGAAATGATCTTTGCTACCTTTATTTTCCAATATTGAGAAAATATCTTCCAATATGCTCATGTTTTTATTTTAATGCTTTTCAAGGATGCAAAAAGCTTCCAACTTTACTCATTTTTTTAAGCAATGCATGTAAAGATTTTTGTCCTCTTGTGCAACAAAGAGAAGAATGAAAAGCAACAATAGTATAAATATTTTATTGCTTTTGGTATTTTGAAAAATTAATATTAACCACTGGAAAATAATGTTACAGCATTTGACCTCACTAAACAGTAGTTTATAATGCAAACATTAATAATTTTCCTTCGGTGAGTTCAGTCTCAGTCTCATTACAGTGAGAAAATGTCCTTAAAATGCTATCCCAATCTCCTTTTTCTTTAAGAACTTGATTTACTTTAGTATTACGTTATTGATTGTTCTTAATGACTGCCCTGACAGTTTATGTGAAGACTTTAAACAATAGTAAATATTAATAAATAAGTCTCCAAAATTAAGATCTGAAGGAGCAGGAAGTAATAACTTCCTTTTAACAAACCTCCTTTAAGTCTCAGTTTAAAAGAAATAGTCTTACATCAGCTCCCACATTTTAAGCTGTGCTGAGGAATAGACCAAGTGGTAATTGGAGGTCACAGCATTTGTAACAGCAGAGTGGCAGCTGAAGGTTCTTTTATGTTTTTGCTGGGAAGTAGGAAAAGGGAGAAGGGTGAGAGGGGAGGTGGTAACCCATGGATCTACTTCCAGGGATCATGTGAAAGAAATGTGGCTGCAGGAGTTAGCTGTGAGTTGTTCTTCTACCAGCTTCTTTCCCTTGGAGTCTGGCACTCCTTTAGCTGGCTTTGCAAAAAAATCTGCTAAGTACTTAAGCAAAAGTATTGAAGTCAGTGGCATTTTTCTCAGATTCGTTTCCTCATTTAACTTCTACCCATTATTAGCACTAGTGTTTGCCCTGACTATGGGGCCTGTCTGACTGACAAAATCATAGAATTGCAAGATTTTCAAAGTTAAGTGAAATTCCATATTTTCATGCTGAGTAGTAACTCAATACCAGCCTCTGTTATTTTTAAACCCGGTGTGGGTATTTCCAGGGGCCTACCCCACATTCAGAACCCTGGGCTCCATGTCCATTATGGTTTTGGGTGGTAACAAAGGTGCAGGTTTGAGAGGAATCCCTGATTGTCCTGATTCCTGATTATACTAATTTCCCATGTCTCAGAGTTTATAAAGCATTTCGGGGGGATGGAACTGGGTTACTTTTGGAGGAAATTCAACCTGAGGCCCCTCTCCGGAGTGCATGTCAGGCACTTGCAACCACAAATACACCCTTAGGTGGGAACCAATGACTGGTGCTTCAAACACCTTCAAGCAGCATGCTTTGTGATGATGTTTGATCCAGAGGACTGAACTACATCAAGGGCAATAGCATTCTGGAGCCACACGGTGTGAGGAATTAGGAATCTTAATATCAATGCTTTTGGTCTACCAGTTCACTCCTGTAGTAGAAATGTATTTGCTTACACAGACACATATCCTCAATCTCACAGCTAGATTCCTGTCTTCTGATAAAATATGTACACAAGAGGAGCCATTATATTTGTTTGTTGGTGTCTTTATTAATTTATTTATTAATACTGAATGTAAAGCACAGTGACTGTCAACAAAACTGAATTTATAATCTTTTTTCTACTTTCTTAAAGTGCTATCCTTGGAAATTTAGTACTTACAGGTTATTATTTTCAGTATGATTCTGTTATTCATTCAATTTTCCAGCAGGACTGATTGATACTGAGTGGGTGGCAATCAAATAACCTGCCAAGGTTACACAGTGAGTCATTGCTTTCCCTAAAACTGCAACCCAGCATCCTGCTGAGTCTTGCTTTATACAGGTTAAAGACAGCCTCTACCTGTAAGGCATTAGCGGAAATGGCCATATAACTACCAACTGCTGAAGGAAAATGGAACAATGTTTAATGATCCCCACGTTAATGGATTTAGCACTTAGGTAAATACCCAACAAAGATAGCAAGTAATACCATTGGCTGGATTATGGAATAGGGTTTTCTTCTGCAGTGACTGTGATTGCTTTATTTTGTTATCCCATCTTGGAAAGAAAACATTCTATAAGTTTTAATATGTATGTATGATTAATAAGTGTTTAGCATTAGCAACAGAGACCTGTTCTTCTCTCATAATCTATTTCAGTAAAGATGAATGTTTGAAGTGACCCATGTAAATTATAATCTGTTGAGGAGTGATGCGATTGATGGAATTATTTCTTGTATTCTTAGTGATATCTCATGTCCTGTCACCCAGGTACACTGCTTTGTTCTATGTGAAGTTTGAATGTGAAGAAAATGTTACTGTTCAGGCCAGAATAAGTGAAGTGTCATGCTTTTTATTCTGAATTACTAGAAATATTTTATGCTGCTTGATTCTTCCATGTGCTCAGAATCATCAACTAAATGAATAAGAAAAGGGTAATGAAGCCCATAAACTTGTTAAGAGAAAATAATTAAAATATGAAATGCTTGATTATGTCACTCTGTGGCAGTGCAAGCATACTTTGAAGGTACATAACAGCCTAAGGTGCCAAAATGAGGAATAATGTAGAGAAAATGAAATGATCTCTACCGAAAGGAAAGGAATAATCTGAAAATAAAAATAACCTGACACAAGTTACAATTGCTAAATGAATTAAAATTAAAAATAAATAAATAAATAAATAAACAGTACCAGATGGCTTTGCAGTCACAAAAAAGCACAGAGAGACAAACTTAGAGAACTCATCCGCTGGCTTAACCTGTACAGCACACAGTAACACCTCCATATGCCTGACCACCACCCTCTCGTTATTCCTGTGCATGGAAAAGATGTCAAAGAAGTGCGCACCAAAAGCTGCGATTAGAAGCAGCATCAGGAAATGCAGTGCTCCTTGCTCTGAGCCTTTTCGTGCCACCATGCCCATACTTCACACAGCAAGGGCAGCAGTTTGACTCGGGGCAGTGTGAGTCCCCCCAGCCTCACCAGGGCCATGGTGGCTTTGCCTCCCAGCTGTGCCACTCCTGATGATCCCCTGCCCTGAGCTGTGTGAGTACCCTGCCACCTGCAACACTGATGATGGAAGGACTGGTCTTTTCCATGAATGCAACCTGTCACTCTTAAAAAAATAACTGACAAACAGAATGTTCAAAGATAAAACGTAACTTTATAGTCACTTTAATTCACACACTTATCCATCTAAATAGCATTTACTTTAAAAATTGCTTTGTGGAAGTGGAAAACTTTCTCCTTGTGATAGAAAAAGAGTTTGGTTCAAGCATAGAATTAAGAAAATAGCCATTATAAGTATTTACATATTCATATTATTTTTACCTGTATGGTTTTAAAAGATTAGTTACAATCAGTATACATGGGTTGCTCCAAAAATAATGCCTCTTATTTTGTTTTCTAGTAATTGCAACAGCTACTGAGAGCACAATAACATTACTGTGATAGAGAAAATTCTCAGCTTCAAAATGCCACTTATCAACGTAATTACTACCATTAGCTATGCATTTTCACCAGTGATGAAGAAAAGCCTACTTGCCAAGCTCCTATAAACCAGGGTGGCCTTCTGCAACAAGGCTTGTCTTTAACATCGCTGTCATCATTACACCACCTCACTGTGCTCACATCCACTGTTTTGTCTCCTTAAATGTTCAGTAATGAATGTCAGTGGGAGGAAATTTTTCCTTATGGAAGCATTTCACTAGGAAAAGGAAGGTGTCCACCTTTACTTCATAAAGGCTTCTATGCCATGTGCCATTTCTATCACACTGGCCCTCTGCTGCCATCTATCACATAGCAGAAAAATATAGCAGAAACATATAACAGAATATTGGTGAGAAGATTCAACCCCTATTGCCATACCAACATCTGCCTTTGATGCCATGGACCAAAATCATTAAACAGGAGCGATTACTTTTGGAGCACCCCTTATACTTTCAACTCAACTAAATAAAGGGAATGCTTTTAAAGGAAAAGCTTTTAAAGGAAAATGTGCAAGTAAACAATATGTCCTAGTGAAGTTACCAAAATATGAGGTTAAGATCCCAAATTCAGGAAATAATCTTTGGAAATGTTGTCTGTGCAACAAGTCTGCTTCATATTCCTATCACTTGAAGAGAGTTCACAAAGGACTGGGTATGCCAGACCAGATTTGATCTCTGACTGATAAGTAAACCTTTATTCATCTTGAGCATCTGTTTTCTTGGTGTTCTGCAATTTAAATTATCAAGAGGGAATTTCTCAAAACAAGCTTTTTATATAAATATAATTTTGTAGAGTATTTGAAGACTTATATATTCCAATTTGGCTCCATAAAAAGAACTAAATATTTACTCCAAACGATCTCTAGTAACTGCCAGCACTTAAAAGTATGATCCATTACATCTTTGTAACAAATTACTTAATATCTTGCTTTTTCTTGTTTAATCACTTTTGGAGTTTATTACGTGTATCTCTAAGGACAATTCTTACAAACAGAACATTTTTCAGAATTCAAAGCACACTCTGTGACATTATTTTTCTAGAAAATCTTCTGTAGACCAAACAAAATTAAGAATATGATAATCTAAGCTATGCAAAAATAAACAAACAAACATAATAAAACAAACTGCTTAAATTTGGATTTAGTCTTATGTGAAGGAACCTTCAGAGATCACAGCGGAGCGATATTAAACAGCTATGGTTGTGTGCAGCCCTACCAGTTTCAGCTACAACTAATTAACCATTAGAAGGATGATCCTATTGGAAGTAAATGCTCTAGCTGATCACGGTCTGGGGTAATTTCAACTCATTTGCCATGTTACAGCATTAAGAGACATTTTGGTGGTCAAAGAGTAGATTCAGATGCCTGAAAGAAAAGTAAAAGGGAGAAGCCCAAGAATTTTAGATGCTGTCTGAGAATAGTCTTGCAGTTATTGGTAATCTGAACAATTTG
This sequence comes from Odontophorus gujanensis, assembly GCA_013399175.1. Taxonomy (NCBI): domain Eukaryota; kingdom Metazoa; phylum Chordata; class Aves; order Galliformes; family Odontophoridae; genus Odontophorus; species Odontophorus gujanensis. Next base: position 128,844 of record VXAB01013487.1, read on the forward strand.
AAAAATAGCCTGTCTAGTGCACCGTATGCTTTGCTGCAATGAGGGATCTAATCTACAACAAAGAGCTTTACAGTGTTTATTGGAGCATGTTTTTCCCTCTTATATAAATAGATAAACTAAAAACTAATCCTATCAAGAAAATGCAGATAGTTTATGCATTAACATAGCCGAGAATATAGGAATAAGTCCATGTAAACAACTATTAATAAGCAACTAATCCCCTAAAAATATTTCAGGAGAGGAAAAAAAAACAACATAGCCTGTCATATCTATGGGTGGTGGGTGTAATAACCCCCAAAATAAGCAGTTCAAAACTGACAACTGCACGCAAAATGTCTACTCAAAGTTATTTTTTAAACTAGAGAGCTCTGACACCTATCCTGCATCACAGTTAGAAGACCAGTAGCCTTGTAAATCTGGAGTCACTTAGGTCATTTGCCGAACAACTAGTTATTAGGCATAGCCTAATGGGATGCTCAAAATCTCAGCTGAAAGTGCATTATTGTAAATGCAGTAGATAATGTTCAAGAAGATTTCAAATGAACCTGCTTGTTTGAATAGAAGTTTTCAGATTCTGAAATCTTTTCAGAGCTTTGTTCGTCCAAAGACAATAGCTGGCAGTCTACCTAAGAAAGAGGCTGATAAAGAGAAAACTATCATATCTGGCACTTCTTTTGCAGGAAACTGTAACTCCTATGTCTCATTTTTTTCTGCTCTGCTTGATAATGTAATAATTCTCATGAATGGAATACACAGAAATATAATGAAAAATGATATGATTGTGCAATGAAAGATAAAGCTATTTGAAACTCAGTGGTTTCAAAGTACTGAATAGTACTTTAGCTGTCTGGTAGTCCATTGAAGTAAACAGAGCTCATTTGCCTCCAGAAATCGACACTACCATCAAAATTTAATGAGTTTTTGTCTCTACCAGGGCATACCTACAGGTGAATCATCACAAGCTACATGCTTGCAGAACCACAAAACTGCAGGATGGATGAGGCTGGCAGGGACCTCTGGGTCCATCATTCTGCCCCCAGCTCCAGCAGAGACAGCCAGAGCAGGGTGCCCAGGGCCACATCCAGGTGGCTTTGGAAGACCCCCAGGGAGGTGACCCCACAGCCTCTGGGCAACTCGTGCCAGTGCTCTGCCACCCACATAGCACAGCAGTGCTCCTGGTATTTAGAAAGAATTTCCTGTGTTTCAGTTTGCACCCATTGCTTCTTGTCCCATCCTGTGCACCACTGAAAAGAACCTGGCTGTGTCTTCTTTGTGACTTCCCTTCAGGTATTGATGCACACTGATGAGGGACACCCTGAGGTTTCCCTTCTCCAAGATGAATAGTCCCAGCTCTCTCAAGCTTTCATAATGGATGAAACCAGTTAACCTCATGTAGGCAAATCCTCTTGCAGGTTTCTGAGGTGATGCATCTCATGTCTGCTCAGTTATCATCATGAAGGAACTGCTTCCACATTATTTTCCTTCTCCAAGATGATTTGAATCATCATCATGAGGAGAACTAGGATCAAGAGAGCTCCTGGCCCTTCATTGTCTGCAGCATACACAGTAGCCATTATTCTAACAGGCATATTTGAGTAGAGTTTAATAAATGATCCCAAAGCATATGGGCATCGGCTAACATTCTCATCACAGGCGAAGAGATACTACAGTGAAGACAGTCCAGCTGTTCATCTCCATTCCACCCAGAAATTTCCACCGTACCTGGATTCTCTTTGACAGATACAAAAATGAATATATACAAAATATTTCAGAGTAGTAAAGTACAGTCTTCACCTGACACTGGGATATTATAATGCTGTTAATGCTGTTGTAAGCAGTCCATGATTAACTGAAGGTAAAGTGCAGGTTTACTTGAAGACTTTCCTGTGAAGTAATTCGTTCAAGACCTAATCTGAATCATAGAATCATAGAATAACCAATGTTGGAAAAGACCTAGAAGATCTTCCAGTCCAACTGTCCACCTATCATTGGTAGTTCTTACTAAACCATGCTCCTCAACACATCTAAATGTTCCTCGAACCCCTCCAGGGTCGGTGACCCCACCACCTTCCTGGGCAGTCCATTCCAGCACCTGACCACTCTTTCAGAGAAGTATTTCCTAACATCCAGCCTGAATCTCCCCTTGAAGTCCTTCCCTCTAGTCCAGTCACTACTTACACAAGAGAAGAGGCCAACCCCCAGCTCACTACAACCACCCTCCAGATAGTTACAGGGAGTAATAAAGTCTCCTGTGAGCCTCCTCTTCTCCAGACTGAATAATCCCAGCTCCCCCAGCCATCCCTCATAAGGCCTCCAGATCTCTCACCAGCTTTGTTGCCCTTTTCTGGACATGCTCCATGGCCTTGATATATTTCTTGCAGTGAGGGGTTGAAAGCTGAACACAAAACTAAGTTCATCAGTGTTTTTTTATTGTCTATGATTGTTGAGTTTTGACTGAACCTTAACTTATGCCCTCAGATGAATGCACTGAGAATTTGGCCTACCTGATTTATTAAAAGAAATAACTTGTCTTGAATGAAGCATTGACAAGTAGCATTCAAACGTGGAAAACAACTTGAAGTATCAGAATATCTCTGTTTAACACACACAAAAGTGATTAAAAACACCTTAAGGCCTCCATGCCAATGAAGACGGAGTACTCCACACTAGTACAGCATTACTTCTGGGGTCTTGGCTTCCCATGCCACATCTCTTCTTCTGATGAATAAAATATGCCCACTGGTTTGCAGGACTACATGATGGATAATGGGCTGCAGAGACAGAGACAGGCACGGAAGAGAATCTAAAAGGTGAAGAGTGTAAGTTCAGGTGTCAAAGACTGATTTCATGTAGTCCCATCCTCAAAGTGCTCAGAATACAGAACTGCTAGGGAGCAGAGCACCCCAGAGCAAGTGCTATCTGCTGCTGAATTCAACCAAGCATTGCTCTTTGGGAGATAAACCAAGCACCTACGCTTCTGTGGCATTATAGCTACTAGATTCATTTTAAACTAATCTTGCAAGTCCTGAAAGCAATAACTAGAGGAAAAGATGAAAGTCATTTAAAGGTATTCCCAAACCCATAAATAACAGGTTCTAATACAGATAGGTGACATTTTATGAGTGAGTTAAACAGATCAATTCAGCATCACTAATACATATACCCAGGTAGCAACAATACAAGAACCAAACCTTGAGGGACTGCGTCAAGGCTGTAAGCAGCTTCAGATCACTGGTCTTTACAAAACAGTTATTTGATGTAGACATGATGAATAACACTTCAGCCAGGCTAAGGCCAGTTCTGGTACATGCTTATCCTATTACTTCCAGCTACTCTGGCAAAAAAATTATACTTAAATATCAAGTAAAGAAATAGGTTTCCTTATAAACTTCTGTTATTTTGTCATGCAAAGAGTGGCAAAGGTAATGGGATGTGGAGAAGTCTAAACATTGGAGCATTAAAATTGCAATTAGTAATTACATTAGCAGTATATTAAGCGGATGCATTTTACACCTGACAGTGGAAAATACAGAGAGAAGTCACTGCAACAAACAGCCCAACATGGGACAACACATCCATCAGCATAACTAGACAATGAAATAGGACAACTGGACTAGGGAACTGGCTTATGCCTGACAAATAATTTTAATGTTGAGTCTTAATGATAAAGAAATCTGGTTTGTAATGCTGGATAGATTTTTTTTTGTGTTCTAATCTCCTTACTTCGGAGAAAAGATACATACACAGTACGTTCATCATGAAGAGTTCAAAAAGAATTCTAATTGAATAAGGATCCATTAAGCATAAAATGAATAAGATTTATGGAATCTACTTTTATGTAAAGCAGTGGAATCAGCCTAAAAATTTGTAATTCATAGTTTCATCATGAGTATAATGAAATGTGATCTTCCAGTTCAAACAAACTTATCATTAAAAGCCTTGAATAAAAGAAGCATTAAAGCATAGTTATATTTGACAATCTGATGCAGATATTGAAATTAGTATTGGGCTAATTAAAACGTTCACTAGAATAAAAAGTCTTTTAGATTTAAAAGTGTTATCATAAGCTACCAAACACTAAGATTGAAAAGGCTGATAAAGCAACTCCCTAAATGACTTAAATCACTCTTTCCTTCTAAGGTTTTGAGGTGTACTTCAAAACCAGCATAGTATAAGGGAAAGTTGCATGGAAGAAGATGTTTTTGACCACAGAACTGAAGGTGATTGAGTCTGAAAGGGACCTCTGAGATCACCAGCTCCAAATACCAGATGGGAGAGAGGAGTGAGCAAGGGAGAGAAGCAGCGGTAGATGAGGCCTGAAGGAGGTACAGCCTACAGAAAGCCCCCACAGAAGCAGCCCATGGACAGGAGCCTGCGATGCGGCAGGGGGGCTGGGGAAAGTACCACCCATAGGGCTGTGTTGAAGCAGTGCCTGAAGGGTGGGCCCCACAGTATGGAGCTGTGTTGGAGCATTGCTTGTAGAGCTGCAGTCTATGGGAAGCCCACAGAGCATCAGTTTGGGAAGGACTACATCCTGTGGGAGGGAGCCTGCGTGGAGCAGGGGCGGTGAGTGAACATGAAGGAGCGGCAGAGACAAAGTGCTATGGCCTGATTGCAGCCCTTAAAGCCTGTTCTACCTTCCCAGTTCCCCTATGCCACTTGAGTGGGAAAGGGAGCAGAGCATGAAAAGGAGGAAGATGTTTGTAATTTGCTTTTAGTCCTCACTGTTCTAGTCTGTTAGTGATAGGCAATAAATTATATTGATCTCTCTATACTGAGTCTGTTTTGCCTGTGATGGTAATTGGTGAGCAATTTCCCTGTCCTTATCTCAACCCATGAGCATTTTCTTCATTGTATTTTGTCCCCACTTTGTTGAGGAGGAGGAGTGAGAGAGCAGCTGTGTGGTGCTTGGCTGACCATTGGTGTTAAATCACAGCAATCCTACAACCTTCATAGGCAACTGGTTCGCCTTCAGAGTATAAAAAGTTTTCTCACAGTAAAATAAATGCTTTCCTTGTGTTCAGACGGAATTTGATATGCTTTAATTTATTGCTTCTTGTATAGTCACTGGACACCACCGAGTAGATTCTGGCTCTCTTCCCTTAATTTCTTCCCATCAGGTATTAATACACACTGATAAGATGCCCCACTGAGTCTTTTCTTCTCCAGGCTTTCTTTTAAGCTCAGTAGAAGAAAAATATTTTTTCATAATTCAGCAGGAAATTGGATAAATGTTACAGAAAATTCTTGATTTAACTTCCTCCCCACCCCCCACAGCTTTTTAATTCAAAAGAAATTTCCAGAGTTTGTTCCATCCTAGTTTTTATAGGGCACTTTGAGAAATCTCAGGATGTACTTCTGCTCTTGGCTATTTAATTGTAAAAAGTTGCTAATGGAAAGCTGCGAGCATAGTTAACTTCAAAAGACTTCTTTTCCTTTGGTGAAGAGAGGATTCTAAATTGTGTCTCTTTGTAGAGCTGTGTCTGTTGGCAAATAAACATTTATTCTGAATTCCTTACACAGATCTAAATATACAAAGCTATAAATAGAAGAGTCTATAAGCTAATTTACTAGGGATGGGGGGTCACAGAATTGCAGACTGAATGACTGAATGGCTTAGGTTGGAAGAGACTGTAAAAATCACCCAGTTTCTACCCCCTACTGCTGGCAGGACTACAACTCACCAGATGAGGCTGCCCAGGGCGTCAGCCTCCTGATACAGGGCACCTACAGCTTTTCTGGGCATTCTGTGCCAGTGCCTCACCAACCTCTAAGTAAAGAATTTTCACTTAATATCTGACATAAATCTCCCCTATTTTAATTTAAAGCTATTCCCCTTGTCCTAGAACTACCAGATTATGTAAAATTTTGGTCTCTGTTTTGTTTCTAAGAATGAAGGCCACAGTGGGTTCTCCCCAAAACCATCTCTTCTCCAAGCTAAATGAATCCAGTTCCTTCAGCCTGTCTTCAGAGGTGAGGTGCTCCAGTCCTTTGGACATTTTTGTAGTCCTCCTCTAGACCCACTTCAAGAGCTCCACATCCTTTTTGTGTTGGAGGCCCTAGGCCTGCACAGAGTACATCAGATGGCAACTCATGAGGGAAGAGTAAAGAAGGAAAATCCCCTCTCTCCCTACTGGCCACCATTCTTTAGATGCAGCCCAGGACACTGTTGGCCTTCCAGGCTGGCAGAGCACACTGCTGGCTCATGTCCAGCTTTTCATCCATCAAGGACCCCAAAGCTTTCTCCACAAGGCTGCTCTCAGTGAGTTCTTCTCTTAGCCTGTACACATATCTGGGATTGCCTCAACCCAAATGCAACACCTTGCCCTTGACCTTCTTGAACCTCATTCAAGTCTCCTGGGCCTACTTTTCAAGCTTGTCCAGGTCCCTCTGAATGGTGTCTCTCTCTTCTATTGTACCAACTGCAACACTCAGCTTGGGTTCCTCAGCAAACTTTCTAAGGGTACACTAATTATCACAGTTTATGTTGTTTACAAAGACTTTGAAGAGCAGCTGTCCCAAGACAGACCCCTGGGGGGCACCATTTATGTCTGGCCTCCACCTGGTCATAGGGTTGTTGACCGTCACCCTTTGGCTGTGGCCATCCAACCAATTATTTATCCACTGAATAGTCTAGCCTTCAAATCCATCTACCTCTAATTTAGAGATAGGGATGTCATGTGGAGCCATGCCAAAAGCCTTGCACAAGTCCAGATAGAAGACGTCAGTTATCCTTCCTTTTTCCACCTATGCTATTACTGCATCATAGAAAGCCATCACATTGGTCAGACATGATCTGCCCTTGGTGAAGCTGTGCTGGTTGTCTCAGATCACTACTTCATCTCACATGTGTCTTAATACAGCTTCCAGGAGGGTCTGCTCCNTGAGGTGCTCCAGTCCTTTGGACATTTTTGTAGTCCTCCTCTAGACCCACTTCAAGAGCTCCACATCCTTTTTGTGTTGGAGGCCCTGCTTTGGCCTGGGTTGGACTAGGGATCNTCAGGGACAGACATGAGGCTCACCGACCTGTAATTTACTGAATCTTCCTTTCTCCCTTTCTTAAAAATGGGAGTGATGTTTTCTTTTTCTCAGTTACTAAGGACTTATCTGAACAGCCATATGCAATTATGAAGGAGAGCAGCTTGGCAACCACAGCAATCAGTTCCTTCAGGACCCTGAGATTCATGTTGTCCAGGCCCATAACCTTGTACATATTTAGTCTCATGGGACACTCTCTGACTTGCTCTGCTCTCACACTGAAAGGGATTTTCCTTCTCCAATCCTAGTCTAAGGGTTCAAGGACTTAAGGGGTGTAGGAATCCTGACTGGCTGTGAAGACTGAAGCAAAAAAACATTGAGTACCTCAACCTTCTTTATGCCTGTTGAAGCCACTTCTCCCTTCTCATTTGCCAAAGGGAGTGCACTCTCCTTTGCCTGTCTCATCTGACCAGTGTAGCTGTAGAATCCCTTTGTGTTATTTTTCACATCCCTTGCCAAATTCAGTTCCATCTGTGCCTTGGCTTTCTTGATCCACCCTCTGCTTGTCCAGATAGCCTCCCTTTATTCTTCCCAGATCACCCATCCCTGCTTCTACTGCCTGTACATTTCCTTCTTTTCTCTCAAAGACCAGAAGTCTTTGCTCAGTTGTTCTGGTTTCCTGCCTTTTCTCCCTGATTTCTTGGGCTGGAGGATGGAGAGCTCTTGTGTTCTCAGAAAGGCCATATCAGCTTTTAGTTGCATTCCACAAAATATTCCAGTACTAAATGTTAGAAAAGGATACAGGTCTATACAATTGGAAGACACAATTTACCTTTTTAGTACCATGTCTAAATTCCAGAATTTCTGTACCCAAATATTTATGGTTAAAAAGTGATACTTACGGATGTTTTGGATCCACATGGCCTGATCAGGTATAGCCCTGAGCTGAACCGAATCATTGTTCACAGAGAGCTGATAGATGGAATACTGCTGGAGGTGTTCAGACCCACTCTGGGACTCCCATATCCCCAGGGTCCCCTTTTCTGTTGGGACAGTTCACGGAGAAGATAGATAGCCAAGGGTCTTATGCTGCAAAATGTGTTTCATGTCTGAAAATGATGATAAAATGCCTTTGAACACTTGTATAATATTGGGGGAGGGATTGTGTGCCAACAGAAGACGCCCATTTGGGGTGTGAGGTCCTTCTATTAAAAAAATATTTCCCTGCCCCTTGAAATTAGTTTTGAAAAGCTCAAAAAAGAATGAGATATACTAGCCTTGTTTAGTCATTGAAAAAAAAATAATATTGGGAATACTTTGTTTTCTCTGTCCTCAGAAGAAATAAAAAAATGTGAAAATCCTGTGGAAAATATGTAGTAGTATGCGTTACATTGCCTCTTTCCACTGGAGTGTTTACCTGGTCATTTTTTCAGCTGCTTTGCTGTTAGAAATAAAAAGATGGTTATTTTTCAAAATGGCTGAAAAATAACTGGAGCAATTTCACATAGCTGGCTATTCCAAATGAGGTACTAGATACCATGGCTTTAAAGCTATAATCATGGCAATTAAAATGATAAAACGAAAAGTAAGTTTTCATTCAACTGCATTCTTCAGTGTAATTTTGAAATCTGTTAAGCTGAGGTAAGCAGTGACATCCTCCCAGTAAAATATTCAATGAATAGTTGAATAGCTTAGAAATCAAACTTGGTGTTGCTGTGCCTGATTTTTCCATCTGATTTATGTATTCAAAGCAGCTAAAGGGACATGTGAGTGAAGACACTATACTCTTGGCTTAACTGGAATTGATAATTGCAATGGTGGTAAGATACCCAAGGCTAATCTCAGAAACAAAGAAAATCTATTTGAGACTTAAAAAATACTTAAGAATACTTAATGCATTCTTCTATATAATGCTAATTGTCTGGTTCAGAAAAAGCAGTGATCAGTTAAATAAGTTCTAGAAATTGCACATGGTCACTCACTATACCAGCTATAGTGAATGTAGTTTGCACCAACTGCAGGCTTACCAGGGAAGATTATTCATGGAGCATAAATCATGTCAAGTAAATGTAAAGATAATACTAAACTCAGATCTTTTTTTAATATTAAGGAAGAAAGCAAAAATTACCTGAGAATACAGTGGTATTAATATCTTCATTAAACGAGGATTCAGAACTCCTCTTAGAGAAAGGCAAACTGACAGATCTGCTTGGAAATAATCAGTAACAATCAAATCATAGGAACATGAAAAGCAGTAGAAATACTGGACATCAAATGATATGTTAATTGGTATGATACAGAAAAAAAAAAGAGATGAAGACTGGCTGTGTAGCTGCATCAAGCCTCCAATAAGTTGGTGATGGTCTCTTTACAAAGCTCTATGAGAGCAGTTCCTGAAATACTGCCTTTATTTCAGAAGATCTCTTTTATATGAATGTCAACGTTTTACGGGCAGG